>CM068379.1:46332961-46932961 GCA_034770075.1 Aralia elata | reverse complement strand
CCCCTCTTAAGTCGGCTAGCCCAACTCTAAGGTAGGTTGGACCCATTCCTAATAGATTGGAGCAAGCCTAGGTCTGTAAACCAAATTGGTGCAGAGAAGAGGGTTGTTTAAATTTTAAGCCGAGTATTAGGAAGTCTGGGCTAACAACTCGAATCAGATGAAGAGTGTTTAAGGGCTAGGCATGGAGCGACCGAGCGGCGAACCATCTGACCAAAGGGAAATCTAATCTCCAGCGGACAATAGCGTTGATAAGCCTGCATAAGTCATGGATCGTGCGGTCAGTCGGCATGTGCCACTGATTTCCCCACCTAATCGCGCCGAAAGGAGTTGCAGGAGAGCCGGTGAGGCAGAGGCGCCGAACTGTACAGTGAAAAGTGCGGGTGGAGTATGGGCGAGCCAGGGGCCATGCCGATCCTCATCATGTTTTTCCCCACTGTTCGAAATTGACACCACGATTGGGTGTCAACACCCGGTCAGACGCGTGATTTCCTCTATAAATAAGGTCTCAATTTGGAGGTGAGAGCTGGTTGGTTGAGTGAACTCCAAATTAGAGAGAATCGCAGAGAGAAGAAATAGCAGGGGAGAAATCAACCGAGAGGGGCTAACTGGTGAATGTCCGGATTCATCACGTACTTTGGGAGGAGAAGGAGAATAGCAAATCGAACTGCTTTAAGGTATAAACCTGGATTGCGTGAAGGTTCTTTTCCTTTGTTTCGGATTTTCTTTCGATTTTTCATTCTTTCTGGTAATGGGTTAAGTGACCGTGTAAATTCCTTTTGTTTGTTTAGTCAAATTTTATTGATGTTTGGGTTGGGGAGTCTATGTTTGGGCGCCATGAAAGGCCAGAAGGTACAAGGATAGAGTTGGTTGTGGGAAACTATGTAAACACTGTTTCCTTGAAGAACATTGTTATGCATACAAACTGTTTGCTGTAATGTCTAAAAGAAACAATTGTTAGCCTTGTCTCTTTGTTGATTTAAGGGTCTGTTAGGCTCATGAATTGTAAGCAATTGGCTGGGCTTGTATAAAATTCTCGTATGTGGGTTACTGTATGTGTTTGATTGTAACTGTTTGTGGTCTTCCATTGGGATTTTTTTTTCTTTCTTTCTTTTCCCCACAGTTAAAATGATAGAAGTTGCTAAATGGATTCAGTATTGAGATTTGTCGGATACACATCTTGTTTCTTGCAAGTATAGCAAGGGAACTGATACGTGTGTGTTCATTTAAATAACTCTTAACTGTTTTTCCAAATGGGTCGACTTAGTAGCTTATTCAACAATAAATGAGTAAAGTTATTTTTGTATCAATAAATGATAAACAAAGATAATAGATATTTAATAATATTTAGTTATTATTCTATTAATATCAAATAATAATTAAGTACAAATAAAAATTATAAATTTATTATTCGGCATTAAATAACGAATAAAGTTAATAAATATTTAATTTATATTAAATAATAAGGTTAATAAATAATTATTTATTATTTTCCAATAAATAATAAATAAAGATAGTTAGTTATTACTCGATAATAAATGAAGTTAATAATTATTTATTGATAATAAATAAAGATAATAAATAATTATTTATTATTTAGCAATAAATAATAAATGAAGATAATGAATATTCAAGCATTATTAATAATAATAAAGTTAATAATTTAATTATTTATTAGTTATCCTTAAATAATAAATAAAGCTAATAAATATTTGATTATTGTTTAACTACTATTAAATAATAACCAAGTATGGATAAAATTAATAGATTAATTATTTATTATTTATCCCCAAATAATAAATAAAGTTAATAAATAGTTTATTTTTGCTTAATTACTATTAAATAAATATCAAGTATGAATTAAGTTAATAGTTTAATTATTTGTCAGTAAGTATTTAATTATTATTTAATTAATAATTAAGTATGAGTAAGTTAATAAACTAATTATTTATTTTTGAGTAATAAATAAAGATATTAAATATTTGATTGTTATTAAAGATTTAATGTGAGTAAAGTAAATTATTTATTATTTCTCCTTTAATAATATATAAAGATAATAAGAACTTAATTATTATTAACAATTAAGTATGGGTAGAGTGATACATCAATTTTCTAGTTAATGTTAAATAAGGGGAATAATTTCGTAATTACCCTCGATATTGAATAATAGCTAAGTAACCTATTTAGTTGTTGCCACTGTTAGCTAGTAATGCCTTAATCAATTTAGTGTAGTAAATAATAACTAAGGGTCATTAATTAATTTCTTTTAGCTAATGCTAAATAGTAATTAAATGTATGCGGTGAATTGTTTATCTGCTAAATAAATTGCATAAGAGAGTATAGTTATGCAATGCTAATGGGTAAACCGACATTACCAACTGATAGGTTATCCAAGATCAATTAAGTAAAGCTAGAATTTATCTGTAGCTGAGCAAACAGGCAAGTTCCTAACCCTAAACTTCTTACATTATTCCAAGTTCTTCTTTACTCAACTTTTACATTGAGCAAATTTCTAAGCCTTAGGCACTATTTCTAATTCGTGCAAAAAGGTATATACATACTGTTGCAAGTTATTCTTTAAGCTTGAGTTTTTATCTCCAAGCATGCCTTAAGTGGTCTAATTACTTTCAAAATTATTCCACATCTGTATATTTATTGCCATTCGCACTCGTGCATTTGAAATTCGTATATTTAAATTCAGGAATTTATAAACCATTCATGGTTAAGTCTGAACCCTTGTTCGGTCAGACAAATATGTGAGAATTTATAAAAGCTATCTGAACCAATCAATGGTAAGGATTCTTAGACTGTATGAACACCCCTTTATTTATAAGGGAGTACCCCACGTACCGTATATAAGGTACAAATAGCAGAATTAAATGTTATGCATATACATAGGGTACGCGAGGCTGATCCCCTCAAGTACGTTATTCTGTAGCCAGTAACCAGAGGGTCAACCAGCTATTGACTCCTTTGGAAGTTATCGTTCAAAGTCTATTCGACTATCAATTGTTCTAAAAGCATTTATTGTTATTGCTTCTGATAATTGCTGAATTCCCTTTCTATATTCCCTTCATCATGATATATCCTTATTGTTGTACTTTAAACTTGCTGAGCAAACTCGTTGCTCATTCTTGCTATATCATGACTTTATTGCAGCTAAACCCGAGACGTCAAGGAAGAACAAAGGGAAAGAAAAGATGAAGTAATGGACTTCATGTAGCAGATTTAAACTTACGTATAGTTAATTGCTGTTATTGTAACTTAAACCTTAACTTTTATTTAGGGTATGGATTTGTGTAAGTGTTTAAGGTTTTTGTATTCTGGGACTAGTAACACCTTTGTAATGAACAACGTATGTTTATTATATTCCGCATTTTAGTTACCATATGTTGTTAGAGGTGAATGTTTGTATTGGATCGTGATGACCGGATCCGGGTATTTAGAGACCCGAATTTGGGGGCGTCACAGATATGCTCCCACTTCCACTCCGGGATCTCCAGCGGTTGTAGCAGCCCACCCGGTTTCTGATGTTCTGCTTTTACCCTCTGACATGTCAAACATCGTCCAACACATTCCGCGACCTCTCTCTTCATGTTCGGCCACCAAAAGTGCTGGCGCAAATCCTGATACATCTTGGTACTACCAGGGTGTATCGAATACCTTGCAGAATGAACTTCTTACAAAATCTCTCCTCTTAACTCTGGAACCATAGGTATCCAGATCCTCCCTTCAAACCTTAACAGTCCCGAGCTATCAATTTTGTACTTCAATTCCTCACCATCTAAGATTCGTTTCCTTATGGCAACACATTCATCATCCTTTTCTTGAGCCTCCTTTATCTTGTATAATAAAGTAGGACTCGCCTCCACTGCGAACAATTTCTCATCTGCATCTTTCGGATACTTGATTTCCAACTCCAGTCTTTCCATTTCCTTTATCAGTTCTTTTTGAGCTATCAGCATCATTAACTTATCACTGCCATTCGTACTTAGAGCATCCGCTACTATATTGGCCTTACCGAGATGGTATAGAATCTCACAATCGTAATCCTTGATCAACTCCAACCATCGCTTCTATCTCATGTTTAGTTCCTTTTGAGTGAAGATATACTTCAGACTTTTGAGTTATTAAGCAAATTTGGTACAAATAATGAAGTATTCGGGTATAGGAGACCAAATGGGTGTACTAATTTGTGTGTGTTGCTAATATGGGGAACCAACTTAATGCATGAACCAATGAGTAATGAGCAAGAAGAGAGATGGTCGACAAGGTGTTGGCAATTGCCACACCCAATGCCTTGAAATCCTTTATTTCCCAACATTCTCATTGGATGAGAAACCCACCACCTTGATTACTCTCTCCCACTCTCCCGAGCTCCTCCCACCACTTCATCTCCTCCAAAACCATTCGGCCGATCTCTTCTCTCCCATTCCATTATCCTTTCGTTGTTGCTGTAATTAGACAGAAGAGAGAATATAGAGAGAGAAAGAGAAGAAATAAGGAAGAAGAGGAAGTAGAGAGAGAAAGAGAGTTTCTAGATAGAGAAAGAAGTGGGCTTGTTCGAGAGGAAGCCAAGAAGAAGAAGGAGAGAGAGCTTCAAACTCTAACTGAGTCCTTTAGCATCAAGGACCAAGAATCAAGAGGTAAACATCAACCATAACCCTTTTCTTTTAATATTTCAAGCTTTCATGGTTTTGAAGCTTATATGCTTGGTGGGTTCAATTTTTGTTGTGTATGGTTGTTGTTAATTGCGTGTAAGTTGTTATGGAAGTTCTTAAGACCCTAAAAACCTTCCTAATAACATTAAAGTGGAACAATATAACAAGAAAATTCAAAGCCATGCATAAAGGATGAAGAAAGATGAAGAACATGGACATTTTGGACAAACATGGACATTCGAACTATTTTAGAGAACTTATAGCTTTGATTATTTGTTTGTTTGCTTTGTTTGTTATTGTGGTATTGTAGTTCCATGGTTTATCTTCATAACCCAGTTGGAACGGAGTAAAAAGCTTTTAAAACGAATTCGTGGTGAAGGTTTTAGTAAACTATGTCAAGAACACGATTACTTAGTATAAACAGTGACCTTATAATCAATTCTGGTATTAATGTGTTGCTTGTAAAATTATGAGCTTCTGAAGTAGTATATTACACTGAATTAGGAAGCCATGGGCTTTGGAATAAACGCATTTCGACCTCGGATGAGGGAGATATAGCGATTTTAAGAAAATGTGTCAAGGCTGTCAAGAACACGAAAAACTGGTGCGACTAGGCTCCTTGGAGCCACTATTTCAATCTATTAACGAATTTAAAAAGTTATAATTTTTGGATATGTTGTTCAGGTTACAAGCTTTCCATAGCCTTAAGAACGGACTAATTCCGACTTAAAATGAAGAAGTTATGATGTTTGGTAGTAGGTGCGACGATTCTGAAAATCGTGGAGTTAAAACCTGATAGTAGAGTAAAACTCCGGTAGTAGAGTAAAACTCTGGTAGTAAAGTAAAACTCTGATAGTGGGGTAAAACTCTGGTAGTAGAGTAAACCTTTGATAGTGTGGTAAAACTCTGATAGTGGGGGTAAAACTCCGATAGTGGGGTAAACTCTGACCATCATAGAGTCAAAATCGTAGAATGCAAATTTGGCTAAGTATAAAATCGTAGAGTGACTTTCAGCCTGAATATCACTTAGTAATTCAAGCATAATTTTCTCATACGAACTCGGATTGAGGTGATCTAAGATGATTCGGAAAGAGGAAGAGTAGACCTACAACTTTCATTTAATAAGCATTGAGAGTTAAGGTCAGGATAAATCTCAAAATTGAGCATCTTTAGCACTATTGGCGATCGTAGGGTGGAAGGATCGTAGGGTGCAAATTTGGCTAAGTATAAATCGTAGGGTGATTTTCAGCTTGAACATCACTTAGTAAAATGGGCATAACTTTCTCATACGAACTCGGATTGAGGTGATCCAAGATGATTCGGAAAGAAGAAGACTAGACCTTCAACTTTCACTATTAAGAATTAAGATTTGTTGCCTGGTTCAAATTCGAATTTGGGCAGTTTGGTGACATTGTGTATGTTACTTAAGCATTTGAGTAGGAAAATTTGGCGTATGAGCGTGCAAGCGTCGTAACGTTACAACAAATGTGTTTAGCCTTGTTTAATATTATGCTTCTAATAAGATTATAACCTTATGGAGTAGTGTGAACCAATAATTAGTATTCATTATATGACTGATTGTAATATGTTTATGTGCACACATGTGTGTAGAATAATTGAAAAGCGTGTGTTGTATTATTGTAGCAGACGCACGAGGCAAGTTTTCTATCCTAACTTAATTTACTTATTGAGCAAGTTTCTTAATCAACCTTTACATTTGAGCAAGTATTCTATCTTATTGCAAGTTTCATGACTCGAATTGAGTTATTACGTTCAAATTATATTAGTGGATTAATTATTATAAATTACTCCACATCAAAGGTAATTATTGATATTCGCACCTTGTGAATTTGAATTCATGATCTATTGTTGGACTGGGAAACGTTTAAGTTCTCCATTCATGAACTGTTTAAGGAAATAGTCTACGCCATTTGTTTCGACTAGACATGTACAGGTTATTATTTTTAAAAGCTATCCAAACCGATTGTTGGTATGGATTCTTGGACTGAGAGAGCAACCCTTTTAGGAAATTTTAATGTGTCGGTTATTCGATGCAGTCAGAGTTAAATGTTATGCATATACATTGTGTACGAGAGGCTGATCCCCTCGAGTACAACTGACAGGGCCAGGTTTTTTAAAAGGGTCAGTTAAATGATTGACTCTTTGGCCAAAAAATTCATGGTCTATTGGACCACTCAGCAGTAAATAATCAATATTCATTATTTCATTTGAACTTTGATTATATTGTCAGCTATTTCTTCAATGTTCTTAAATTATTGAACTATGCGATTATTATTCTCATTCATTCATGATATATCTTCTTTATTCATTTTAAATTTGCTGAGCAAAGTAGTTGCTCACCCTTGCTATATCATGAACCTATTGCAGTTAAGCTGAAGAGTTCCAAAGCGGACAAAGGCAAAGAAAAGCTTAAGGAATAGTTATATGTACTATCCTGTTATGTAATCGTGGAATTGTTTTGTATTATTAATGTATTATGCGATATATTTGTTTAAGGTTATAGACCTTGGGACCGTAGTAAACTTTTTATAATGAACAACATATGTTTATTTATTCCGCATTAGTTGATTTATGTTGTTTAGAGGTGCATGGATGTACTTTATCGTGAGCACCAAATTCGAGGTATTTGTACCTGAATTTGGGGGTGTCACAGGCTGGTATCAGAGCTGTAGGTTATAAACTTTAGGAATGCAAAACCTAGGTTATAACCTTAGAATAAAACTCGTATAGAGTATGCTAGGAGATGAATTGAGGAGATTCATCGAGTTGTAGATGTCGGAGGTGGATTGTGGAAATTCATCAAGCCGAGTTTGTACATAATGAAATATAAATTCATCCCATCAATGAATGTATTTTGTTATTGTACTATTTGTATTGATTGTTTATTATGTCTTTGTTGTGGTTGTAGGATGCTTGAGTTTAGCCAATCAAGTTAGGGCAGGGAGGCCCTATTTAGTTGAGTACCCTCTTACATCACCTCTTGGCAAGGGATATATGGTCGGGTAGTAGACTAGAGTAGTCAGGAGCAATGGGGAGCGAGCCTGCAGGTAGAGGTGGAGGCTCGACGAACCCAGTTAGAGAAGGATGAAGAGAATGGGCTATGCATTTAGCATGTCCAGTAGCAGGTGGATGGATGGTGTGCACCATCTTCCAGTTGAGAAGGGACATGCTCGTCTCACCTTGGGTCAAGAATGGATGACCAAGTTAGGGCAAGTAAAGTATGTTAGCGCTGTGGAGCGCAGTATGCTTGGTTAGACTGTTTTGTTTGTGTGCCTAACAGTATGTGATTGTGTTTGTAAACCCCAACCTTAGTATATGTTAGGGGTGGTTGTTAGTAGTAAATCCCCACCTTTTTATGGTGTGAAGGGATGGATGATGTCATTTATAGCGGTAGGCTGTAGAGTAATCACGTGTGATGTTTTAACTATTAGTACATGAGTATAAACGTTTTGTGTTACATGTGTTGCTTTATTGTCGCTCTAGAATAGATGCGTACAAGGTGTGACGGGATTAAAACGTTAAGTGTTTTCTATTAAACAGACAATGCCGCCGAGAAGACAACCTCGATACATAAGGGTGGAAGAGTCGGTGACTAACGAGGAGGGTCAAGCAGACCCTATGAGGACTTTTGCAAACTTATTAGCAGAAGCAATGCAGGGCAGACCAGCTGTTGCGGTTGATCAGTGATGGGTGTGTTTTATATACACAAATTAGGTACATTTGAGCTTGATAATTTGTAAATCCTAAGTCATTTCGTTTGGTTTTTATATATTTTATCATATTTTTGTAAAATGTTATTTTGTATTACGTTTATGTGTTTTGTATTGCTTTTATGTGTTTTTACTTAGTTTTGTAGGAAGTGGAATAAGAGACCAATGCTCATGGATGCCTAATTTGCCATTTTGAGCCTAACTTTGGCTCTGTAGCTGCTTGTTTCCAATTTTCACCCATGATCCAATCCGAATCTCTCAAAACTCAAAGAATGAAAGTTGTAGATATTTGTCTTAGCTTTCCAGAGCATCTTGAATCATCCAATTTGAAGTTCGTATGAGAGAGTTATGGCCATTTTACCATCGGATTTGGCATGAATTTTACACAGCAGTTGCTTCGGGATCAATTTAAGCCTTTCTCCGGACATTTTCTCATCAAGCTCCAGTTATGAAAGTTGTAGAGCTCTTTCTTAGCTTTCCATAGCCTATTTACACGCCTAAATCCGAGTTCGGACGAAGAAGTTTATGGTCATTTTACTAACAGAGGTCAAAGCTGAGTCGGGTTAAAGGCCACTGGCGCGGGCGCGCGGATTTGGATGCGGGCGCGCGGCGCCTGGCACCAGGCAGCCAGCGCGCGCGCGCGCGCGCGGCGTGGGCGTGTCGTGGGCGTGCGGCAAGGCCAGGGGCTGGGCGCGGGCGCGGCGGGCAGCGTGCGGGCGCGCCCGGGCGTGCTGAGTGCGATCTTTTGAGCTCCTAGTGCGATTCCAGCTCACTTTTTGACCCAAAATCTGATGTTTGGCTAGGGTTTTCATGGAGGCACTATATAATATCTCATTGGGGCTTCATATTTCATAACTAGGGATTGGGAGGCTACACTAAAACATCAAAATTGAGAGCAAAAGTGCTGCAATACAAGGAAAAACTCAGCACAAGCCAAAGAACCAAGAAGGAAAGGATTGTCAAGGCATATCTAAACCTTGGGTGGCTGCACATACATCATCAAGAGGAGCTTGAGGGCTACAAATCAAGAAAATTTCAGCAACAAGCTCAGGAGCAAAAAGAGAAACGAATGCCAAATGAAGAGGAAAAGCTAAAGATTGACATCAACCAAGCAAGCAACATATGAATATCTTCTAAATGGGTTTTATCATCTCTTGCTTTCCTTTGAATTTGTATTTCAATTTTATGATGAACACCATGTGTTTGATGTTTTGCTTAGCTACCATGAACTAAAGCTTGTATTCTAAGATTTCAATGGAACCCAACACATAGTTTGAATTGATTTCTCTCTCTTTGCTATTAATTACTCATTTGTGAATTGTATATCATAATTTATGCTTCATATCTTAATTGCCTAGCTAGTAATTACCGTGGGAACCTATATGAACTTGACGAACGGATTATAGTGTTTAGACCTTGTTATGATATCATGCGAAAGTTAAAGATTGTTGTGGGTTATTAATTGAGATTAAGTGACGTGTGTCTTGTTGATTATCCTCAATGATAGGTAACTTGATAGTATTTAGGATAGATATATACCTAGATACCGTGTGCAACCAATGGAGAATCTACTCTTAATGACTTCCTATGTGAAAGTTGGTAATTGAAGGGACGGTAAATGAGATTTAGTGACACGTGTCTTGTTATTGTTCTTGAAATTAGTCTCTTGATAGTGTGTGTAGGATAGACATATACCTACACGCCGCATTAGGAAGATTCGAATTTGACCATCGACAGAGGCTTATAAGTAGCTTTGATTTCTCGGTTGGCAATTCTATGTTGTTAATTAATTCAAATGAGAGAGTTAGGATATTTAAATGAAGTGTTGGGGGAAATTGCAATCTTAGACTTGTTAATATTAGATTTCGTTATCTTAATGCTTTTCATATCTCTTAATCATTACAAACAACAAAAACTCAAATCATCATTTGTCTAAATAAAATCGAGACGATATATAGTTGGTACTTGGGATACACTAGAACAATTCCCTGTGGGTTCGACAACTCTCTTATCACTTTATTACTTGTTGACCGCGTATACTTGCGCGTATTTATCGGTTGCGAAATCGACCAACAAGTTTTTGGCGCCGTTGCCGGGGAATTGTTCTTCTAGTGTTTTTCCAATATTAATGACAATCGAATTGGTCTTAATTTAGACTTGTAAATAATTTGCTTATTATTTATTTTGTTTTTTTTGTTTCAGTTAATGGATGAGCATAATTATCAATGGGATTATGAGTGGACGATGCAACCAAGTTCGTCAAAAGTTCTTGAGCAATTGCAAGAACAACTTGCAACGCTTTCAAGGGCTATTGACACTCTTAAAGGCCAGTCCACTCAAAATGCCTACAGTCAGAATCAAGCTGACTACTACCCAAACTACTATCAACCGGGTTGGCAACATCATCCAAGCTTTTCTTGGGACAACAGTCAAGATCAATGCTTTGATCCAAGTCTCTCATACCATTCAGAATTTTCATTCCAACCTCCACCATACCATGAGGATACATATAATGTGGAGGGGATTCTTCCCTTGTTCATTGAGAAACAAGAATTGTTACGAAGCGTCGAGAACCAAATGGCACAACTTCTCGAGGCAGTGCTTATTCACCCGCAAAGCACCTTACCTTGTATTACACAGATTAACCCTATAGAGGAAGGTGAAGAGCAATGTTTGGTGAATTCGTATAGTTGTGACAAAGCAGAAAGAAGGAGGGAGGAGCTCATGGGTCATATCTCTCAAAATGAGGTTAGGTTGGCAAATATACAAGCTTTAGTGCTGAGCATCATGAACTATGTTGCCAATTCTTACATTATTCACCCGCAAAGCACCCTACCTAGCGATACAGAGATCAACCCCATAGAGGAAGGTGAAGAGGAGTGCTTGGTGGATGATCAAGGAAATGGCGCGGAGTCGCACGAAGCTATTAGTGAAAATTTTGAGAGTGTACATCCTATTGTGGATGATGATTCTGAGGTTGATGAGATGAGGAGCATGAATGGGGATCATGAAAAGGAAATTGAAGACCAAGAAGTCACATTCGAGGTTTTCAAACCCATCGAACACCCATTGGTTCATGAAGAAGATCTTCATGTCGATCTTGACACAAGTGCAATGATTGATGATGCGGTTGAGGAGAGTTTCTTCTTGCCATCGGATGATGCTTTGTTTGAGGGTCACCAACCAGGCATGCATGCCATGCGGATCAAAGAAGGAACAACGAGGCGGCATGCAATGGTCAATTTTGCGATTGAGCCGGATTGAAATGAAATAAAGGAGTCGGGCTAACGACTATAAACCAAGCGCTTCTTGGGAGGCAACCCAAGTTTACTATTTTTGTTTTATTTTGGTTTGATTGAATTTTAGTAGTTTAATTACATTTTAATTTCTTTAGTCATTTGCTTTCAGGTACGCTCCCAACTTAGAGGTGTTGAAAGATGATATCAATGGCGCTTGACACGGTTTCAGGGAAGTCTTCTATTTTAATTTTTCCTATATCAAACATTGAGGACAATGTCAAGTTTAAGTTTGGGGGTAGTACTTCGTATTTGTGTGTTTTTAATTTAGTTTTTATGTGATTTAAGTATGTTTTTCTTTTTATTCAAAAAAAAAAAAATTTTCATTTATTTTTAGGATGTGTCCCTTGAGCATTGTTTTAATTTGATTTGAACTATAATCCAGGGTCTATGATAAGGGCTTGTTTGAAGAAATTCTAACTCATGAGAAGTAGACAATTGTTGCTTAGTCTTTGTGCTTGTCGTTTATTGGTGATTATTTTGCTTATGCGTCCTTTCACTTTTATGCACGTACCCATGAGTATTAAGCTAGTTGTATGCTTAGTGAGGGCTTTTATAACCGAATGCTTGTGGAAAATATCTATAAACTCTAGAACTCGTTTAAACATCACTCGAACCAAGGTGTCCAAATTTTTTATGTTTGAATTGATGGTCATGTGGTGAGTTGAGATGGAGCGTAAAACGCACTCACTCATGGACACATGCGTAGGAGAGATAGAGCGTAAAAACGCACTCTCTTATAATTGTGATTAAAGAAAAAGAAAATTGTTTATTGCAAATTTTGCATGGGGTTGAGGTTGAGCGTAAAAACGCACTCGCCCATATGAGCGTGCTTAAGGATTGAGATGGAGCATAAAATGCACTCACCTAGAGCCCTTGGTTCTCAAAATTTTTGGAATTGTGATTTGTATACCTTTGTATTGAGTGATGTGTTAAGCATGTTGTTTTGGGGTTTATTTTGATTATTTCATAAGGTAATGTGGTTGCAAAGTTCATCCGAGCTTGGTTGGTTTAGTGCTATTGGGTACTCACACACACACACGGAAGGGGCCTTAAGCAAAGTGTGACTAGCTAATTAAAATTTTAGACTTGCAACGTTTTGTTTGTTCTCTTGAGTTCCATGTGTTGATGCCTTTGAGACCATTGTCGGCTTATTAATTCATTGCTCAAGTTAGGTTGTATTAGTAGTTTTTGAATTGTTTAGTTTAGGTTTGTTTTGCTTGAGGACAAGCAAAGATTTAAGTTTGGGGGGTATTTGATGGGTGTGTTTTATATACACAAATTAGGTACATTTGAGCTTGATAATTTGTAAATCCTAAGTCATTTCGTTTGGTTTTTATATATTTTATCATATTTTTGTAAAATGTTATTTTGTATTACGTTTATGTGTTTTGTATTGCTTTTATGTGTTTTTACTTAGTTTTGTAGGAAGTGGAATAAGAGACCAATGCTCATGGATGCCTAATTTGCCATTTTGAGCCTAACTTTGGCTCTGTAGCTGCTTGTTTCCAATTTTCACCCATGATCCAATCCGAATCTCTCAAAACTCAAAGAATGAAAGTTGTAGATATTTGTCTTAGCTTTCCAGAGCATCTTGAATCATCCAATTTGAAGTTCGTATGAGAGAGTTATGGCCATTTTACCATCGGATTTGGCATGAATTTTACACAGCAGTTGCTTCGGGATCAATTTAAGCCTTTCTCCGGACATTTTCTCATCAAGCTCCAGTTATGAAAGTTGTAGAGCTCTTTCTTAGCTTTCCATAGCCTATTTACACGCCTAAATCCGAGTTCGGACGAAGAAGTTATGGTCATTTTACTAACAGAGGTCAAAGCTGAGTCGGGTTACAGGCCACTGGCGCGGGCGCGCGGATTTGGATGCGGGCGCGCGCGGCGCCTGGCATCAGGCAGCCAGCGCGCGCGCGCGCGCGCGGCGTGGGCGTGTTGTGGGCGTGCGGCAAGGCCAGGGGTTGGGCGCGGGCGCGGCGGGTAGCGTGCGGGCGCGCCCGGGCGTGCTGAGTGCGATCTTTTGAGCTCCTAGTGCGATTCCAGCTCACTTTTTGACCCAAAATCTGATGTTTGGCTAGGGTTTTCATGGAGGCACTAATATAATATCTCATTGGGGCTTCATATTTCATAACTAGGGATTGGGAGGCTACACTAAAACATCAAAATTGAGAGCAAAAGTGCTGCAATACAAGGAAAAACTCAGCACAAGCCAAAGAACCAAGAAGGAAAGGATTGTCAAGGCATATCTAAACCTTGGGTGGCTGCACATACATCATCAAGAGGAGCTTGAGGGCTACAAATCAAGAAAATTTCAGCAACAAGCTCAGGAGCAAAAAGAGAAACGAATGCCAAATGAAGAGGAAAAGCTAAAGATTGACATCAACCAAGCAAGCAACATATGAATATCTTCTAAATGGGTTTTATCATCTCTTGCTTTCCTTTGAATTTGTATTTCAATTTTATGATGAACACCATGTGTTTGATGTTTTGCTTAGCTACCATGAACTAAAGCTTGTATTCTAAGATTTCAATGGAACCCAACACATAGTTTGAATTGATTTCTCTCTCTTTGCTATTAATTACTCATTTGTGAATTGTATATCATAATTTATGCTTCATATCTTAATTGCCTAGCTAGTAATTACCGTGGGAACCTATATGAAACTTGACGAACGGATTATAGTGTTTAGACCTTGTTATGATATCATGCGAAAGTTAAAGATTGTTGTGGGTTATTAATTGAGATTAAGTGACGTGTGTCTTGTTGATTATCCTCAATGATAGGTAACTTGATAGTATTTAGGATAGATATATACCTAGATACCGTGTGCAACCAATGGAGAATCTACTCTTAATGACTTCCTATGTGAAAGTTGGTAATTGAAGGGACGGTAAATGAGATTTAGTGACACGTGTCTTGTTATTGTTCTTGAAATTAGTCTCTTGATAGTGTGTAGGATAGACATATACCTACACGCCGCATTAGGAAGATTCGAATTTGACCATCGACAGAGGCTTATAAGTAGCTTTGATTTCTCGGTTGGCAATTCTATGTTGTTAATTAATTCAAATGAGAGAGTTAGGATATTTAAATGAAGTGTTGGGGGAAATTGCAATCTTAGACTTGTTAATATTAGATTTCGTTATCTTAATGCTTTTCATATCTCTTAATCATTACAAACAACAAAAACTCAAATCATCATTTGTCTAAATAAAATCGAGACGATATATAGTTGGTACTTGGGATACACTAGAACAATTCCCTGTGGGTTCGACAACTCTCTTATCACTTTATTACTTGTTGACCGCGTATACTTGCGCGTATTTATCGGTTGCGAAATCGACCAACAATCAGCCAGGAAGTCACATGGCGAACTTTAAGGACTTCAAATTAGTAGGACAGCCGAAGTTTCGCGGGACTACAGATCCGATAGAAGCCCAGACATTGGTGGAAGAAATAAAGAAAGTTTTTGAGGTCGCACGAGTGGCCGAAGAACAGAAGACGTCGTTTGCCACTTTCATGATGAAAGGTGAGGCAAATTACTGGTGAAGGCGAACAAAGGTCGAGTTGGGGAAGGCGTGATTGCATGGGCTCGTTTCAAGGAGCTGTTTTTCAAAAATTACTTTCCAGCAAGCACGCAGGCAAGCATGGAGATAAAGTTCTTGGAACTAAAGCAAGGAGGCATGTCAGTTATGGAGTATGCCGCAAAATTTAACGAGTTAGCTAGGTTTGCTCCACATTAGGTGGACACCGAAGCTAGGCGAGCGAAGAGATTTGAACAAGGGTTGAAGCCTTGGGTGAATAGTAAGGTCGCGGTTCTGCAGATTAATTCATTTTCTACGTTACTTGAGAAGGCAATTATTGCGGAGGGAGGAAATAAAGCTTTGACAAAGCACAACCAAGATCAGAAAAAGAAGAAGATCCATGATGGTCATAAGGAAGGTAGCAACGGGGGAAGTAACCCAAATAAGAGAAAATGGAACGACAGTCAGATGTCGGGAAGCAAATCTGGAGGGGATACAAAGAAAGGCAATAAATGCGAGAAATGTGGAAAGAATCACTCTGGAGAGTGCATGAAAGGAAAAGGAGTTTGTTTCAACTGTAGTCAACCGGGGCACTTTGCCCCACAATGCCCAAAGGCGAAGGTAGGAAGTTATTTTTCTTGTGGCACTTCAGATCATCAGAAGAAAGTTATGCCCATTTTACTAAGTGATGTTCAAGCTGAAAATCACCCTACGATTTATAATTAGCCAAATTTGCACACTACGATCCTTCCACCCTATGATCGCCAACAGTGCTAAAGATACTCAATTTTAAGATTCATCCCGACCTTAACACTCAATGCTTATTAAATAAAAGTTATAGGTCTACTCTTCTTCTTTCCGAATCATCTGAGTTAACCTCAATCCGAGTTTGTATGAAAAATTTATGCTCGAATTACTAAGTGATGTTCAGGCTAAAAGTCACTCAACGATTTTATACTTAGCCAAATTTGCACTCTACGATTTTGACTCTACAATGGTCAAAGTTTACCACACTATCAGAGTTTTACCCCACTATTAGAGTTTTACCCCACTATTAGAGTTTTACTCCACTATCAGAGTTTTACTCTACTACCAGAGTTTTACTCTACTATCAGGTTTTAACTCCACGATTTTCAGAATCGTCGCACCTAATACCAAACATCATAACTTCTTCATTTTAAGTCGGAATTAGTCTGTTCTTAAGGCTATGGAAAGCTTGTAACCTGAAATACAATATATCCAAAAATCATAACTTTTCAGATTCTTTAACTGATTGAAACAGCGGCTCCAAGGAGCCTAGTCGCACCAGTTTTTCGTGTTCTTGACAGCCTTGACACATTTTCTAAAAATCTCTATATATCCCTCATCCGAGGTCGAAATGCGTTCATTCCAAAGCCATGGCTTCCTAATTCAGTGTACTATACTACTCCAGAAGCTCATAATTTTACAAGTAACACATCAATACCAGAATTGATTATAAGGTCACTGTTCATACTAAGTAATCGTGTTCTTGACATGATTTACTAAAACCTTCACCACGAATTCGTTTTAAAAGCTTTTTACTCCGTTCAAACTTGGTTATCAAGATAACCCATGGAACGATAATTCCAAAATAATAAACAAAGCAAACAAACACAGAATCGAAGCTACAAGTTCTCTAAAACAGTCCGAATGTCCATGTTCTTCATCTTTCTTCATCCTTTACGCATGGGTTCAGATTTTCTCATTATATTGTTCCACTTTAATGTTATTAGGAAGGTTTTTAGGGTCTTAAGAACTTCCATAACAACTTACACACAACTAACAACAACCATACACAAATAAAAATCGAACCCACCAAGCATATAAGCTTCAACACAATGAAAGCTTGAAATATTGAAAGAAAAGGGTTATGGTTGATGTTTACCTCTTGATTCTTGCTCCTTGATGCTAAAGGACTCGGTTAGAGTTTGAAGCTCTCTCTCCTTCTTCTTCTTGGCTTCCTCCCAAATAAATCCACTTCTTTCTCTCTCTAGAAACTCTCTTTCTCTCTCTACTTCTTCTGCTTCTTCCTTATTTCTTCTCTTTCTCTCTCTATATTCAATCTTCTGTCTAATTATAGCAACAAGAAAAGGATAATGGAATGGGAGAGAAGAGATCTGCTGAATGGTTTTGGAGGAGATGAAGTGGTGGGAGGAGCTCGAGAGAGTGGGAGGGAGTAACCAAGGTAGTGGGTTTCTCATCCAATGAGAATGTTGGGAAATAAAAGATTTCAAGGCATTGGTTGTGGCAATTGCCAATACCTTGCCGGCCATCTCTCTTCTTGCTCACTCCTTAGTGGTCCATGCATTAAGTTGGTTCCCCATATTAGCAACACACCCAAATTAGTACACCCATTTGGTCTCCCATACCCAAATACTTCCTTATTTGTACCAAATTTGCTTAATAACTCTCCCCAAAATTAAAAATGGGTTATCCCATAAAATATTGGGATGGGTAAAAATAATAAATACGGGGTTTGTCTATTTATCCAGAACACCCATATAAAATAATTCGGATACAAATTAAATCTCTAGCGAGCTCAAATAAATATTCCAATGCTTGGAAAAATTATCCCATCACATACATGCTTTAACGAAAGTAATAGAAATAAAAAAAATACGTAAAATATTATGGCGTGAATAGTGTCTGTGAATAGTAATTTAGCGACATTCCGCGAAATTAATTTATTCACTTATACAAAACTATAACACGTAAACTTCATGCATTCACATAATCCAGGTTGTCACACAACCTTTAAACACGTAACACATAACAATGTTACTAAAATTCATAATATTCATTAATATACATAAATTCAAATTACAAGGCTATCTAGAATTCACGGTCATTACAGTCAAGCTTGTTCATTGATTTTGAATTGGTAAACAAGTATCGTTTTTATTTTTTTTACTTAGATAATATGCTTGATAAATTAAATAATGCTTATGTTTTATCTACATTGGAAAATGACCATGTGATGTTTATGCCTAATCAAATTAGCATGAGATATTGTGATAAATGGAAAGTTTTGTTAACATGTGACTTGTATAGGTGGATAGTTATCTCTGTTAGATTAACTAATGCATCTAGTATTTTTATGAGTTATTTAAAACATGTTTTGCATGCTTCCATGGATAAATTTATTTTTAGCTATTTGAGGGTAGAATTGTCTTTATCATAAACTATGGAGGATATTTAATTTTTGTTCAGTTAGTTTATGGTCATGATATGTATTCTCGTTGTCAATATTCTAGCTATCACTTGGTAAATTCTGATTGTCAAAGTGCATATCTTCGTAGAATTTATTCTAGTGATTATTGTGGGTATTCTCGTTTTCAACATTTGTACTTGTATGAAACTCATTCTAGGGTTTTTCATTTACATGTTGAATTAGGTTTTGCTGTTAATCAATCTTTACAAGAATTGTCGTTAATTGATAATGGTAGTGATCATGATTCTTTAGTAGAGAAATCTTCATTACATGAAGTGCTATCATTTGGTAATGTCTTTCCATTAGAGTTGTTATCATTGCATGATTTTGAGAAAACTTTATTGAATGGAAAGGAATTTGGTAGTGAATTAAAAAGTGTTTATCATCAGCTTTGAATGAGATATGATTTATATGTGGGTTGCGGGTTTAGTTAGTTCGTTTGGATTAGCTAATGTAATAAATATTTTTTTGTTAAATCATATTTTACATTCTTTAATGGGAAAAATTGTTAATATGTGTTTTGATGATATTCCGAGTTTTGTCAACAATTGGGGAAATTCTTTAGCAGTTATTGAGTTTGGTTGTGATTATCGTTTATATGCTAGTGAATTTTCGTCTTGTGGTATTAATTGTGATCTTTTGATTCCATTGATGCCATTATTTTATTTTGAATGTGTTAACATCAATGGGATGGGAAAGGTTAGTTTTGTTATGCAGGTTTGAGATGGGTTCGTACTTATCAAGGGGGAAATATATGGATCAATGTGCACATCAAATGGAACAATGCATGGAAAGTCTAAATGGAAGTGTTTTGGATTTTGTTCTAGTAGACTTTTGCGTGTGATTTTGAGTTATTTGATTTCTTTGTGAATAAACAAAAGGAACTTGTTGATTTGATTAGTTTTGTGTTTAATCCAGGAATTCGAGTTTGTTTGCATTTGCGTCGTGAAAAGTTTCAAAGATTATTATTTGACCCCGGTGCAATGAAATGGGAGTTTGTGCGAATGATCGAGATCATAGGATTCACTTTTGATTCGGGAATTCGTCAATGGATGTATTTGCGAAAGGACGAGATCATCACATTAATTTTTGATCCGAGAATTTGTGAATGGAAGTTTATGCAACTTGGAGAGTTCTACAAAATGATATTTGATCCAGGAGGATATAGGACTTTTCGTAGTTTTATTTGCGTTTATTTTATTACTTATGCATTTGATTTCTTAGGAAGAAATTTTGCATACATTTTAGCTATAGTTGCTTATTTAGTTTGTTTTGGTGTAGTTGTTATTTTGAAAGAATTTGGTTTACGCGTCGAAGAGCATCGTGTTGATGTGAAGTTCTCGTTTACAGGACTTCGAAAGTTTGAGTTTCTAGGTTGTGCTACGAGGAGTTTGCAGTATGCTTTGTCATATCGAGCATCGTTTGGAAGGAAACATTTACGAGTTGTTCATGTTAAGTCGGGGGAATTGCCAAACATTGTTGCTATGTTCTTTGAGAGAGTTGAAAATTATGATGATTCTTTTCATAATCCTATTTGCATTATTGATATCATTTATATATTTTATGTGCAGGTTGAGATTTTGGATTATGATTCGTTTGATGCTACTTACCTAATTTGTTTTTGTATAGGATCAGATTTATGGGTAAATCCTTTTCAAGAGGAGGGGATGTCAGATTTGAGGACAAATCCTTTTCAAGAGGAAGGGAATGATGAGATCCTGACCAGGCTTGCATCAAGGAATCAAGAGTCAACTCATGTTCTGGGTGTAGAATAAATGATCGTGATTGATTGGGCTGAAATCTATGCGAGAACGTTCAAATCGAAGCTCAAATTAAGCGGACTACGAGTGGAGGATACATTATTTGATTTGGGATTGCTAGATACAATCTATGTAATAAGACCAAATCAACACAAGCCAAGTCGTCAAGCATTACACAGAACAATGGAGGAGGATTCAAGCTACATGGCAAGATATTCATCATTGGATATGATTCTAAGTTCATTCATTAGGTTCATACAAAGATTCAAGTTCTATGAAGGAAACGAAAGAGGAGCAAAGAATCACGTTTGGGACTTTAACGGGCAAAATGGTCAATTCTGCAAGTCCGGCGCGCCCCGCGCTAGAAGTGTACTAGGTCTGGCGCACCCTGCGCTGGAGTCGTTGAGGTTCAGTAGGAGCAGCGCGCCCCGTGCCATTGCTAGGCTCAGTCCGACGCACCTCGCGCCAAAGCGTCAGAATTTTCAGTGCGTTTTTTGAGGCAACACGTTTTTTTAGATTTTTCGAGATTTAATTCCATAATTATAGAGATTTTCCATATCTTTTAGATTTCTAATGTAATTAGAATATTTATTAGATATGATTTGATTTCCATATTAATTAGTTAGGTAGAATTTGATTTCCAATTGGATTTCTATTCCTTTTAGGATTTAGGGTTTCTTAAGATTTTATTCTATTAGTATAAATAGAATACATGAGTTATGTAATAGGTACATTACATTACAACACTTTGATTAACACAATATTTTGTGAGTTTATTCTTTACTTTTTGGTTCTTTAAGAATTCCTAGACTAGTTCTTAGTTTTCTTGAGATTCAATTTGACTTATCATACAACAAGTTATACTTGTATGTGGCGTCTCTATCATGCATTAACTGTCGATTGTACTTTTAGTTCTTGTCTCTTTATAGACATTGGGTCAAGGTGTCATTGGTGTTCCATTCAACGCAAGCTTCCTAATGCAGAGCAATTGTACCAAGGTTCTCATCTCAATATAGGGGAAGGGTTGAGGTGTTGTGAGCGTTCCACCTTCATAACTTGCTGGAAACGATCCGAGCGACGACCACTTCACGCAAGCGTGCCGTGGAGTCTATCAACAAGTGAATTGGTAATGGTTCAATCCTTAAAGTAGTAGCAACATTCTGTAGATCTTGACTTTACTCCATACCTTTAGATAGCTCCCAACCTTTGGTAATTGCAGCCTTTAAACTTTCTTTGTTTGTTTGCTCAAAAGATTTCTGCATTACAGGGTCAAAAACATCAATAGCAAAAATAGAATTAACAATACTAAGATACCTCATAACCTCATAATCATTGATATGGATCTCTTCATCATCAGACTCCATAGCCAATGTATCTTTGTATTCATCAATCAGTGCTTCATCCATGTTCTCATTGTAGAAATCTGCAGGAACTATCAATTCATCTACCTCTACCTCTTCCTTAGACTTTGGATACCTAGATAGACAAGGTAGGGGGTTAGTCTCAATCTGAACAGAAGAATTATGAATTACCTTAGATAACTCTATCTCCTCCTTGGCATCCTTCTCAGTATTATTTAGCTTTTGTCCCCTCATCTGTAGTTCCGCTAGAAATTCGTCATACTCCTCTGTATATAACTCTGAATGTTTTTCAAATTTGTAGTTTTTTGTTAAGACTTGAGTAAAAGGAAGCACTGGTTTATACTCAGAGAGAGGGGGAAATTTTCGTCTGGGAACTTCACAATCATCCATAGGCCAGTTGTCTGTGTTACCATTGTCTGAATTATTTTGTAATAAAAACACTGACTGTTCTTCCTGACATATATTTGCACCACTTCCCAAGGTAATTTCACTTACATTCTCTCTTGGATTGTCAACTGTCTGTGAGAGTAACCTCCCTGAGCCTTGAGAATCCAGTCTACCAACTATTGTAGCAAGCTGACTAACTTGATTCTACTACTGGTGTATTTAAGTCTTTGTTTCTTGCTGGAACTGTTGTGCTTGGGTCATGAAGGCTTTAAACATATCCTCAAGAGATGGTTCAGAACTGGAAGGAACTACTTGTTCATGTTGGTACTGCTGTTGCATCTGTTGAAAATCAGGCTACCTATTATCCCACAACTCAAGTTGGGATGATCTCTCCATCTTGGATTGTAAGGATCATATTGATGTGGATATTGTCCTGGAAATGTCCCCACGACATTGACTTTTTGAACAATTGCATCTTCTTGCAGTATTGGACAATCATCTGTATTATGCCCTAACTTTGAACAAATTCCACATACTTGTGCTTTATGCATGTTCCCTGCAGCCATTTGTCGAACCAAAATAGTTAAATCAGAAATTTGACATTGATGAGGGTGTTTTATACACAGAATTTGGGTACTTTTGACCTTGATAGTTTGTTAGTTTTTGGGACTTTTATATGGTTTTTAGTTATTTTTATCGTATTTCGAGATAATTTAATTTTTAATTATTTTTACATGCTTTACGTTGCATTGATGCATTTTCATTATGTTTGTAAGAATGGAAATAAAGACCGCTCGGATCGTTGTTCGTAATGACTTATCATGAACTAACCTTCTATTCTAAGATTACAATAGAACCCAACACTTAAATTGAATTGAATTCTCTCTCTTTGATATTAGTGTTAGGTTTGTATATTACGCAATCATGCAATCAAATTACATAAATAGAGCGGAAGCGCGATAAAACAGATTTTAAAATTTTATACAAACCATCACCATGATCGATCAATGTGCTCAATTAACGATATAAACAAAAGAGAAAGAGAATAAGAATTATACCCTCGTAGAACAAAGCTTCCTCGGGTACAAGTTCAACTCCTAGTCCTTCGTGTTCTCCTCGAATGCGACGGTGTGATTCTTTCCTTTGATCAACGTTACCCACCCAAGTGTTTGGCCTCTAGAGGTGATCCACCAAGGAAGAACAAGTATTCAAGAAGTTGGGTGTTTGGCAAGAACCCTAGTTTCTATCTCTATAGAAATTGCAAGTACTCTCCACAATCTAATGCAAGAGTGTTTAACCCTAATCTATGATAAGACTCTTCTTATTTATAGATGTAGGAATAACCCTTCCCTAAACTATTTAAGATTAGGGTTTATATTCTAATTAAACTCCTTTAATTAATTATGCTCCTAATCCAATTAGGAATTCGTGAGAGAGTACTTCTATTAATTAATTCTCAATCCCTATTAGGAAATAAATAATAGTCCTATTAATTAATTCCCAATCTCTATTAGGAATTAAATAATAGTAATAGTAATAATAATAATAGGACTCCTCTTATTAATTTATATTTAATATTTTCAAAATATTAAATAATAAATATTAAGCTATTTAATTTATTCTATCTCCATAGACTAAATTAAATACACTTAACTTATTATTACAATTATGCCATTTACTTCTTAAATAAATATTTTTCTTTTGCGGTGTGACCCTTTAGGTTCTCCATATTAAACCGGTTGTGAATAAATCAATTAGAACAATTCTAATCTTATTTAAATAAATAAATAAAACTATTTAATTCATTTAAATAAATAATATTTATTCTACAATAAGGGTAAGCCCCCTTAGCGATCAACGACTTTCCAGATAATATAGATTTCAACATTAATCATAAAAGAACCTTTGAGTAAATAGTTACCGTACAATTCAATCCTTCTACCATACAATGTCTCAATTAAATATAAGACATGGATTTACTGTCAAGTCTTATTTTATTTAATTATATGTATTTCGATTCCCAAATGCACAACTCTGATTAATGCAAATTAGAAACTCCTTTCTAATTTCATTCTGCCTTGGCCAAGGACTACTGAGTTGTCATTTATCGAATCACATAGGACATTCACATCTTTTACTAGACGTGGTATATTATTTGTCGATCATTCACCTATCTCCATGTACAACTTATTATACCCAATCATACCCTTTGATATACCCCAAAGGTCTTAAGAGACATGTCAAAGTATAACTCATCATACACAAGATACTATGATGATCTCAAGTCCAAGGATCACTTGTACTACTATCACTAGAGGAATTCCTATTAACAGGCGAGTAAAACTCCATTAGGTATTCCTTAGCGAGCCACATTCAGTGAACTTATTCTTTAATAAGCACCTATATACTTGCTTTAGTGTCTCCACACAAATGATTATGAGATCAATCATCCTCTTCCTAAGAGCAAGCAACGTATGTACTAATCTATCCGGATTCACTAATCCCCAATTTAGTAATCCAACGATTAGGAACAATTTTAGTTTGTGAGCTATCTTGAATTTAGATCTCATTAGCATGATCACCATCATGATTCTAAAAGCATTGCTCAAAACTATGGGTTTATCACATTTAATATAACAGCACTATGTAGATAATATAAAATGCCTTTTAAGAAAATCAATTCTTTTATTAATAAATGAATAAGATTACAAAGTATATGCTACATCATATCAAATATGATTGGCTTGTGTGCATACTACTTTCAATCTCCCACTTGCACTAAAGCCAATCGCCATGGTATCTAATACTCATCTTCTCTAAGTGACGATCAAACTGTTGTTGAGTTAAAGCTTTAGTAAATGGATCTGCAATGTTGTCTTGAGAGTCCACACGCTCCAGTGTGACATCTCCTCTTTCAATGATCTCTCTAATCAAATGAAACCGCCGCAACACGTGTTTAGATTTCTGATGAGACCTGGATTCCTTAGCCTGCGCAACAGCTCCGGTGTTGTCACAAAATAAAGGTATGGCTCCTCTAATGCTAGGAACCACTCCAAGTTCAGTTATGAACTTTTTCATCCAAACAGCTTCCTTTGTAGCTTCACTTGCAGCTATGTACTCTACCTCTGTCACTGAATCAGCAACTGTTTGCTGCTTGGAACTCTTCCAACTCACTGCGCCACCGTTTAAGGTAAACACATACCCTGAAACGGATTTATAGTCATCTTGGTCCGTTTGAAAACTTGAGTCTGTATAGCCCTCTAGTTTCAATTCAGACCCACCGTAGACATGAAACACATCCTTAGTTCTTCTCAAGTACTTTAGGATGTTTTTCACAGCCTTTCAGTGCTCTTCTCCTAGATTCGACTGATATCTGCTCGTCACACTAAGTGCATGAGCGACATCTGGTCTAGTACATATCATACCGTACATGATAGATCCTATTGCAGAAGCATAAGGAATCTTACTCATCCGGTCTCTCTCCTCAGGTGTCTTTGGGGCCTGTTTCTTGGAGAGATGTATTCCATGGCTCATCGGCATGAGACCTCTCTTGGAATCTTCCATGCTAAACTTCTTTAGCATCGAGTCAATATACTTTCCTTGGGTCAAGCCCAGCATCCTTTTAGATCTATCTCTATAGATATTTATCCCCAAAATATAGGATGACTCACCCAAGTCTTTCATGGAGAAGTGTTTAGATAACCAAATTTTGATCGACTGTAGCATAGGAACATCATTCCTTATCAGTAATATGTCATCAACATATAATACAAGGAATGAAACAGCGCTCCCACTAACCTTCTTGTACACACATGGTTCGTCCTCATTTTTGATAAAATCAAACCTTTTGATTATCTCATCAAAACGGATGTTCCATCTTCGAGAAGCTTGCTTCAATCCATAAATGGACCGTTGTAGCTTACAGACTTGGTTTGTTCCAACCGTTGAAACAAAACCCTCTGGCTGTATCATATATACATTCTCCTCAAGCTCTCTATTTGCATTTGCCAGATCCATTTTCACATCCATTTGCCAGATCTCGTAGTCATAATAAGCTGTAATTGCAAGCAAAATCCAAATGGACTTGAGCATAGCTATTGGCGAGAAGGTTTCATCATAGTCAACTCCTTGTCTTTGTTTGAAACCTTTTGTAACCAGTCGGGCCTTATAGGTCTCTACCTTGCCATCCGCTCTAGTCTTTCTCTTAAAGACCCATTTACACCCAATAGGCTTAATGCCCTCAGGTGGTGAAACCAAAGTCCATACTTGGTTTTCATACATGGAGTCCATCTCGGATTTCATGGCTTCTAGCCATTTCTCTGAGTCTTCACTACTCATATCCTCTTCGTAAGTCAATGGATCATCATCTTCTATTATGTGTACCTCATCATCATCCTCTATGATGAATCCATACCTTTCAGGTATCTTTGGTACTCTTCTAGATTTACGAATAGGTTGTGGTACAGTAGGTTCTTCTACTTGGTTAGGTACCTGACTTTGATCCGGAGTATTTTGTGGTTCTTGAACTTCTTCAAGATATATCTTACTCCCACTAACCCCTTCAAGGATAAACTCCTTTTCCAAGAAGGCAGCGTGTTTCGCTACAAACACCTTTTGATCAGTAAGATGATAGAAATAATATCCTAAACTTTCTTTAGGATATCCCACAAATCTACACTTGTCGGATCTAGTCTTCAGCTTATCATGCTCAAACCTTTTGACATAAGCTGGACAACCCCAAGTCTTAACATGCTTAAGACTAGGTTTCCTCCCTGTCCATATCTCATATGGGGTCTTTGGGACGGATTTGGTAGGTACCTTGTTACGTATGTATGCAGCCGATTCTAGGGCATATCCCCAGAAGGATACTGGAAGGTCGGTAAAACTCATCATGGAACGAACCATGTCCAACAATGTTCGATTTCTCCTTTCAGATACACCATTCAACTGTGGCGTCCCTGGTGGAGTCCATTGTGAGATTATACCATTTTCTTTGAGACAATTGAGAAACTCATTGGTCAAGTATTCCCCTCCTCAATCCGATCGAAGAATTTTAATACTTTTACCAGTTTGCTTCTCTACTTCACTTCTGAATTCTTTGAACTTTTCAAACGATTCAGATTTGTATTTCATTAAATACACATATCCAAATCTAGAATGATCATCAGTGAAAGTAATAAAATAAGAATACCCTCCTCGTGCATTCGTTGTTATAGGTCCACATACGTCCGTGTGTACCAACGCTAACAACTCTGTAACTCTTTCTCCTTTTCCTATAAAAGGAGATTTAGTCATTTTACCCATGAGACAAGATTCACAAGTTGGATATGATTCGTAATCAGATAGCTCTAAAAGCCCATCTTTATGCAACTTGGATAACCTTGTTTCATTGATATGACCAAGTCTACAGTGCCACATAAAGGTATAATTAACATCATCTCTTTTTCTTTTCTTAGTTTGTTCAATTTGAAGTATATTTTCATGCAAGTCAAGTATGTACAGTCCATTCAGTAAGTTCCCAATACCATATAAAACATTTTTATTATAAATAGAAGTTGTTCTTTATTATAATATCAAAACCATCCATATCCAATACAGAAATTGAAATAATGTTTCTAATGAGTGTCGGAATATAATAACAATTATTTAAACTAATGAACTTGCCTGAAGGCAGTGCTAAACGATAAGTCCCTACAGCTAATGCAGCAACCTTTGCTCCATTTCCCACTCGTAGGACGACTTCATCTTTGTCCAGCTTTCTACTTCTGCTTAGTCCCTGCACATTATTACATATGTGAGAACTACAGCCGGTATCCAATACCCAAGTAGAATTTTGACTTTCAGAAAAATTAATTTCAATCATGAACAAACCTAGATCGGAAGTCGAAGCTTCTCTAAGCTTCTTTTGGTCCACAAGATACTCCTTGCAGTTTCTCTTCCAATGTCCCGGCTTATTGCAATGGTAGCAAATTCCTTTGCTATCTGGATCAGGTTTCTTTTTATCCTTTCTCTTCGCCTTGCCCTTAGCCTTCTTGTTTTTCTTCTTTTCAGAAGATACTTTGGGCCTCTTCCTTTTCTTAGAAGAATCATCCACTAGTAAGACTTGGTTCTTGTTGGATGAGAAATGACCTTCAGCAGTTTTCAGCATGTTAAGTAACTCAGGCAAGCTGACGTCCAACTTATTCATGTGAAAATTCACAACAAATTGTGAGAAGGTGTCCGAGAGTGACTGCAAGATCAAATCTTGGCTTAACTCCCCATCCATCACAAACCCAAGCTGTCCAAGTTGTTCAATCAGATTGATCATCTTAAGGACATGAGTCTCAACAGCAGTGCCCTCGGTCATACGAGATCGGAAGAGCTCTTTAGATATCTGATATCTAGCAGTCCTACTTTGCTCACCGTACAACTCTTTGAGGTGCAGCAATATAGTAGGAGCACCCATAGTTTCATGCTGACGCTGAAGCTCGTTACTCATGGATGCGAGCATGATGCATTGAGCCAAGATTGCATCATCTTGCCACTTTCTGAAAGTAGCAATCTCTTCCTCAAAGGTTGTTTCTGCAACATTTGCAGGGACTGGCAAATTTAGGACATAAGAAATCTTTTCAGCAGTGAGAACAATTCTCAGATTCCTTAACCAGTCCGTATAATTCGGTCCGGTCAGTTTGTTAGCATCAAGTATGTTACGCAGTGATAGTGAGTTTGACATTTTTAAATTTTGCATGTGAAATAGACAACATTTTAGCATACATTCATTTAATTAATTACCAAAATAAATTAGGTCTTTATTTTAAATTGGTATCTCCCACTATTTTCATCAAACTATATTACCCTCATTATATAGTTCGGCAAATCTAATTAAAGATTTTCTAGTGAGATTAAGGACCCCATTTCAAATGTATATAGCCTTGTGTGTGCACAACAAACTATATATAAATAAATAGGTAGACAACTATTGTCAATTACATCACTATGTAATTCCTTGTATTTTGCCTCTTAGATTATAATGGTCAAGTGTGTGCACATCCGAACTAAAATAATCTAAGTTAAGTCCAACATAGCACTTCCATATATGTGAAGAGAAAAGGACCGCCCTTGTGTGTGCATAACAAAGCAGTAATGTTCACTTCCTTAATAAGCATCAAATGTGATAAAACAACATCTTAAATATTTAATACTCGCCTTGTGTGTGCACAACAAACTCATATTAAATATTTAATACTCTATTGTTTTACCATGCTAGAAGGCGACGTTCGATATTCCCAATATCTTTGAACGCTTAGGACTTAATATAATTTCTTTGAAGGGTTTGTAATTATTATTAGTCTCATCTTGTTTAGCGCGCATGCACATATATATATATATATATATATATAAAATATGCGTCATATTATTTTACATGCGAAGCATGTTGGATAATATATAATATATATATATAGTAAGCATGCACATATAGAATACTATATTCTACCCGAATTGATTATGGACTTTTATTCTAGTTTGGTTCACTAGAGCCACCAAGTGAACCAAAAGGTCAAACCTAGGGTGCAAGAATTAAATTTAAATATAACTATTACATTTAAACCCGGACTCCAATACAAACGGGTCTTCAAACGCTCCTTGCTCCTTTGTCTCTAATTCTTCAAAATTAATTCTACCTAGTCCTATTACAGAAACTATTTTACAATAAATAGAAACCTTGATCAGCAGTCAAGGGGAAGTACATATGAGGGAGATAGAATTTACATTAAGAAAAATTAGAGAAGACGAGGTACGCAGACCCCATTTATAAAAACTCATTCATTCAAGCATCCACTAAAATAAATCCAATCACACATTGGTCAATAGTCCATAATCAACCCCTATTTATTCTCATACATATCTCTATATGTATCAATAAATAACATTCATCCCATGAATAATAAATCCATTCCATATATGCATTGATATCAATTAATGGGCAAAAGTTTTGCTAATATTTAGTTTTAAAACAAAATAAACTCTTTTATTTTAATCAAAAACCAAATCCAAATTAAACTCCTTTAATTTTAGCAATCTGAAATCCTATTCCAGATAAAATAAACTCTTTTATTTTAAACTTTTATCAATTAAATAAACCATTTGTGTTAATTGAGAAAAACAAAAAAATTTCAAAGTCTGGACACCGCCGCGGTCGCGCTCCAATTTGAACTAGGAGCGGCGCGGCCGCGCTGCACCCCAAAAACGTTTTTTGGGTTAGGGCGCGGCCGCGCTCCAGAATGAACTGGAAGCGGCGCGGCCGCGCCTCGACGCAGATTCAGAAAAATTTTCTCAGCCCAAAAATTCGAACGTTTCGCATATCAATTCATACATGGAATCATCAAGATCGATAATTAGCACATGATTAGGCTCTGATACCACTGTTACGTTTGTATATTACGCAAGCATGCAATTAAATTACATAAATAGAGCGGAAGCGTGATAAAACGGATTTTAAAATTTTATACAAATCATCACCATGATCAATCACTGTGCTCAATTAACGATATAAACGAAAGAGAAAGAGAATAAGAATTATACCCTCGTAGAACAAAGCTTCCTCGGGTACAAGTTCAACTCTTAGTCCTTCGTGTTCTCCTCGAATGCTACGGTGTGATTCCTTCCTTTGATCAACGTTAGCCACCCAAGTGTTTAGCCTCTAGAGATGATCCACCAAGGAAGAACAAGTATTCAAGAAGTTGGGTGTTTGGCAAGAACCCTAGTTTCTATCTCTATAGAAATTGCAAGTACTCTCCACAATCTAATGCAAGAGTGTGTAACCCTAATCTATGATAAGACTCTTCTTATTTATAGATGTAAGAATAACCATTCCCTCAACTATTTAGGATTAGGATTTATATTCTAATTAAACTCCTTTAATTAATTATGCTCCTAATCCAATTAGGAATTCGTGAAAGAGTACTTCTATTAATTAATTCCTAATCTCTATTAGGAAATAAATAATAGTCCTATTAATTAATTCCCAATCCCTATTAGGAATTAAATAATAGTAATAGTAATAATAATAATAAGACTCCTTTTATTAATTTATATTTAATATTTCCAAAATATTAAATAATAAATATTAAGCTATTTAATTTATTCTATCTCCATAGACTAAATTAAATACACTTAACTTATTATTACAATTATGCCATTTACTTCTTAAATAAATATTTTTCTTTTACGGTGTGACCCTTTAGGTTCTCCATATTAAACCGGTTGTGAATAAATCAATTAGAACAATTTTAATCTTATTTAAATAAATAAATTAAACTATTTACTTCATTTAAATAAATAATATTTATTCTACAATAAGGGTAAGCCCCCTTAGTGATCAACGACTTTCCAGATAATATAGATTTCAACATTTATCATAAAAGAACCTTTGAATAAATAGTTATCGTACAATTCAATCCTTCTACCATACAATGTCCCAATTAAATATAAGATATGGATTTACTGTCAAGTCTTATTTTATTTAATTATATGTATTTCGATTCCCAAATGCACAACTCTGATTAATGCAAATTAGAAACTCCTTTCTAATTTCATTCTGCCTTGGCCAAGGACTACTGAGTTGTCATTTATCGAATCACATAGGACATTCACATCTTTTACTAGACGTGGTAGATTATTTGTTAATCATTCACCTATCTCCATGTACAACTTATTATACCCAATCATACCCTTTGATATACCCCAAAGGTCTTAAGGGACATGTCAAAGTATAACTCATCATACACAAGATACTATGATGATCTCAAGTCCAAGGATCACTTGTACTACTATCACTAGAGGAATTCCTATTGACAGGCGAGTAAAACTCTATTAGGTATTCCTTAGCGAGCCACGTTCAGTGAACTTATTCTCTAATAAGCACCTACATACTTGCTTTAGTGTCTCCACACAAATGATTATGAGATCAATTATCCTCTTCCTAAGAGCAAGCAACGTATGTACTAATCTATCCGGATTCACTAATCCCCAATTTAGTAATCCAACGATTAGGAACAATTTTAGTTTGTGAGCTATCTTGAATTTAGATCTCATTAGCATGATCACCATCATGATTCTAAAATCATTGCTCAAAACTATGGGTTTATCACATTTAATATAACAGCACTATGTAGATAATGTAAAATGCCTTTTAAGAAAATCAATTCTTTTATTAATAAATGAATAAGATTACAAAGTATATGCTAAATCATATCAAATATGATTGGCTTGTGTGCATACTACTTTCAATTAGTTATTCATTTGTGAATTGATTATCATAACCCTTGCTTTCTAGATTAATTGCTTGGCCCGTAATTACCTTGGGAACCTATATGAACTTGACGAACGGATTATAGGTTAAGACCTAGTTATGATAATATGCGAGAGTTAAAGATTGTTATAGGTTATTAATTGGATTAAGTGACGTGTGTCTTATTAATAATCAGTATAAATAGGTAACTTGATAGTAGTTGGGATAGACATATACCCAACTACCGCATGCAACCAATTGAGAATCTAGTCTTAATGACTTCCGATGTGAAAGTTAATAATTGAAGGGACGATTAATGAGATTTAGTGACACATGTTTTATTAATCATTTTTGAAATTGGTCTCTTGATAGTGTATAGGATAGACATATACCTACGCACCGCTTAGGAAGATTCGTGATTGACCATTGACAGAGGCTCTCATGAAGTTTTGATTTCTCGGTTGTCAATTCGTATGAGATAACTATTTAAAAAGAGAGAGTTAGGAGATTCAAATGACGTGTTGGGGGAAATTGTAATCTTAGATCTTTCTATCTTGATATTTTACCACATTTTATTCATTACTTGTCTTATAAACTCAATCAATCAACAAAACCCAAATCTTCATCGTTTAAACTAGATCAAATTGATATACGATTGGTACTTGTTTTTATTCGTCACAATTCCTTGTGGGTTTGACTCATATCTTATTATATATTACTTGTGGACCGTGTATACTTGCACATGTGTGTTTATCGATTGCTAAATCGGCCAATAAGTTTTTGGCGCCATTGCAGGGGAATTGTGTTCTAATAATTATACCAATATCAATTTCAATCGACTTAGTCTCTTTTTAGACTTGTATATAATTTTCATTTTGTTTTGTAGGTATTCTTGATTTGTATGCCACGCTCACGTGGTCTTGAGTTAATTCCTTACGATCCCGAGATCGAGAGAAATATTCGAAGACTACGAAGAGACAAAGTTCGGGGTATACCCAATCAAAATACCATGGTTGAGGAGGAGCCTAAATCCTTGAGGGAGTATGCCATGCCTCTTATCACAGATTTGCACTCAAGCATTTCCAGGCTAGCTATTGAGGCCACCCACTTCGAAATAAAGCCAGGCACCATCCAAATGGTCCAAAATTGTTTGCAGTTTGGTGGGTTGCCCAATGACGACCCAAATGTTCATTTGGTGAGTTTTCTGGAAATATGTGACACATTCAAGTACACTCAAGTTACTGATGATGCAATTAGACTCCGATTATTTCCTTTCACGCTTCGTGACAAGGAAAAGAGTTGGCTGTATTCGCTTCCCTCGGGCTCAATTACCAAATGGGATGACTTAACCCAAATTTTTTTAGCAAAGTTCTTCCCACCGGTGAAAACTACAAGATTAAGAAATGACATCACTTCGTTTGTTCAATATGATCCTGAGTCCTTGTATGAAGCTTGGGAACGATTCAAAGATCTAATAAGGAGATGTCCACACCATAGTTTGCCTCAATGGTTGCAAGTTGAGATCTTCTATAATGGGTTGACCAATGCCACCCAATTAAGTGTTGACGCAGTTGCAGGTGGCACTTTAATGGGAAAGAGTTTTGCGGATGCCTATAACTTATTGAGACTATTGCTGCCAATATTTATCAATGGCCTTCGGAGAGGAAAGTTCCACAAAAGGCAGCAGGAAAATTGGAGGTTGATCCTTTCACTTTAATAGTCGCGCAGCTAGCCGCGCTTACAAAGAAAGTGGAAACTTTAGGAACTCAATCTGTGTAGAGCATTTCTGAAATTTGTGACTTGTGTGTTGGGAATCCTCCTACCGAGCAATGTGCAATCAATGCAGAATCCGTACAGTTCATTGGTAATTATAATAGGCAGCAAAATAACCCTCACTCCAATCACTACAATCCTGGATGGAGAAATCACCGAAATTTCTCATAGAGCAACAACAACAATACCCAAAAACCAATATTCAGCTCCTAGGCATAAATATCCCTCAGGATTTCAAAACCAAACTCAACCACATCATCAACTCCAATCACACCAACAAGCCTCAAACCCACCCTTGCCTCAATAAGAGAAAAAGCCTAGTGGGGAGGAGTTACTGGTTCAAATAGTTGCACAAAATAGCGCTTCAATACGAAATCTAGAGCTTCAGCTAGGACAAATAGCTAGTGCTCTTAATATCCATCCTCCAGGTGCCTTACCTAGTGACACTGAAGTCAACCCGAAAAGAGAAGGTAAGGAGCATTGTAAGGCTGTGACTTTGAGAAGTGGGAAGGAACTACCGGAAGTTGTGAATGAAGTTCCATCAGAAACAGTGAATGAGGATGTGAATGTGGAGAAAGAGGGAGAAAAGAGAAAAGAAGTAGAAAAGAAGAAAAAGGAGCCCATGTCAAAACCAGAGGGGAGCAAGCAAGGCCCTATGTATCCACCATGCCCGTTCCCACAACGTCAGTAGAAATTAAAATTGGATAAGCAATTCTCTAAGTTCTTGTAAGTTTTTAAGAAATTGCACATAAATATACCATTCGCTGAGGCATTGGAACAAATGCCTAGTTATGTTAAGTTCATGAAAGACATCTTGTCAAGAAAGAGAAGGCTTGAGGATTTTGAGACGGTGGCACTAACCGAAGAATGTAGTGATGTTTTAAAAAGAAAGTTACCACCAAAGTTGAAAGATCCAGGGAGTTTCACAATTCCTTGCACAATTGGTAACCAATTCTTCGACAAGGCCCTATGTGATTTGGGAGCAAGCATCAATCTAATGCCACTCTCAATTTATCAACAACTGGGATTAAGTGAGGCAAAACCTACAAATGTTACATTATAACTTGCGGATAGGTCTCTCACATACCCAAGAGGCATAGTAGAAGATGTGCTTGTCAAGGTGGACAAGTTTATTTTTCCAGCAAATTTCATTGTCCTTGATTTTGAAGAAGATAGGAGATACCTATTATCCTTGGGCGACCATTCTTAGCCACGGGCAGAACTTTGATTGATGTGCAAAAGAGAGAGCTAACCATGCGTGTCCAAGACCAAGAGGTAACTTTTAATGTTTTTAAATCAATGAAGTTTCCTAATGTGCGCGATGAATGCTTGAGGATGGACTTGATTGACGAAGTGGTGAATGAGGTGTTCACAGCAAATTATGTAGTTGACCCTTTTGAAGAATTGCTTGGCGAATCACTTGAGAGTGAACCTCTTTTTCTTAGTGAGATGGTGAATGTGCTGAATGTTTCCCCATGTTTTATCAAGTATAAGCAACAGTTTGAACCGTTAGATAGATCGAGCAGTTCTAATGCCATTGCAAAATCCTCATGGGAGGAGCCACCCACCTTGGAGCTCAAACCATTGCCTATCCACTTGAGGTATGCGTATTTGGGTAATGCTAGTACTTTGCCTATTATTGTGTCTGCTTCACTTGATGATGTGCAGGAAAATAAATTGCTAAGAGTGCTACGGGAGTACAAAACAGCTCTAGGTTGGTCCATTGCCGACATCAAGGGAATTAGCCTTGCATTTTGCATGCACAAGATTATATTGGAGGACGAGGCCAAACCTGTGGTTGAGCATCAGCGTAGATTGAACCCCGTCATGAAGTAGGTGGTCAAGAAGGAAATTATCAAATTGCTCGATGCCGGCATCATTTATCCCATCTCAGACAGTCCACGGGTCAGTCCAGTGCAATGTGTTCCAAAGAAGGGAGGCATGACAGTGGTTTCTAATGAAAACAACGAGTTGATCCCAACTAGAACTGTCACCGGTTAGAGAGTTTACGTGGACTACAGGAGGTTGAACAAGACTACATTGAAGGATCATTTCCCGCTTCCATTCATTGATCAAATGCTAGATAAGTTGGCGGGACATAAATTCTATTGTCTCTTGGATGGATATTCGGGCTACAACCAAATTGCTATTGCCCCCGAAGATCAAGAGAAAACGACATTCACGTGCCCATATGGGACATTTGCTTTCAAAAGAATGTCGTTTGGGCTATGCAACGCACCCGCCACTTTCCAAAGATGTATGATGGCAATATTCTCTAATATGGTTGAGCAAGGATTGGAGGTTTTCATGGATGAGTTTTCAGTTTTTGGTGATTCATTCGACTTATGCCTTTAAAACCTTGTGAAAGTGCTGAAACAATGTGTTGAAACAAATCTGGTGCTAAATTGGGAGAAATGCCACTTCATGGTGCAAGAAGGCATTATTTTGGGGCATAGAGTGTCTTTAAAGGGGATGGAGGTTGATAAGGCCAAGATTGAGACCATTAAGAAACTTCCTCCACCAACTAACGTCAAGGGCATTCGCAGTTTCCTTGGACATGCTGGATTTTATAAGCGGTTTATTAAAGATTTTTCCAAAATTACAAAATCGCTGTGCAGACTTCTTGAGAAAGGCACTCCATTTGTCTTCGATCAAGCATGTTTAGAGGCTTTTGAGTTACTAAGGAAGAAGCTTGTAAGTGCTTCTATCATCATGGCCCCAGATTGGGATCTTCCGTTTGAATTGATGTGCGGCGCAAGTGACTTTGGAATTGGTGCTGTTTTGGGCCACCGCAAAGACAAGGTTTTTCATGTGATCTATTATGCTAGCAAGACACTAACCGGAGCACAACTTAATTATACAAGCACGGAGAAGGAATTGCTTGCTATTGTCTATGCCTTTGACAAATTTCGTGCTTATCTCATTGGCACCAAGGTCATTGTGTATACTGATCATTCAGCCATAAAATACTTGATAGCAAATAAGGATGCAAAGCCATGCTTGATTCAATGGGTTTTATTGCTTCAGGAGTTTGATCTTGAGATTCGGGACAAAAAGAGAACCGAGAATCAAGTGGCGGATCACCTTTCGAGGCTGGAAAATGCAAACCAAGAGGTAGGTAATGATGTCATGATCAATGAGTCTTTCCCTGATGAACAACTTTTCGCCATCACACATGAAGTGCCATGGTATGCTGACTACGTGAATTATGTGGTGAGTCATGTGCTACCGCCCAAGCTGAGCTATCAACAGAAAAGGAAGTTCCTGCATGATGTGAAACACTATTTTTGGGACGAACCATTTTTGTTTAAGCAATGTGCAGACCAGCTGATCAGAAGATGCGTACCTCAATCTGAATTGGAAAGTATTCTGCAACAGTGTCATGCTTCAGCTTTTCGAGGACATTATGGTGGAGAGAGAACAGCGGCAAAGGTGCTTCAGTCGGGTTGTTATTGGCCAACGTTGTTCAAAGATGCCCATATTTTTGTGCTGAAATGTGATCGATGTCAAAGAGTGGGGAACATTTCCATGCGTCATAAGATGCCACTAACCACAATCTTGGAGGTTGAGATCTTTGATGTATGGGGTATTGACTTCATGGGTCCGTTTCCTTCTTCATTCAACAATTTGTATATCCTTGTGGCTGTTGATTATGTGTCAAAATGGGTTAAAGCAGCCGCGACGCCCACCAATGATGCAAGGTTGTGCTGACGTTCCTTCGAAAAAACATTTTCATAAGATTCGGAACTCCACGGGAAATAATTAACGATGAAGGGTCGCACTTTTGTAACAAGAACTTTAATGCCCTTCTTGCTAAATATGGGGTAACCCATAAAATTGCCACGACCTATCATCCTCAAACAAGTGGTTAGGTGGAGATATCTAATAGAGAAATGAAAAGGATTTTAAAGAAGGTTGTGAACCCAAATAGAAAGGACTGGTCATTGAAGCTTGATGATGCCTTATGGGAGTATAGGACGGCATATAAAACTCCTATCGGGATATCACCATATCAGCTTGTGTACGACAAAGCATGTCACCTTTCGGTGGAACTAGAACACAGTGCTTATTGGGCCATCTGGAAGCTCAATTTTGATTTGAATGTTGCGGGAGAGAAACGCCTTTTGCAACTCAATAAGATAGAAGAGTTCCGTCTCCAGTCCTATGAGAATGCAAAGCTCTACAAGGAGAAAGTCAAGAGGTGGCATGACAAGAAGATAATCGATCGAAAGTTTGAGGTTGGACAATCCGTCCTACTTTATAATTCTCGGTTGAAGCTATTTCCCAGTAAACTCAAATCAAGATGGTCAGGGCCATTTTATATCAATCATGTTTTTCCACATGGTGCAATCGAACTGCGGGATGATAAGACAAATTAGTTGTTCAAGGTGAACGGGGAAAGAGTTAAGCATTACTGGGGTGGTGACATTGAGCGCCAAAAGACCTCAGTTAGTCTCGAAGATCCGAAATGAATGGAGATTAGTCAGGCTGAAGACTCTAAATCAAGCGCTATTTGAGAGGCAACCCAATTTTTAGATTAAATTCATGAGTTGTTGTTTGAATTGAAAAAAAAAATATTCACTTTGTTTTCATAAGGATGATTTTTATCATTAATTGTTTCTAATTTTGTTAATTTTGTTTCTACATGTAGGTGTTTTTATCCAATTTTGGCATTTGATCGAACCATGTCAGCACTCGGCACGTCAGGGACACACCAGCAGCAGCAGCCCAGCAGGCCAGATAGGCGTTGGGCGCGGGCGCCGTGCAGCGCGCGTGGGCCTCGGCATGCGCTGGGCGCGGGGGCAGCAGACGGGCGCAACAGACGGGCACAGCAGGCGGGCGAGCAGCAGGCACAACAGGTGCGCGCGCCCAGCAGGCGCGGCGTGGGCAACAGAGTGGCGCATGGGTTGGGCGTCCAGCAGGCACGTGCAGGAGCGCCCCAGACTGTGCGGCCGCACCAAGCAGCTGGTGCATGTTTTTAAGCTATATTTATGTTCATTTGCTTCTACCCATTCTTATATCTCTCTCCTCCCACTCCATAGCTAACTTGCATGCATCTTTCCTAAACTCAAATTCAAGCTCCATTACTTCAAATTGGCATCCAATTTCGGCAACCCATCATCAAATTCATCTTCTAACTTGGATTTTAACAAGGATTTGAAAGTTTTTGAAGGATTTCCATGGCTTTTCAAAAGTTTTCCTAGTAAAGGTAAAAAAGGGCTATAAATTGCAAATTTTCTTGCTTGGGTGCTGTGTTTTGGTGGTTTTGATTAGCAGGTACATAGCTAGCTCCCATTGCAAGGCTTTGCGGAGGGTTGGGCTTGATCTCCATTGCACTTACAACTGTGATTTTAAAGAGTGCACACCACCTGTTCGATAAGTTGTCTAAGTGGGAATTCTTGGCTATTTTGGGTGATTTGCTTGAAGCTTCTTCTGGTATGGCTCCCAAATGTCAATGGGGGTGAATCTTCATCTTCTAAGCTAACCAAAGCCTAGACAAGAAAAGGTTCGTTAATGCTGAGGCATCCGAGCGCTACCACACTGTCATGGCCACAAAATCATTGATACCTGAGAGGGGTATTCTACCGGACAAAACAAATGATTTTGGCATCGCTGACATAATTGAGGAAAGGGGATGGCAGACGTTCACTGTACAACCCTAGCCCGCATGTAAATCTATTTTCCAGGAATTTTATGCCAATGCCATGGAGGCTGATGACTATGTGGTTATGGTTCGGGGTAAAAATGTGTCATTTGGTAAACGGAGCATTGAAGAATTTTATAACCTTCATAGAAGCCATGGCAAGGATGCGCTTACCAAGTATGGAACCGAGAAGCCTGACTGGGACGAAATCATTACAACCTTATGTAAACCAGGCGCTCGTTGGACTATGAAAAGGGGAGAACCATTGCATTTTCGACAGAGTGATTTAAGCAAATATGGGAAAGCATGGTTGTACTTCATCAATGCCAAGCTATGGCCTACCACCCACGCGACGGAGGTGATTCCAATGCGGGCAATTATCCTGTTTGCCTTGGTAACAAGGCGAAGCATTAATGTTGGAAGACTGATTCGCAACTCCATTATCCTACATGCTAAAGGGAAGTTTATTGGCGGATTGCCACACCCATCACTGATATGTGGCTTGTGCAAAGGGGCAAAAGTCAAGTGGAGTGCCAACGAGTTACTTCAATACCCACTGACTCTTATTGATAACCAAGCTATGCGACATTACAAGGTTTGGAAGGGTGGGGTGTCGGAGGAGCATGGAGCTGGATTCCTACCTTTGTTGCATCCTCACGAACCTAAAGATGATGACAACCCACCACTTAGCATCGAGCACCCCGAGCCATCTAGCTCTTCAATCGACTTACTTATTGCTGAGATGCGCGAACTTCGACATGAAAATCAGGAGATGAGGGCTGAAATGCAGCAGAATGTGCAAGAGAGACAAAAGGAAGCACAGGAGAGGGAGCGTGAAAATAGGCGCATGTCCCGGCGCATTGATCATTCAATTCAACAGGTTAATTCATTGTATATTTATACTTCTGATTTTTGTAATGCTATCGCACAGGTGATCAACAACAATGGGTTCAATACCGGCCCAAATTCAGTCTAATTCCCCATGACACCTATGTTCCCAGAGTATAACCTTGATTCGGGTGATGATGCAAATGGAGGCAATCACGCAAATGGCAACAATGAGGATGATGCTGCTTGAGTTCCTCAGTGAAGTTCTCTGTTTAAATTCTGTCTATATAACATCGAGGACTATGTTTATTTTAAGTTTGGGGGTGTGGTAGTTTAATTTAGTTTTATTTTGTCTAAGTCGTGTTGTGCTACAAGAATGACCAATGATATTTTGCTAGTTATTGTGTTTTTATCTAAAGTAAGGTTTGAGCATGCTTAGTTACTTCTTAACATTTTGGCTAACCACCCTACTCTTGGTTGTGTAAGCTCTTCACATACACAGTGTGCTTGTTAGTTAGTTAGCACTGAGAAATCTCATTTACTTAAATACTTGGGATATTATACTTGAAATATACTGAACTCACGTCAACAACCTTTTATATTTATTTTGGACTTTCATATAAGTTTGGGGGAATTTGAAATAATAATAATAATAATAATAATAAATTTATTATTATTTGTTGACCAAGTTAAATTACGTGGCCATTACTACTCGAGTTAATAGATCCTTAGGGGTGTTTTTACACCTAGTGCCCTAAAGTCATCTGGTTTGGGAGTCATTGATCAAACACTCGTTACATGGATAGCTCTGAATAGCCTAATGTGATTAGACATTGCATGGTCATGCGCTTAGTTAAGGTGAGATGGAGTGTAAAACGCATTCACTAGTGTGATTACTCATTACTACAATAATCCCTTGGGAACCCCTTTCTTATATGGTCATCTTGTTTGGTATTTATCAAGGTAATGATGAGTTTGTAGAATTATAATATAATCCCTCATATATTGAGTTCATACGTTAGCTCTTTCCTAACTCGCATAAATAAATAGCACACTCACACACACACATTGCAGAGATCTTGAGTAGCTGTGAGCATAGAAATTTTGTTAAATTGTAACTTTACGTTGTTCTTAGGCCCCTTTTGATCTTTTTTCCTTTGAGGCCAATTCTTGAGTCGTTCTCTTCTAATTCAGTTGTCGTTGTGTTTATTTCAAGAAATTAGTGTATCTCAGTTTGCTTGAGGACAAGCAAAGGGTTAAGGTTGGGGTATTTGATGAGGGTGTTTTATACACATAATTTGGGTACCTTTGACCTTGATAGTTTGTTAATTTTTGGGACTTTTATATAGTTTTTAGTTATTTTTATCGTATTTCGAGATAATTTAGTTTTTAGTTATTTTTACATGTTTTACGTTGCTTTGATGCATTTTCATTATGTTCGTAGGAATGGAAATAAAGACTGCTTGGATCGTTGTTCGTAATGACTCAATGTTCATGCTTAGACGTCTGTGCCCGAATATTAGTACGATGGAAATTAGTGCTTGGCAGCTCGGTGCTTAATTTGATAACATTTGGTAGTTGGGCATGCACGGCGTTGGAAAGCGTACACGGCGTTCGGCGTCGGCCAAACCACGAGGGCAAGCCCGTGCTTGGATATCCGTGCCCGAATGATAATACGGTGAAAATTTGTGTTTAGCGATGCTCGAGGTTTAATTTGATGACATTTGGAAGTTGGGCGTGCACGTCGTCGGAATTGCGTGCACGGCGTGCGGCGTCAGCCAAGCCACGAGCACGCACGTGCAGCAGCTGGGGGTAACAGGCAGGCGCTGGGCGCAGGCGCCGTGCGGTGCGCGCGGGCCTCAGCAGCCAGCCTCGGCAGATGGGCGTTGGGCGTTGACATGGGCGCTGGGCATCGACATCAGTCAGCAGGTATGGGCGCTGGGCACTAGGCGCGCGGCGCTCGGCAGCCTCGGCAGGTGCTAGGCACGGGGCAATCGGCAGCCTCGGCAGGTACTAGGCGCTCAGCAGCCTCGACAGGCATGCGCGCCGGGCGCGCGTGCGCGCGGGGCTCAGCAGCTCGGCGGCCTCGACAGCACTCGGCAGGAAGGCGCGCTCGGCAGGCGCTGGGCGTGGGCGCGCGCCTCGGCAGATTGGGGCGCTAGGCGTGCGGCAGATTGGGGCGCCAGGCGTGCAGCAGTTGGGGCGCCAGCGGGCGGCCAGGGTGTGGGCGCGGGCGCGCGCACTGGCGTGCGGGTGTGCGGCGCAAGCGTGCGGCAGCTAGCGTGCAGACGTGCGGCACTCAACATGGGCTAACCAGGGCCTGGGCGCGCGCGCGCCAGGCACCGTGTGGGCGCACCAACGTCGTCCTGAGTGCGATCTGACGCCGTTTCAGTGCGATCTGAGCTACATTTTGTCCGACTTTGGCTAGGGTTTCTTAAAGGAGGCTGTATATAATCTCTTCTAAGCTTCATATCAGATATCTAGAGAAAGGGAGGCTACGAAATACATCAAACAACAGTGTTAAAGGCTGCAAATCAAGCTTAATCAAGCCACAAGCCAAGGAACTCAGTCAACAAGAATTGCAAAACTAAGGAGGAGAGCTAGAAACCAACAGCAACCCAAGGAACAACAGTTGAACAGCTTCAAAAGTGGTTTCATTTCTAGATTTTTAACTCCTTTGTAATTCGAATTTGACAATGCATAAATTGAAATTGATGTTTATTGTAGCTATCATGAACTAACCTTCTATTCTAAGATTGCAATGGAACCCAACACTTAAATTGAATTGAATTCTCTCTCTTTGATATTAGTTATTCATTTGTGAATTGATTATCATAACCCTTGCTTTCTAGATTAATTGCTTGGCCAGTAATTACCTTGGGAACATACATGAACTTGACGAATGGATTATAGGTTAAGACCTAGTTATGATAACAAGCGAGAGTTAAAGATTGTTATGGGTTATTAATTGGACTAAGTGACGTGTGTCTTGTTAATAATCAGTATAAATGGGTAACTTGATAGTAGTTAGGATAGACATATACCCAACTACCGTATGCAACCAATTGAGAATCTAGTCTTAATGACTTCCGATGTGAAAGTTAGTAATTGAAGGGACGATTAATGAGATTTAGTGACACGTGTCTTATTAATCATTCTTGAAATTGGTCTCTTGATAGTGTATAGGATAGACATATACCTACGCACCGCTTAGGAAGATTCGTGATTGACCATCGATAGAGGCTCTCATGAAGTTTTGATTTCTCGGTTGTCAATTCGTATGAGATAACTATTTAAAAAGAAAGAGTTAGGAGATTCAAATGACGTGTTGGGGGAAATTGTAATCTTAGATCTTTTTATCTTGATATTTTACCGCATTTTATTCATTACTTGTCTTATGAACTCAACCAATCAACAAAACCCAAATTTTCATCATTTAAACTAGATCAAATTGATATACGATTGGTACTTGGTTTTTATTCGTCACAATTTCCTGTGGGTTCGACTCATATCTTATCATATATTACTTGTGGAACGTGTATACTTGTACGTGTGTGTTTATCGATTGCTAAATCGGCCAACATCCATTCAAGATTATAAGTGCTTACCTCATTCACCCTTGTATGTGTATGATTCATCCTAGTTCCATACTGTTGAGAGTTAGCTGTCATATTTGCAATTAAATTCCTTGCAGCTTCTGGTGTTTTATCTACTAGTGCTCCTCCACTGGCTGTATCAATCATGCATGTATCAATCATGCTTATATCAAATAAATTAAAGCTTCAGTTCTTTAGTTCAGTTTCACCAATTAACAGAAACAGTATAATCAAGTTCACATTATTTCTTCCTTCCATAAGATTAATAGCCCTAGGCAACAACAAGCTCTGCTACCTGAAATTTCTCTTAGATTATCACTTAATGAAACAAGTTCTTCATAAGATTCTAACCATTATACAACCTAGAATAAACTCTCTAGATTTAATATAACAGCAGCACTAAGAATTAAGAAATTAGACTATTTCAAGCAACAAACACATAAGCTCGGTTTGTTTAACCTGTCTTCTGATAACCATAGCAATAACCAAAAGCTTGACCACAATCAGCATCACTAACTGCTACTTATGATTAGAAACAATATAAATTACGTAATACTATTCCTGAATCTAGCAGATGATATTAATCAGATTAATTTAACTGGCCACATCAAATTAATCAAATCAAATAGCATATAAACAGTTAAAACAGATTATTAGAATAAATCTCATATACGAAGGAATAAATAATGAAACTTTATTATATTATTAACTGAAAATAAGGTTCCACGTCCCCTTAGAACTGAATAAAAATAAACTAAGCTAACATGCTGATAAACAAATAATAAATAAAATATGATCTAGGATGATGATCCAGGATGTCCCGGGATGTCCTCAACTGATTACAAGTTACAAGTATTTATAGATGCTTTAAAACCCTAGAAGAATTCTAATCCAATTCTATTTTGGAAGTCTTCACTCTGCAGATATGATAGGATTCTAAATCTGTGACGAACGAGATTTTTTGTAATTTAATTTAAATATTTATTGAATTAAATAAATATTTTTCAATGATTTAATTATTGAATTAAATAATTAATTGATGAATTTGTGGTAGATTAATTTAATTATATGTGTTACATTAGTTAAATTAATGTGGATAATTTTTATACTCAAAGTATGTATTTAATTAAGCTTATTTAATTAAATGCATTATTTAATAAAGCATAATGTTGTTCTAATTAATTTAATAATTAATTAGAGATTTAATAATTTGTTATAATCAATAGATAAGATTTTTTAATTATGTGACTCTGCGATTTAATGTGGAATTATTTTATTTTATTTAATTGATTTAAATAAGATTATTTGGTTAATTAAAAATGTGACATTAAACTATATTATAAGCAATTTATTATATTAAGTGGAAATGAGGAATAAAAGAATTAGCCAAACGAGGCCTTAGTGGAGGTTGGAGCCAGTTATTAACTGACACTCCATGTTATGCCAATTATTATTATTATGTATAATGTATTTTCAGCATTCTTATTTTGCTAAGTTGGATTAGAGAAATACAGAGAGAATTTTGAGAAGAATTCAGAGTTGAGAGAAGAATTTTGATGACTAGGTTTCATACCTACGATTTGGATATTAATTGACTGTATTATTGTTTAAATCCTTGAGTTCTAGTTACTTTTCATGTGTTTTCTATGTTTTTGTAGGTAATTTTGCGTTTGAACCAAAGTTGATGGAAATTGAGTACTGAAGGAGCCAAAGTCAGAAGTACTGAAGAGCTGCGCGGCCGTGCCGATAAAGTGAAGGAAAGCAGCGCGCGCTGGTTGCCAGATTGGGACCTTGCTGAAGGACTGCGCGGGCGCGCCGGATTTGTGCTTGGACCTAGTGCGGCCGCGCTAGGTCGGGAGTTGACCAGGAGCAGCGTTTGACTTTGCAGTTTTGAATTAGAATTTGATTTGTAATCAAACTTATTTTCTTCTAAGTGGTTTTGGACGATTAGTAGGCACTATAAATAGCTATTTTCAAGGGGGTTTTATTTATCTATGAATTAAGAGACTTATTCTTAATTTATAATCAATTGGAGATTTGAAGCAGTTTGGATAGCACATAGAAATCATTGTAGGAGCTAAGGGGAGATTGGAGGCTACTATCAGAGTTTTATTTCTCTTCTTTATCTCTTAGTTTAATTTTAGATGCTATTTAATTTGTGGATTATGGATTTTTGTTTAGCTATGAACTAATTTACTTTTAAGATTGCAATGGATCTCATTGTGTAGTTTTTATCTAATATGCTTCTTGGTTAATTATGGATATGTATTTTCAGATTGTCTATTATGATTTGTGCATAATTGCTTAGTTACCTGGCCAGTGATTACTATGATAATCTATATGAAATTGAGAGATGGATTATAGATTTAGATCTGATCATAATAGCATGTGATTATGTTTTCTACTTACGTTGGGATTCATAATTTGTGTTTAGGATAGAGATATACCTATACACCGCATGTAATCTGATGAGGAACCTAAGCTTCAAAACCTTTTTAATTGTAATTCACATAGAGATATAGTGAATTAGTTAATTAGGGTGTTCAACTTAATTCTAACATTTGTAGATTTGGGTTGATTTGTCTAGGATACACTGAGAAGTGGTTTTAGATAATGATGAGTTCCTGATTAATAATCTGAAGTATCTATCATAATTTAACAGGAAGTATATGGATTTAAATGAAGCAATAAGTGAAATTGTAATCTTAAGTTTCCAATAATATCTGTTTTCAAAATTTATTATTTAGTTTTATTAAAATTTTCAACTCAACACACAATTGATCTCTTGTTTACTTTAATTGAGTTAGTATAGAATTGATTTTTAATATTATAAATTGCATATTTTTCTCGTGGGAGCGATACTTTACTTACTCTTTATTACTTGTGGACTGCGTATACTTGCGTATTTTTGCTAGTATAGATTTAGGCAAACAAGTTTTTGGCGCCGTTGCCGGGAAAATTTTGTGTTTATAATTTTTAATTATCAGTTTAATTGATTCAATTTTAGTTAAACAACATTCACTTTTATTTTTTTTTTCTTTTATTTTTCAGGTGATTCTGGTTCGTTTATGCAAACTAGATCGAAACAACCGGAACTTGTGTAGTGTGAAGACGATCTTGAAAATAAGTTACGCAAGTTGAGAAAATTCTGCAAAGAGACACTTGAGAAAGTAAACATGGATAACGAAGAGCAGAAATCATTGAAGGAATATGCCATGCCTAAGATAGATAAATCAAGTCAAACATCACGAGGCCAGTGATCACTACAAACACTTTTGAGATCAAATCGGGAACAATTCAGATGATCCAGAATTCGGTGCAGTTTGGGGTTTGGCCACTGATGATTCAAATGAACATTTGGTGAGCTTTCTTGAGATTTGTGATACATTCAAATATCACAATGTTTTGGATGATGCAATTATACTACGTCTATTCCCATTCACTTTTAGGGATAAAGCAAAGAGTTGGTTGCACTCGCTACCGCCGGGATCCATCACAACCTGGGATGACTTAGCTGAGAAATTTCTTGCGAAATTCTTTCCGCCAGCTAAAACTGCCAAATTGAGGAATGAGATTTCCACTTATGAGCAACAACATGGAAAGTCACTGTATGAGACTTGGGAGAGATTCAAGGACTTATTGAGAAAATGCCCACACCATGGATTACCCAAGTGGCTACTGGTTCAGACGTTCTATAATGGGTTAAGTGGTAATACTCGATCCAGCATAGATGCAGCCGCGGGAGGAACACTTATTGATAAAAAGTTTGATGAGGCTTATGAACTGTTGGAGACAATGGCTGCTAATAATTATCAATGGCCGACTTTCAGAACGAATCAGCACAAGGTAGTCGGGGTTTTAGAAGTTGATGCAGTCACAACATTAGCAACTCAGATGGCAGCTATGTCTAAGAAAATTGATTGTATAGCAGAGTCAAAAACTCCACAAGTTGCTTATGTATGTGAGCTATGCACGGGATCACATCATACAGATTATTGTCCCATTAATCCTGAAGCAGTGTAGTTTGTGGATAGCTACCAACGACCACTAAACCCTTACCAAAATGCTTACAATCTGGGATGGAGAAATCATCCGGGTTTTTGTGGAGCAACAATACACAAGCTCAAAATCAAGCTCCAAGACCACAAAATCCCCCAGGGTTTCAAAATCAAGTTCCACAACACGCAGAGAGGAAACAAAGTTTGGAGGACTACTTGACAAAATTTATTACAACTTCTGAGAGGAGAATGAATGATCAGGATAAGCTGTTAAACCAAGTAGATATGAATGTGAAAAGTCAGGCAGTGTCAATTAGAAATTTGGAGAATCAGTTGGGACAATTAGCTCATGGTTTGAATAGTCGACCCCAAGGAGCGTTCCCAAGTGATACTAAAGTTAATCCGAACGGAGATGGGAAGGAACAATGCCAAGCTGTCACGTTGAGAAGCGGAAAACAGTTACTGCCAACAGGTGCGGCTATGCCGGAAGTACACGGGGACACAGCGCGGGCGCGCAACCCACCAGAAAAGGAATATGCAGAGCTTTCAAAGGAGGAAGGAAAGAAGTCTAAAATTGAACAAAAAGAAAAAGAAAAGGAACAAACAACACCACCATTCATATATCCCCCAGTTCTATATCCACAAAGACTTCAGAAACAAAAGATAGATAAGTAATTCTCCAAGTTCCTCGAAATTTTCAAAAAGTTACAAATTAACATACCATTTGCGGAAGCTTTAGAGCAGATGCCGAGTTACGCTAAGTTCATGAAGGCAATCTTGTCAAGGAAGAAAAAGCTTGAGGACTATGAAACAGTAGCTTTGACTGAAGAATGTAGTGTTGTGCTCCAAAAGAAATTGCCACCAAAGTTTAAAGATCCTGGCAGCTTTACTATTCCTTGCACCATTGGTAACTTGTCATTCAATAAATGTTTTTGTGATTTAGGAGCTAGTATCAACCTTATTCCATTATCAATATACTCTCAGTTGGGTCTACCTGCACCGAAGCCCACAAACATATCTCTTCAGCTGGCAGATAGGTCTGTTATATACCCAAGAGGAATTGTGAAGGACATACTTATTAAAGTTGATAAGTTCATATTTCCAGCTGATTTCATCATATTGGATTACGAAGAAGACAAGGACATTCCTATCATACTTGGGAGACCATTCTTAGCAATCGGTAGAACACTCATTGACGTGAAAAAAGGGGAATTAACTATGAGGGTTCAAGACCAAGAAGTGTAGTTCAATGTGTTTAAGGCTATGAGGTTTCCTACGGATGAAGAGGAGTGTTTCAGAATGGATATAGTTGAAAAAAATCGTGGATGATGAATTTTTGAAGCTGATGATTAGGGATCCTTTGGAGACTACCTTGTTAGGGGAGGAAGATTTAGATGATGTTGAGATTATTGATTATCTTTAGAGGTTGGATGCATTGCCTAGGGTACACCGATTTAAAATCCCGTTCGAACCAATTGAAAAGCACAGAGCAACCCTTTGAGCGATTGAAGCCATCTCTAGAAATACCCCCAACACTTGAGCTTAAACCACTACCTAATCATCTCAGGTATGCTTATTTGGGTTAATCATCTACTTTGCCTATTATCATTGCATCTGTACTTAACGAATTGCAGGAAAGTAAGTTGATACGAGTTCTCCGGGAGTACAAATCGGCAATTGGTTGGACTATCGCGGATATTAAAGGAATTAGCCCCTCATTTTGTATGCATAATATCCTTTTGGAAGACGATGACAAACCAATAATTGAGCAACAAAGAAGGTTGAACCCAATCATGAAAGACGTGGTGAAAAAGGAAATTTTGAAGTGGCTTGATGCAGGTATCATTTACCCCATCTCTGATAGCAGTTGGGTGAGTCCAGTATAGTGCGTGCCTAAAAAGGGTGTTTTGACAGTTGTGGAGAACGAAAATAATGGATTGATACCGACAAGGACAGTAACCGGATGGAGGGTTTGTATGGACTACCGAAAACTAAACAAAGTAACCCGCAAGGATCACTTTCCTCTACCCTTCATTGATCAGATGTAAGATAGACTGGTTGGACACGAGTTTTATTACTTGTTGGATAGTTATTCAGGTTATAATCAGATAGTGATTGCCCCCAAAGACCAGGAAAAGACTACCTTCACTTGTCCTTATGGTACTTTCGGTTTTCGACGGATGTCTTTTGGATTATGTAATGCACCAGCGACGTTCTAAAGATGCATGATGGCTATTTTCTCAGATATGGTCGAACACAATATGGAGGTATTCATGGACGATTTTTCAGTATTTGGTGATTCCTTTGATAGTTGTTTGGAAAATCTGGTCCTGGTTATGAAAAGATGCGTGGAAACCAATTTATTGCTCAATTGGGAAAAAATGCCACTTTATGGTGCAAGAGGGGATCATTCTTGGGCACAAGGTGTCATCAAAAGGGTTAGAGGTAGATCGCGCTAAACTGGAGACAATTGAAAATCTACTTCCACCAACTACAGTTAGGGGATACGAAGCTTCTTGGGACACGCCGGGTTTTATAGGAGATTCATAAAGGACTTTTCTAAAATTTCTAAGTCTTTATGCAGTCTATTGGAGAAAGATGTTCCATTCAAGTTTGACGATGAATGTTTGACGGCTTTTGAGGTGTTGAAGAAGAAATTGACCACAACGCCTGTGATAGTAGCACCAGATTAGTCAATGTCGTTCGAGTTAATGTGTGATGCTAGTGACTATGCTATTGGGGCTATTTTGGGTCAACGAAAGGAAAAGGTTTTTCACGCCATCTATTATGCTAGCAAAACATTGTCCGATGCCCAACTCAACTATACGACTACCGAGAAGGAGTTGCTAGCGGTAGTGTATGCTTTTGATAAATTTTACTCATACTTAATCGAAACGAAAGTGGTGGTGTTCACGGATCACTCAGCTATACGATATCTGATTTCGAAGAAAGATGCGAAGCCGAGGCTAATTAGATGGATTCTTCTACTCTAGGAATTCAATTTGGAAATCCAGGATAGGAAGGGAACAGAAAATCAGGTAGCGGATCATCTATCCAGGTTGGAGAACGAGGAACATGCAAAAAATGATAAAACAGTGATCAATGAATACTTCTCGGATGAACGATTGTTGGTGATAAACTCAGAGATTCTATGGTATGCAGATTTTGTCAATTATTTAGTGAGCAACGTCTACCCCCCGGATTTGACAAATCAGCAGAAGAAGAAGTTCTTACATGATGTTAAGAGGTACATATGGGATGAGCCATTTTTATTCAAACAGTGCGCATATCAGATTATACGACGGTGTATTCCTCAATGCGAAATAGATAGTATCTTACATCATTGTCATGACTCGTTGTATGGAGGACATTATGTACATGAGAAAACAGCGGCCAAGGTGTTACAAGCTAGATTTTACTGGCCAACATTGTTCAAGGATGCCCATCAATTCGTACAAAGATGTGATAGATGCCAAAGGATGGGTAACATATCAAAACATAATGAGATGCCCTTAAACATGATTTTAGAAGTTGAAATTTTTGATGTTTGGGGTATGGATTTCATGGGTCCTTTCCCAAAATCCTTTAACAATGAATACATTCTACTGGCAGTGGATTACGTGTCGAAATAGGTAGAAGCAGTTGCTTTACCAACGAATGATGCCAAGGTGGTGTTGAAGTTTCTCCAGAAGAACATATTTACAAGATTTGGCACACCGAGGGCAATCATTGGTGACCAAGGGAACTATTTTTGCAACAAATCTTTCACAGCTCTCTTGGCCAAATATGGAGTTAAACATAGAATTGCAACCGCTTACCATCCCAAAATAAGTGGCCAGGCAGAAGTCTCAAATAGAGAGGTGAAACGGATTCTTGAGAAGGTGGTGAATCCAAATCGGAAAGATTGGTCATTAAAGTTAGATGACGCTCTTTGGGCTTATCGGACTACGTTTAAAACTCTGATTGGGATGCCACTATACCAGCTTGTGTATGGTAAAACATGTTATCTCCCAGTTGAACTTGAACATAAAGCATATTGGGCTATCCGGAAATTGAATTTTGATCTACAAGCTGCAGGCAAAAAGAGACTGTTACAGGTCAATGAACTGGATGAATTCCACTTGCAAGTCTATGAGAATGCCAGAATCTACAAAGAGAAAACTAAAAAATGGCACGATCAAAAGATCATACACAGAAAGTTTGAACCGGGACAAGCAGTGTTCAAGACTGAGATTGTTTCCTGGAAAGCTAAAATCAAGATGGTCGGGCCCATTCATTATACATCAAGTCTTCCCACATGGTGCAGTTGAGATAGCTAGATCTAAGTCGGACGAGCCATTCAAAGTCAACGGACAGCGCTTAAAGCATTATTGGGGTGGTGATTACGATCGCCAGAAATCCTCAGTTATTCTCTCTGATCCGGAATGAAACAGGGAGTAGTCAGGCTGAAAGACTTAAAATCAAGCGCTCAATGGGAGGTAACCCATTTAACGTTTATTTTATTTATTTTTTTAGGAATTAGAGTAGTTAATTTATTGTTTTAGGAGTATAATATGTGAACGTTGCCTTTGTAGGTTGCATCTTGTCAAATTAGTGGTCATGTAGCCAGAAGGAAAAAGAATAACAACAGCAAGATGCAGGGCAGCGCGGCCGCTCCAGGATTACATGGCAAAACAGCGCGGGCACGCGGTCTGCTAGAGAAAAATTTTGGGCTCTCTGCCACTTCGGCGCGGGCGCGCCGCGACCTGGGCACAGATACTCAATGTTTTAACCCGACCCGATTGTGCCCTACTTATTACTACATATCAGACATTCGACACTACACTCCCAATCCAAATCAAATTTGAAATTCTTCCCCATTCTCCCAATTCTCATCCAAACAAACATCCATTCATTTAAATCCAAGTAAACCCTAACTTCTTATTCCCATTCTCCTATTCCCATTCACATTCTTCATCTTAACCCTTTTCTCTCATCTTCTAGAACCTAACTTTTTCCCCCAAATTATGTCAGTTATCTCCATATCCTCAAACTCTCCACCACTATTTGCACGTTCCAACGCTACAGTTCCGGAGAATTGGTGCACGATTGGGATTTCTCTGACCACGTTCCAAGTTCTGGTATTCTCTTTTCAACTGCTTTTTGTTACATTGGGTTATTTATATATTTGCAGTATAGTGAAGATTGCTAGCACTTGGGATTACTATATTAGGTTACATTGTTAGAGTTCTGTGATAATTGCTGAGTTGTTACATTGTGAAATATATTTGAATGGCATCCAAGAGAGCTCGTGTGGTGTCCTCATTGAGTAGTAGTGATGAGGAAATTGAGGCTAGGGATGTGTTGGACACGCATAGGTTTGTGAATCTTTCTGCTCAACATAACTATTTGGATGTCTGGCTTGGAAAGAATTTTATTGTGGAAAGAGGATTGAAGCCTACTGATGAAGATGGAATGATGAAGAGGCAGATTATAGAGCATGGTTAGGCACTATTTGTTGATTCACCTATGCCAGCACCGATGGCGATTGTTCTTGAATTTTATGCCAATGCACGTGAAACACAGAACATAATATCTTATGTGCGGGGCATGGAAGTGAGATATGATAAGAAAGCCATCAATAATTTGTATGGACTGCCTACTCTACCTGAAGATGGTTCCGACTGGTTGGCCCACAAGAGTTCTGATATTGATTTGGATATGCTTGTTTCTGTGATGTGCAAGCCAGATACACAGTGGACTACCAAAGTCGGAACTACCCAGAAACTCCACTTTCCACACATTGCTCTAAATCGTTATGCCAAGGCATGGTATAGCTTCATTTGTGCGAGTATGCTTCCTACGAGGCATCAAAATGATGTTACAAAAGAGAGCTATACTGCTATTTGGGATTCTCAAGGGCAAATTATTTGATGTGGGAGCCCTCATTTACTCATCCATGCTACGTTCTATGCGAGGGAGTACCTCTGGAGGAATCTTACATGCCTCGATAGTTAGTCGTATTTGCCTAGCGGCTGGGGTTACGTTGGAGAACGAGACTTTGTTGCTACCAATGAAGGATATAGATCATAATCACATCAAGAGGTATGTAGTATGGGATTGTGGTGAGTCTCAACCTAGAGGGCTTGGATTTCTTTTGGGTGATGAGGAGGAAGAAGAAGCAGAAGCGAAGGCTTCAGTACCAGTGACCACTACTATGTATACCCATCAGGAGAGGGATATGCGTCGTCTTCAGAGGAGGATTGACTCTTTACATGCCGATTTCTGGACTTATTCTACTGCCTTTTTTGGAGCATTGACGTAGGCTTTTGGTCAGTTGGGTGTGCAGGTTCAGTTTCCAATCTTTGGTTCTACCAGTTCTTACCCACCACCTGATACTCCTCCCAAGCCTAGTGCGGGAGATGATGATGCCGCTACTTAGGGGAGTTTTCTTCTTTCCCCCTGTGCTTTAATTTTACAATGAGGGCATTATTTATCATGAGTTTGGGGGGGGGTTTAGTTATAGCTGTTATTTTTTGCTTTGTTAGTATTTGTGGGCATGTAGTTAGTTTGTGTTTGCATTTAGTTAGGATTGCATGAGTCTAATTGATGAGTAGTATGCTATTGATCAGGCCAATGATGAAGTTTTGATTATTTGTTAACCTAAACAACATTGATAGTTCATATGGAGTCATAGTTCTGATCAAAAAAATAGTTTTGCCTGTCTGAAACTTAAGTCACCGGTTAGCACTTAATTGGATTATTTTGCTCAGCTGTAGTTCAAGGGTTACATAATCATTTTTCTAATTTGGGATATTCTTGGAACTAAAAGAAAGAAACCAATGACTTGGCAATGAAGGTTAGAGTTAGGTGAAAGCTTAAGTTTGGGGGTATCTATGAGGTAGGATTTCAGTTTAATTTTGGTTTGCAAAAAAAACAAAACTGAAAAAAAAAGTGGATGAATAAATGCTTTGAATAGTTGGACTCTGTGACCTTTGTCATTGTAATTAGATCCTTAGGGGTGTCTCAACATCTAGTGCCCTAAAACCGTCTGCTTTGGGAGTCATTGATTGAAAACACGCTACATGGGTGACTTTGAGAAGCCTAATAGAGTCTGGCATTGCACTGTAAAGCATAAATACGAGATAGAGCGTAAAATGCACTCGTGGTAGGATTAGAGTAGAAATAAACCCCAGCTTGCCTTTATACTCAGTTTTTGCTCGATTTTAACTGGATTTGTCATTGTTACTGAAATTGAATGAGAATTGACATATTCTTGTTAGAAATTTGTTTATGTAACTAAATTTGAATTGTAGTTGGGTTCAATGATTACGGACCACACACACAGAACTTGGGTGATGATAGGTTTGATTTATCTGATTGGTTGGGATTAGTATTCTATATTAATTAGATTTGTTGTTGAGTTTCTTTCTTGATATCTCTGAGGCTTGGAATGATTTGCTAATTACCTGTTAGTTGGATTCATAGGATTGATCATTTTTAGTTCGTATTCATTGTGTTTTGTTATTTTGCATTGTGTTGCATTGCTTGGGGACAAGCAATAGTTTAAGTTTGGGGGTATTTGATGAATAGGTTTCATACCTACGATTTGGATATCAATTGACTGTATTATTGTTTAAATCCTTGAGTTCTAGTTACTTTTCATGTATTTTTTGTGTTTTTGTAGGTAATTTTGCGTTTGAACCAAAGTTAATGGAAATTGAGTATTGAAGGAGCCAAAGTCAGAAGTACTGAAGAGCTGCGTGGCCGCACCGATAAAGTGAAGGAAAGCAGCGCGCGCGCTAGTTGCTAAATTGGGACTCTGCTGAAGGACTGCGCAGGCACGCCGGATTTGTGCTTGGACCTAGCGCGGCCGCGCTAGGTCGGGAGTTGACCAGGAGCAAAGTTTGACTTTGTAGTTTTGAATTAGAATTTGATTTGTAATCAAACTTATTTTCTTCTAAGTGGTTTTGGATGATTAGTAGGCACTATAAATAGTTAGTTTTCAGGGGGTTTTATTTATCTATGAATTAATAGACTAATTCTTAATTTGTAATCAATTGGAGACTTGAAGCAATTTGGATAGCACATAGAAATCATTGTAGGTGCTAAGGAGAGATTGGAGGCTACTATCAGAGTTTTATTTCTCTTCTTTATCTCTTAGTTTAATTTTGGATGCTATTTAATTTGTGGATTATGGATTTTGGTTTAGCTATGAAATAATTTACTTTTAAGATTGCAATGGATCTCATTGTGTAGTTTTTATCTAATATGCTTCCTGGTTAATTATGGATATGTATTTTCAGATTGTCTATTATGATTTGGGCATAATTGGTTAGTTACCTAGCCAGTGATTACTGTGATAATCTATATGAAATTGAGAGATGGATTATAGATTTAGATCTGATCATAATAGCATGTGATTATATTTTCTACTTACGTTGGGATTCATAATTTGTGTTTAGGATAGAGATATACCTACACACCGCATGTAATCTGATGAGGAACCTGAGCTTCAAAACCTTTTTAATTGTAATTCACATAGAGATATAGTGAATTAGTTAATTAGGGTGTTCAACTTAATTCTAACCTTTATAGATTTGGGTTGATTTGTCTAGGATACACTGAGAAGTGGTTTTAGATAATGATGAGTTCCTGATTAACAATCTGAAGTATCTATCATAATTTAACAGGAAGTATATGGATTTAAATGAAGTAATAAGTGAAATTGTAATCTTAAGTTTCCAATAATATCTGTTTTCGAAATTTATTAATTAGTTTTATTAAAATTTTCAACTCAACACACAATTGATCTCTTGTTTACTTTAATTGAGTTAGTATAGAATTGATTTTTAATATTATAAATTACACATTTTCCTCGTGGGAGCTGAAAGTAGTATGCACACAAGCCAATCATATTTGATATGATGTAGCATATACTTTGTAATCTTATTCATTTATTAATAAAAGAATTGATTTTCTTAAAAGGCATTTTATATTATATACATGGTGTTGTTATATTAAATGTGATAAACCCATAGTTTTGAGCAATGCTTTTAGAATCATGATGGTGATCATGCTAATGAGATCTAAATTCAAGATAGCTCACAAACTAAAATTGTTCCTAATCGTTGGATTACTAAATTGGAGATTAGTGAATCCGGATAGATTAGTACATACGTTGCTTGCTCTTATGAAGAGGATGATTGATCTCATAATCATTTGTGTGGAGACACTAAAGCAAGTATGTAGGTGCTTATTGGAGAATAAGTTCACTGAACGTGACTCGCTAAGGAATACCTAATGGAGTTTTACTCGGCTGTCAATAGGAATTCCTCTAGTGATAGTAGTACAAGTGATCCTTAGACTTGAGATCATCATAGTATCTTGTGTATGATAAGTTATACTTTGACATGTCCCTTAAGACCTTTAGGGTATATCAAAGGGTATGATTGGGTATAATAAGTTGTACATGGAGATAGGTGAATGATCAACAAAGAATCTACCACGTCTAGTAAAAGATGTGAATGTCCTATGTGATTCGATAAATGATAACTCAGTAGTCCTTGGCCAAGGCAGAATGAAATTAGAAAGGAGTTTCTAATTTGCATTATTTAGAGTTGTGCATTTGGGAATCGAAATACATATAATTAAATAAAATAAGACTTGACAAAAATTCCATGTCTTATATTTAATTGGGACATTGTATGGTAGAAGGATTGAATTGTACGGTAACTATTTACTCAAAGGTTCTTTTGTGATTAATGTTGAAATCTATATTATCTGGAAAGTCGTTGATCGCTAAGGGGGCTTACCCTTATTGTAGAATAAATATTATTTATTTAAATAAATTAAATTGTTTAATTTATTTATTTAAATAAGATTAGAATTGTTCTAATTGATTTATTCACAACCGGTTTAATATGGAGAACCTAAAGGGTCACACCGCAAAAGGAAAATATTTATTTAAGAAGTAAATGGCATAATTGTAATAATAAGTTAAGTGTATTTAATTTAATCTATGGAGATAGAATAAATTAAATAGCTTAATATTTATTATTTAATATTTTGGAAATATTAAATATAAATTAATAAGAGGAGTCTTATTATTATTATTACTATTACTATTATTTAATTCCTAATAGGGATTGGGAATTAATTAATATTACTATTATTTAATTCCTAATAGGGATTGGGAATTAATTAATATAACTATTATTTAATTCCTAATAGGGATTGAAAATTTATTAATAGAAGTACTCTCTCTCTCATTAATTCCTAATTGGATTAGGAATATAATTAAAGGAGTTTAATTAAAATAGAAACACTAATCCTAAATAGTTTAGGGAAGGGGTTTTCCTACATCTATAAATAAGAGAAGTCTTATCATAGATTATTGTTACACACTCTTGCATTAGATTGTGGAGAGTACATACAATTTCTATAGAGATAGAAACTAGGGTTTTGCCAACACCCATCTTCTTGAATAGGTATTATTCCTTGGTGGATCACCTCTAGAGGCCAAACACTTGGGTGGCTAACATTGATCAAAGGAAAGAATCACATCGTTGAATTCAAGGAGAACGCGAAGGAATTGGAGTTGAACTTGTACCTGAGGAAGCTAGAATTCTACAAGGGTATAATTCTTATTCTCCATCTCTTTCGTTTAATTAATAATTGTGCATAAAGAACGATCATGGTGATGGTTTGTATAAAAAAATTTTAAAATCCGTTTTGTCGCGCTTCCGCTCTATTTATGTAATTTGATTGCATGTTTGCGTTACATACAAACCTATCAATGGTATCAGAGCCAATATTTATGCGAATTATTAATGGTTTTGATTCTATTTATATATGGGTATGTATTTAGAATAATTTATTGCGCATAATTAGTTGTGTAAAATTATTATTTTATGAAAAACAAAATCACTTGATTTAATTAAATGGGTGATTAGCAATGGATTACACATGTGTGTGTATATATATATATATATATATATATACATAATTAGTAACGGATTACATATATTATATATATATATATATATAATATATAGTAACGGATTCATATATATATAACATATCACGTGATTATATATATATATATATATAATATATACCGTGGTTATATATATATACAATATTCTTAATAATTTTATAATTAAAATAAAGAGTTTATTTTAATCTTGAAATTGGATTTCATGCAACTTAAAATTGCCCATTAAATGACACTCATATATATATAGTGTCGACGCCGGGTTTTCTCTTCTCGTCTCCTTTTAGTCTTTTCCAATTTTAGCCTTTTGATTTAATGATTTTTTTGGAAAAGGTCGGCATTGAGTGTCGACGGGGTTTTGAAAGATCGTTTTTTATGATGAGCCAATTAACCAGAGTCGCCAGTTGGTATATTTGAAATGGATGTACCAACTCATCCGAATTTTCGTGTTTTATAAATCGCTGGCTCATATGTGACTCCGAATTAATTTGGTCTGCGGATCGAGATTCATAGAGTTCGGGGGCTTGTTTAAGTGAGGGGAAGGTGTTAGGCACCCCTCGACTTCCGTGAAACACGGTTACCGCAATCTTGATGCTTCTCCTATCCTTTAATTCATGAAATGTGTGTGTGTGTGTGTGCGTGCGTGTGTGTGTATGAAAGAATCATTTGGATTTTAGGGAAAATCGTGTTTTACTTTGAGAATGCTTCGGAATGTCTTTTCGGCATACACGAGAAAGCTTTATGAGAAAGGTTTGATTTTAATTATCAAAACTATGAGATTTTCGTTAAGTGTCGTTTTAACAAAACAAGAGTTTTAAACCTTCGTCAAAATAGGAATTGAGATCTATACGTTGCTTTCATAAAATGATGGGCAATTTCTAGGATCTCTTTCACCCTATGCACAAAGATTTAATAAAACGTCATTTATTTATAAAATCATTTCGTGTGTTGTTTTGGAAAACGATTTTTCTTTAGCTTTCTCGTTAGATAGGAATCGACATTTCATTAACGTTTCTCAAATTTTAACCTCGTGATTCTAATATCCTACTTTGATTGATTTTATGAAAATCTTATCATTTAGCTTTGAAATCAATTTCGTGTCATAATTCAAATCGAGCATAAACACGCGTCGGGCTATTCATGGGCATGTAAGCCATCAAAATATCCCCGAACGCCAACAATCACAAATTTCACTATTTCGGGGCCTTAAGCACGATTCTCGCCTTAGCGTCGTTTTAAGGCCCAACGATTACATATTTACAATGAGAACTACGTCATCTCTACTTCTTACATCAAGATATGTCCATCATCGGATCGGGACCCCGGGGTCGCTCCCCTAGGCTCACAACCAAGTGTCCACACACAAACAATCGGATATTACAAGAAAATAAACCAACCCGGATAATCTAACAATACCAAGACATCCTAAAATGACAATCCAAATAAATTACACCCAATGAATCACCATAAATAAGTTAGAAATTTCATCAATTGGACATCCTCGGGTTATTAGGAAGAATTTTGTTCCGATGGAACCTTCACCAATAATCCCTAACCCATGATTGTTCAACAAGATATATGAAAGTTACCTCTAATTTACCCAATCAATATGACATAAATTGCTAGAACAAATAGAAATTTTCACCTTGCAATTGATCTCAAATGGATATGAACTTGTGTATTTGAATAAGATAAGGAGTGTATTTGATACAATCAAACTCAAAAGAATTAATTCCACTCTTTTTTTCTTCTTCTTTCTCACTATTTTGTTGCAAAAATCTAGCTATTTTCCCTCTATTTCCGAGTTTGGTTGCTGTTGTATTCTCCTTCTTCCTCAAATTCTCCAACCTCCTGTATGCTGCCCGAAGCTGGGCTTAAATAGGCTGGCCAGAGCCAGCCGCAGATCTATCTGCGGCTGGCCGCAGATGGATCTGCGGCTGGCCAGCTGGCACGCCTCCCATCGCACTCAGCTGGTTAGTGCTGATTTCCTGGTTTCCGTGCTGGCGCACCCACTTGGCCGCAGATCTATCCGCGGCTGGCGGGCCTGACTTTCTCGATTTTCGTGCCACGCCTCGATTTTCGTACCGCAACGTCGGTTTTCGCTGACAGGCCCGTATTCCGCAGTCCGGGAACTTTCGGGAGACGTGCCACCTCATTCGGAAATGCCTGCCTTGGACGTCATGCTGTCACGTCGACTTGGGCTGCCCAAATCATTGCGACGGTGCCGGGCGCTCGCCCCTGTGCCCGCTCTTTTGCTCCTGCAAGCTGGTTCAATTGACGATTTCGCCCTCCTGTCAAGGTTAGTAGAAGGAAACGCAAAATTTGGGTGTCTACAGCTGCCCCTCTTTATCATGTTTATGAAATGATAAATGAAATGAACAGGATAAAGAATAGACACTCGATGCATGAATGACAGTGTGTAAGAATGACAGTGCATACATGATGCCACACATATAGCTTATGATGCAACACAAGATGTAATGCATGCAAGACATTCGTAAGAGTGTCAATGTATTAACCCTTTGACCGTGTTTGTTAGTCTTTGGGTTCACTCTTTCAATCCATCATCTCGTTCGGGGCCGGGTATCGTCGCCGGTCACCCATCTCGTAACCCCCGGTTATCGTCGCCGGTTGGTTGTCTTGTCGGAGCCGGTTATCGTCGCCGGTCATCCATCTCGTGATCGCCGGTTATCGTCGCCGGTCGATCGTCTCGTCGGGGCCGGGTATCGTCGCCGGTCACCCATCTCGTAACCCCCGGTTATCGTCGCCGGTTGGTTATCTTGTCGGAGCCGGTTATCGTCGCCGGTCATCCATCTCGTGATCGCCGGTTATCGTCGCCGGTCGATCGTCATGTCGGGGCCGGGTATCGTCGCCGGTCACCCATCTCGTAACCCCCGGTTATCGTCGCCGGTTGGTTATCTTGTCGGAGCCGGTTATCGTCGCCGGTCATCCATCTCGTGATCGCCGGTTACCGTCGCCGGTCGATCGTCATGTCGGGGCCGGGTATCGTCGCCGGTCACCCATCACGTAACCCCCGGTTATCGTCGCCGGTTGGTTATCTGTCGGAGCCGGTTATCATCGCCGGACATCCATCTCATGATCGCCGGTTATCGTCGCCGGTCGATCGTCTCGTCGGGGCCGGATATCGTCGCCGGTCTCCCATCTCGTAACCCCCGGTTATCGTCGCCGGTTGGTTATCTTGTCGGAGCCGGTTATCGTCGCCGGTCATCCATCTCGTGATCGCCGGTTATCGTCGCCGGTCGATCGTCATGTCGGGGCCGGGTATCGTCGCCGGTCTCCCATCTCGTAACCCCCGGTTATCGTCGCCGGTTGGTTATCTTGTCGGAGCCGGTTATCGTCGCCGGTCATCCATCTCGTGATCGCCGGTTATCGTCGCCGGTCGATCGTCATGTCGGGGCCGGGTATCGTCGCCGGTCACCCATCTCGCAACCTCCGGTTATCGTCGCCGGTCGGTTATCTTGTCGGAGCCGGTTATCGTTGCCGGTCATCCATCTCGTGATCGCCGGTTATCGTCGCCGGTCGATCGTCATGTCGGGGCCGGGTATCGTCGCCGGTCGCCCATCGCGTAACCTCCGGTTATCGTCGCCGGTCGGTTATCTTGGATCTCAGCCCTTCCCAGGGTTTGTTGTTTTTTGTCTTTTTTCTTTTTGCGGATATCAGCCCTTCCCAGGGTTTGCTCACCATCTTGTTGTGGTTCGCGTGGATCTCAGCCCTTCCCAGGGTTTGTTGTTTTTGTCTTTTTTTCTTTTTGTGGATATCAGCCCTTCCCAGGGGTTGCTCACCATCTTGTTGTGGTTCGCGTGGATCTCAGCCCTTCCCAGGGTTTGTTGTTTTTTGTCTTTTTTCTTTTTGTGGATATCAGCCCTTCCCAGGGGTGCTCACCATCTTGTTGTGGTTCGCGTGGATCTCAGCCCTTCCCAGGGTTTGTTGTTTTTTGTCTTTTTTCTTTTTGTGGATATCAGCCCTTCCCAGGGGTGCTCACCATCTTGTTGTGGTTCGCGTGGATCTCAGCCCTTCCCAGGGTTTGTTGTTTTTTGTCTTTTTTTCTTTTTGTGGATATCAGCCCTTCCCAGGGGTTGCTCACCATCTTGTTGTGGTTCGCGTGGATCTCAGCCCTTCCCAGGGTTTGTTGTTTTTTGTCTTTTTTCTTTTTGTGGATATCAGCCCTTCCCAGGGGTGCTCACCATCTTGTTGTGGTTCGCGTGGATCTCAGCCCTTCCCAGGGTTTGTTATTTTTTGTCTTTTTTCTTTTTGTGGATATCAGCCCTTCTCAGGGGTGCTCACCATCTTGTTGTGGTTCGCGTGGATCTCAGCCCTTCCCAGGGTTTGTTGTTTTTTGTCTTTTTTCTTTTTGTGGATATCAGCCCTTCCCAGGGGTGCTCACCATCTTGTTGTGGTTCGCGTGGATCTCAGCCCTTCCCAGGGTTTGTTGTTTTCTGTCTTTTTTTCTTTTTTGTTTTTTTTTTTTTTTTTTTTTCTTCTTTTTTTTTTTTTTTTTTTTTTGGATGGGATTGTTGATCAGCTTTTGTCCTGGATCTCCCACCAATATCGTGCACGTACCATGCCGCAAAAGCCATCACTCTGATCATTTGTGAGGTTGAAAGCGACGTGCTTGTACTTTCCTGAAGATTTTCATTTTGATCGTACTTGCATGCATGAAAAAGGTGTTATGCATGATCTGGCAGATATGTTATGGACAGATGCATGTGCACAACATATGTCTTAGATAGAAATGACCCCTGTTCAGTCAAATGATACGATTCGACAGTCGTCGTCGTTTGCCAACATTTGATTGGATCACACCTCATCGTGCAGTGTAGTCTTTAAACTTCAACATTGGTTTGATACTCTGCCTGTTTTTGGTCGTCTTCATTTCATCTAGTTGAGGCAGTCTGCTTCGCTCTCTGTGATGATCGACAGCTATGTTAGCTCCTTGGCCTTTTGATCATTCTTGACGGCCGATATGCTGCTGTCCAGCATTATATCATCCTTGTATATGCTCATGCACGTGGATCGATTTGATGTCGAGGCATTGATAGTCGGGATTGGGGAGAGGCCGCATGACGAGGAGTTTTGTGCAGCCTCAGCTTCCTTCCGTTTCACGATTCTTAACTGCCCCATGCCTTGGTGCGTGTCGCTACCAAGAATTTCTATCGAGAACTCGCGATGTTGATTGTGCTGAGTTATCCACAGCTCTGCAAGATCCTGCATATCAAATGACTAACAAACGCCAAAACTTAAAGGCTCGGGCCGTTAGTGTTAGTTCAACACAAAGATATTATAATCTCGACAAAAATGCAGTTAAAGCACATGAAATTGAATATATCTTTTGATCACATAATCTAGCAAGTGGTGAACCGTGAATGTATTTTTATTTTTTTATTTTTATTTTTTTTTTATTTATTTTTTTTTTTTTTTTTATTCAATCCCTCGTGAGTTGATGATTTTCTATTTGACGAGTTATGAAATCGTAAGAACACCTTCAAGCATTCATGGTCATTGTATGTGAGTAAGGTCGAATTCAAAAGAACTACCTTCTCTCGTCAAAGGCATTCTGTCTTCATTCTCGACAACGTTCTTAGCAGGATTGACGTCATATGACAAATGCACTGTGCGATGCAGCACTCAGTAGGGGTTTCTCTTCCATGACTTATTGTTTAAGGCCGAGAGTTTTTATCTTTTCTTTTTATTAGCCCACTTCACTTGTCTCGTTTTCTTAGGCTTTTCAAAGTTACCCATTTAACGAGTTTTGGACCAATGGCTCCCGAACCAGACGATTTTGGGGCATTAGGTGTACAGACACCCCTTCGGGTTTATTTACTCGAGTAACAAAGGCCACGGTTCGAGACAAGCTGGTGGTTTGCACCATTCACTCTTTGCTTGACCTTGCGCAAGATTCGTTTTCTTAGGCTTGAGTTACCCATGTAGCGAGTGTTAGGCCGGTGACTCCCAAACCAGACGGCTTTAGGGCACCAGATGCAGAGACACCCATTAGGCTTAATTACTCGAGTAGCCCATGCCACGATTCGAATCTGCTCGGGTCTCCTCTATTGTAATGCTCGTTTTCTTAGGCTCTAAGTTACCCATGTAACGAGTGTTGGGCCAGCGACTCCCAAACCAGATGGCTTTAGGGCACCAGGTGTAGAGACACCCCTCGGGCTTAATTACTCGAATAACCCAGGCCACGATTCGAGACATTAGCTTGATAATCATTTATTGTCTGACTTCTTGATATTGATAATTATTGACTGTCTGACTACGTGTTAACTGCCATCAACGTCGTCATAGCTTTATACCCCACAACTGAAGGCTGGTGCAAATGCAAAGTGAAGGCTGTCACATGAGGTCGATTCTGTCGCAAACGTTGTTTTGAATTAAGGCTTTGTACCCGATCAAAAGGTTGAATAGCCTTCTTCGTCTAATCATACTCACGATCGTGCTCCACGATTGCTTGTCAGAATTAATTCGATTCCTATCAAGTCAAATAAAATCCCCCCTTCACGCGGATCATCGTATCCCGGGAAAACTATGCTTGAAAAATGCCAGATGATCGTACCGTTGAAGATTAAATTGACGTGAGGTAGCATTTGATGATGCTAGTGCATGTTGATGGGATTATTGCATGGGTGCCAATTTGCACGTCATCATTTCCTAGGTACTTGATAGATGCCCCAGTGTTAAGCTGCTTTTCTTGTGATCTCCCTTGTACTGGTTGCATCAGTATCTCGCTGGGCTGACAAAAGATCCGGTCCTTTGACTTGTTGAACGGTTTGGGGGATCTTTGATTTTTTTGATTTTTTTAATTTTTTTGATTTTTTTGATTTTTTTTTTTTTTTTTGATTTTTTTTTTGTGGTCGAACATGCCCCTACTCCGAGTTCTTTGTGATCGTTATGCCACGCTTTCACGGTTCTCTTAATCTTATCCTGCAAAACAAGGTCAGTGTTTGATGACAGGATAGTATTTAGAAGTTTTTAGACAACCTTGGTACGTGGCACGGATTGCCCTCCTGCAAAACCATGTCAGTATTCTCTTTATATGTGCAGGTGATGTAATCACATGATACAGGACATATTTATTACGATGATGCCGGTACGACAGTTATATGTCATTTACATGACATTTATTTGACTGAATGATAAAAGGGCATGAAGAAGCTTCCCTTTCGTTAGGTTTATCAGAGGCTGACCTACCCTAGGGTTACTCTCGCGGGCTTTTCGGCATGAAGGTTCCCAAATCTTCGCAATCTACTCGTCTGAGCCCTTTCGATTGGAGCGGATTTGAGTGGTGCGTTTCCTGAGCCATCTCCGGGGAGCAGCCCCATCGAGTCCAGTAATAAGCAACCGACGGGTTCGCCTCAGGAGGAGGTACTCTCTCAACATACATTCACATTCATCGTCCTCACCGTATGCAAATGATTACTTTGAAGTAAAGCAAACCCATTCAATCATTCATTCATTGGACAACAACACACATTTACACAACAATAAAAAGAAGTCAAAATGTCGCATGCACATACACATTTATAAATTTTAAAGGATAGGATAGCATCAAGACCTGACGCGGCTTAAGCCCTCTAATGTCCCCAGCAGAGTCGCCAGCTGTCGACGCCGGGTTTTCTCTTCTCGTCTCCTTTTAGTCTTTTCCAATTTTAGCCTTTTGATTTAATGATTTTTTTGGAAAAGGTCGGCATTGAGTGTCGACGGGGTTTTGAAAGATCGTTTTTTATGATGAGCCAATTAACCAGAGTCGCCAGTTGGTATATTTGAAATGGATGTACCAACTCATCCGAATTTTCGTGTTTTATAAATCGCTGGCTCATATGTGACTCCGAATTAATTTGGTCTGCGGATCGAGATTCATAGAGTTCGGGGGCTTGTTTAAGTGAGGGGAAGGTGTTAGGCACCCCTCGACTTCCGTGAAACACGGTTACCGCAATCTTGATGCTTCTCCTATCCTTTAATTCATGAAATGTGTGTGTGTGTGTGTGTGCGTGCGTGTGTGTGTATGAAAGAATCATTTGGATTTTAGGGAAAATCGTGTTTTACTTTGAGAATGCTTCGGAATGTCTTTTCGGCATACACGAGAAAGCTTTATGAGAAAGGTTTGATTTTAATTATCAAAACTATGAGATTTTCGTTAAGTGTCGTTTTAACAAAACAAGAGTTTTAAACCTTCGTCAAAATAGGAATTGAGATCTATACGTTGCTTTCATAAAATGATGGGCAATTTCTAGGATCTCTTTCACCCTATGCACAAAGATTTAATAAAACGTCATTTATTTATAAAATCATTTCGTGTGTTGTTTTGGAAAACGATTTTTCTTTAGCTTTCTCGTTAGATAGGAATCGACATTTCATTAACGTTTCTCAAATTTTAACCTCGTGATTCTAATATCCTACTTTGATTGATTTTATGAAAATCTTATCATTTAGCTTTGAAATCAATTTCGTGTCATAATTCAAATCGAGCATAAACACGCGTCGGGCTATTCATGGGCATGTAAGCCATCAAAATATCCCCGAACGCCAACAATCACAAATTTCACTATTTCGGGGCCTTAAGCACGATTCTCGCCTTAGCGTCGTTTTAAGGCCCAACGATTACATATTTACAATGAGAACTACGTCATCTCTACTTCTTACATCAAGATATGTCCATCATCGGATCGGGACCCCGGGGTCGCTCCCCTAGGCTCACAACCAAGTGTCCACACACAAACAATCGGATATTACAAGAAAATAAACCAACCCGGATAATCTAACAATACCAAGACATCCTAAAATGACAATCCAAATAAATTACACCCAATGAATCACCATAAATAAGTTAGAAATTTCATCAATTGGACATCCTCGGGTTATTAGGAAGAATTTTGTTCCGATGGAACCTTCACCAATAATCCCTAACCCATGATTGTTCAACAAGATATATGAAAGTTACCTCTAATTTACCCAATCAATATGACATAAATTGCTAGAACAAATAGAAATTTTCACCTTGCAATTGATCTCAAATGGATATGAACTTGTGTATTTGAATAAGATAAGGAGTGTATTTGATACAATCAAACTCAAAAGAATTAATTCCACTCTTTTTTTCTTCTTCTTTCTCACTATTTTGTTGCAAAAATCTAGCTATTTTCCCTCTATTTCCGAGTTTGGTTGCTGTTGTATTCTCCTTCTTCCTCAAATTCTCCAACCTCCTGTATGCTGCCCGAAGCTGGGCTTAAATAGGCTGGCCAGAGCCAGCCGCAGATCTATCTGCGGCTGGCCGCAGATGGATCTGCGGCTGGCCAGCTGGCACGCCTCCCATCGCACTCAGCTGGTTAGTGCTGATTTCCTGGTTTCCCGTGCTGGCGCACCCACTTGGCCGCAGATCTATCCGCGGCTGGCGGGCCTGACTTTCTCGATTTTCGTGCCACGCCTCGATTTTCGTACCGCAACGTCGGTTTTCGCTGACAGGCCCGTATTCCGCAGTCCGGGAACTTTCGGGAGACGTGCCACCTCATTCGGAAATGCCTGCCTTGGACGTCATGCTGTCACGTCGACTTGGGCTGCCCAAATCATTGCGACGGTGCCGGGCGCTCGCCCCTGTGCCCGCTCTTTTGCTCCTGCAAGCTGGTTCAATTGACGATTTCGCCCTCCTGTCAAGGTTAGTAGAAGGAAACGCAAAATTTGGGTGTCTACATATAGAATGATTTTATTATTCATGAGATGAATGTTATTTATTGATACATATAGAGATATGTATGATAATAAATAGGGATTGATTATGGACTATTGACCAATGTGTGATTGGAATTATTTTAGAGGATGCTTGAATGTATGGGTTTTTATAAATGGGGTCTGCGTACCTCGTCTTCTCTAATTTTTTCTTAATGTAAATTCTATCTCCCTCCTATGTACTTCCCCTTTACTGCTGATCAAGGTTTCTATTTAATGTAAATAGTTTTTGTAATAGGACTAGTTAGAATTAAATTATGAAGAATTGGAGACCAAGGAGCAAGGAGCGCTTGAAGATCCGTTTGTAATGGAGCCCGGGTTTAAATGTAATAGTTATATTTAAATTCAATTCTTGCACCCTAGGTTTGACCTTTTGGTTCACTTGGTGGCTCTAGTGAACCAAACTAGAATAAATGTCCATAATCAATCCGGGTAGAATATAGTATTCTATATGTGCATGCTTACTATATATATATATATATATTATATATTATCCAACATGCTTCGCATGTTAAATAATATGACGCGTATTTTATATATATATGTGCATGCGCGCTTAACAAGATGAGACTAATAATAACAAACTCCTCAAAGTAATATATTAAGTCCTAAGCGTTCAAAGATATTTGGAATATCGAACGTCGCCTTCTAGCATGGTAAAACGATAGAGTATTAAATATTTAATATGAGTTTGTTGTGCACACACAAGGCGAGTATTAAATATTTAAGATGTTGTTTTATCACATTTGATGCTTATTAAGGAATTGAACATTACTGATTTGTTGTGCACACACAAGGGCGGTTTTTTTCTCTTCACATATATGGAAGTGCTAGGCTGGACTTAACTTAGATTATTTTAGTTCGGATGTGCACACACTTGACCATTATAATCTAAGAGGCAAAATACAAGGAGTTACATGGTGATGTAATTGACAATAGTTGTCTACCTATTTATTTATATATAGTTTGTTGTGCACACACAAGGCTATATACATTTGAAATGGGATCCTTAATCTCACTAGTAGATCCTTAATTAGATTTGCCGAACTATATAATGAGGGTAATATAGTTTGATAAAAATAGTGGGAGATACCAATTTAAATAAAGACCTAATTTATTTTGATGATTAATAAATTGAATGTATGCTAAAATGTTGTCTATTTCACATGCAGAATTTAAAAATGTCAAACTCACTATCACTGCGTAGCATACTTGATGCTAACAAACTAACCGGACCGAATTACACGGACTGGTTAAGGAATCTGAGAATTGTTCTCACTACTGAAAAGATTTCTTATGTCCTAAATTTGCCAGTCCCTGCAAATGTTGTAGAAACAGCCTCTGAGGAAGAGATTGCTACTTTCAGAAAGTGGCAAGATGATGCAATCTTGGCTCAATGCATCATGCTCGCATCCATGAGTAACGAGCTTCAGCGTCAGCATGAAACTATGGATGCTCCTACTATATTGTTGCACCTCAAAGAGTTGTATGGTGAGCAAAGTAGGACTGCTAGATATCAGATATCTAAGGAGCTCTTCCGATCTTGTATGACCGAGGGCACTACTGTTGAGACTCATGTCCTCAAGATGATCAATCTGATTGAACAACTTGGACAGCTTGGGTTCGTGATGGATGGGGAGTTAAGTCAAGATTTGATCTTGCAGTCACTCCCGGAGACCTTCTCACAATTTGTTGTGAATTTTCACATGAATAAGTTGGACGTCAGCTTGCCTGAGTTACTTAACATGCTGAAAACTGCTGAAGGTCACTTCTCATCCAACAAGAATCAAGTCTTACTAGTGGATGATTCTTCCAAGAAAAGGAAGAGGCCCAAGGTATCTTCTCAAAAGAAGAAAAACAAGAAGGCTAAGGGCAAGGCGAAAATCAAGGATAAAAATAAACCTAATCCAGATAGCAAAGGAATTTGCTACCATTGCAATAAGCCGGGACACTGGAAGAGGAACTGCAAGGAGTATCTTGCGGATCAAAAGCAGAAGAAGCTTGGAGAAGCTTCGACTTCCGATCTAGGTTTGTTCATGATTGAAATTAATTTTTCTGAAAGTCAAAATTCTACTTAGGTATTGGATACCGGCTGTAGTTCTCACATATGTAACAATATGCAGGGACTAAGCAGAAGTAGAAAGCTGAACAAAGATGAAGTCGTCCTACGAGTGGGGAATGGAGCAAAGGTTGCTGCATTAGCTGTAGGGACTTATTGTTTAGCACTGCCTTCGGAAAAGTTCATTAGTTTAAATAATTGTTATTATGTTCCGACACTCATTAGAAACATTATTTCAATTTCTGTATTGGATATGGATGGTTTTGATATTATAATAAAGAACAACAGTTGTTCTATTTATAATAAAAATGTTTTATATGGTGTTGGGAACTTACTAAATGGACTTTACATACTTGACTTGCATGAAAATATACTTCAAATTGAACAAACTAAGAAAAGAAAAAGAGATGATGTTAATTATACCTTTATGTGGCACTGTAGACTCGGTCATATCAATGAAACAAGATTATCCAAGTTGCATAAAGATGGGCTTTTAGAGCTATCTGATTACGAATCATATCCAACTTGTGAATCTTGTCTCATGGGTAAAATGACTAAATCTCCTTTTACTGGAAAAGGAGAAAGAGTTACAGAGTTGTTAGCGTTGGTACACACAGACGTATGTGGACCTATGACAACGAATGCACGAGGAGGGTATTCTTATTTTATTACTTTCACTGATGATCATTCTAGATTTGGATATGTGTATTTAATGAAATACAAATCTGAATCGTTTGAAAAGTTCAAAGAATTCAGAAGTGAAGTAGAGAAACAAACTGGTAAGAGTATTAAGATTCTTCGATCAGATCGAGGAGGGGAATACTTAACCAATGAGTTTCTCAATTGTCTCAAAGAAAATGGTATAAACTCACAATGGACTCCACCAGGGACTCCACAGTTGAATGGTGTATCTGAAAGGAGAAATCGAACATTGTTGGACATGGTTCGTTCCATGATAAGTTTTACCGACCTTCCAGTATCCTTCTGGGGTTATGCCCTAGAATCGGCTGCATACCTACTTAACAAGGTACCTACCAAATCCGTCCCAAAGACCCCATATGAGATATGGATAGGGAGGAAACCTAGTCTTAAGCATGTTAAGACTTGGGGTTGTCCAGCTTATGTCAAAAGGTTTGAGCACGATAAGCTGAAGACTAGATCTGTGACGCCCCAAAATCTCTACACTCCCCTGTAGCAGATCTGGTGCTCACGTGGAACTATACAACTATAAATATTCAATAAAATATGACTTCTAGCTATCTAAGGTTCACAGTATCCCATAACAGGTACTAGTTCCGGCCAGAACGTTGTCTGTGTTTGGATACCCTCACTTAGATATATAGATTCATATCTTATGAATATCTCTTTCATATCAATATTCCTTATCTATCTGACATTCACAGTATAAATGACAAGATTGTCCATATAGGACTCTCAACATCATTTAGATACCCTCATTCAGATGTATAGTTCATATAGACACTGTATTTAACTTAGTACAACTATTCTAAAGAATTTAAAGATCAGAGTATAACGCATGCTATAACATACAGGATCATAATATATTACATAACGTTTTGTTCGGTTACATCATTCGTTATACTAAGTTATTACAACAACAAGTCTTTAAAAGACTTAAAGTATTCATCAACAGAAATTTAAAGCTAATAAGCATGGCTATTCCCCTTGTTAGTCCCAGACGTGCCAGGGATATCATTTATAGCTCTAAAAGAAGATATGCGCAAGAATGAGCTACAAATACTCATCAAGTTCATTTAAATATATAAACACCATGTGTTTGATTTGAAAGATGTCAATGATGTATACTGAGGGTTCTGTACATGAACCATATATTTCATTTAGTTATATCAGTCTTTAATGACTTAGAACCATTTGAGTTTTGGATATCTGGTAGGTGATCAGCCTCACCAATATCCTAGGAGTATGCATATCATCCTACCATTTTATGTTGATATATTATCAACTGTTCGTCACCTTATATTAAGGGAATTTCGTCACCTTATTTTAAGGGAAAATTTCTAGTTCACCTTACATCAAGGTGTTCCATTTCTCAGTGTAAGATGTCGTACCAAACAATTTGGCTTGACACAACAATTTAAGCTCGAACAAGCAATATATGAATAATAATTCATTTCTTAAGTTATGTTGAACAAGAAGCAATAACTTCACAATAATTGATAGCAAGATGTATAATACTTGCTTAAATATAACAAAGTTGGGAGACTTGCCTTAGCGTAGCTCACTATAATTTTAGTACAATCGGTCAACGCACGTAGTCTACGTATACCAATAATAAGCGTTAGCACGTATATAAACATGTACCACGCTAAACTAAACAAGTTTCATTAAGGTTCGACGTTGATTCGGTATCTCGGTCGCATCCTTAATGACTAAACACATAGATTGTTTGATAAAACTTCATTTGGAAGTCTAATTATTAGTCTAAATAATTTAATTATTATTTCTAACATTTTTAGAAACTTGGCATTATTTTTAAATAATTTTCAGAAGCTTGGAAGTATTTTTAAATAATTTTACAAGCTTAGGAATATTTTTAAATGATTTAATTATCATTTAGAATAATTTTAAAACATTTAATATGTTATTTAAATAATTTATTTATCATTTAGAATATTTTTAGATATTTAAAATATTATTTAAATGATTTATTTATCATTTATAATATTTTTAGAAAGATAGAATATTATTTAAATGATTTATTTTATCATTAATAATATTCTTAGAATTTATTTTCTCATTATAATAATTTATTTATTACTTATAATAATTTTCAAAACTTAATTTGATATTTAAATGATTTAATTATCATTTAAAGTAATTTTTAAATACTTAATATATTATTTAAATGATTTATTTATCATTAATAATATTTTAATATTTAACATTTTATTTAATTATTATATATAATAATTTTATTTACCTTAATATCATTTTTAAATAATTAATATAATTATTTAATAATTTAATATCATTTTTAAATAATTAAAACAATTATTAAATGATTTATCATAATTATTATTTAATATTTAATTAAATTAAATAATAATTCAGAATATATAAAAATATTAAAAATAATTTTTTTATAATTAAAAATGAATTTTCGGATTTATTTATTAATTATTAATAATTATTTATTATTTATTTATTATTTTATAATTTATTTAATAAATTTTTTTATTTATTTTTATTAAAAATCCGTCGCTAAAGGGCTTTAGCGACGGTCTGCATAGAATTTTAGTTTTTTGGGTTTGTGCATGCATTTCGTCGCTAAAGGTGTTCTTCATGAAGAACACCTGGTCAACGTCCAAAGTGACTTTTGACCTCAATTTAATTCCAACTGGTTTGATGTTTGTGTTTGATTTTTGTTTGTTGTTATAGCCAACATGGTAGGGTACAACGACATATCAATTTCCATCTCAAAATATATCATAACATGCTAGAAATTTATGGTCAAACTACCCCGTTCATGACTGTTCTTGAGTTTCTGGGTAACCTAGAAACTCATCCAGTCATAACGGTCAACGTGGTTTGACTGCTAATTTCGTTTGATTGATTGTTTGTTTATGTGTTTTAATGGTTCAAGATTAAAGTCTATATAGCATACAACAACTTTAAACCAACAAACTACACAAAATATGTCATCTAGGTCATTTCTGGGTTGATCAAAAGTTTTGTCAGACTCTGTCAGAATGTTCTTCATGTTTCTGGGTTACCCAGAAACAGTCTATCAGGGTTGGTCAATGGGTTTTGACCATTAATAACTTTAACTGTAGAGATAATTTATCCATTCTACAAGTTGGGTCTTAAAGCTAACATGGCATAGTACTGATTCATGCTTTAAAACACATCAAACAAACATTTTAAGCCGATCAAAAGCTCTGACAAAGTAGCTTGTCAGACTGTTCTTGACTGCCAAGAACAGTTTGCTATTTTGGCTTGATTTTCATATCTAGATGTTATGTAAACATGTTTTAACCGCCCAGATCACTAAATAACATCTTAACAAGGATTCCTAAACATCTAAAACACAAAAATTTTCCAGGCTTGAAGATCAAACATAAATTAGGGTTTTGTGCACCTTTTTCTTCAAATTTTGATTTCTGGCTTCTGATTCTGAGCTTCTGATTGCTAGGGTTTGTTTAGGCTGGATATGTGTGAAAGTAGTATGCACACAAGCCAATCATATTTGATATGATGTAGCATATACTTTATAATCTTATTCGGTTGTTAAAAGGCATTTTACATTATCTACATAGTGCTGTTATATTAAATGTGATAAACCCATAGTTTTGAGCAATGCTTTTAGAATCATGATGGTGATCATGCTAATAAGATCTAAATTCTAGATAGCTCACAAACTTAAATTGTTCCTAATCGATGGATTACTAAAAAGTGGATTAGTGAATCCGGATAGATTAGTACATGCGTTGCTTGTCTTATGAAGAGAATGATTGATCTCATAATCATTTGTGTGGAGACACTAAAGCAAGTATGTAGGTGCTTATTAGAGAATAAGTTCACTGAACGTGGCTCGCTAAGGAATACCTAATGGAGTTTTACTCGCCTGTCAATAGAATTCCTCTAGTGATAGTAGTACAAGTGATCCTTGGACTTGAGATCATCATAGTATCTTGTGTATGATGAGTTATACTTTGACATGTCCCTTAAGACCTTTAGGGTATATCAAAGGGTATGATTGGGTATAATAAGTTGTACATGGAAATAGGTGAATGATCAACAAAGAATCTACCACTTCTAGTAAAAGGAGAGAATGTCCTATGTGATTCGATAAATAACGACTCAGTAGTCCTTGGCCAAGGCAGAATGAAATTAGAAAGGAGTTTCTAATTTGCATTAATCAGAGTTGTGCATTTCAGAATCGAAATACATATAATTAAATAAAATAAGACTTGACAGTAATTCCATGTCTTATATTTAATTGGGACATTGTATAGTAGAAGGATTGAATTGTACGGTAACTATGCACTGAAAAGTTCTTTTATGATTAATGTTGAAATCTATATTATCTGGAAAGTCGTTGATCGCTAAGGGGGCTTACCCTTATTGTAGAATAAATATTATTTATTTAAATAAATTAAATAGTTTAATTTATTTATTTAAATAAGATTAGAATTGTTCTAATTGATTTATTCACAACCGGTTTAATATGGAGAACCTAAAGGGTCACACCGCAAAAGGAAAATATTTATTTAAGAAGTAAATGGCATAATTGTAATAATAAGTTAAGTGTATTTAATTTAGTCTATGGAGATAGAATAAATTAAATAGCTTAATATTTATTATTTAATATTTTAGAAATATTAAATATAAATTAATAAGAGGAGTCTTATTATTATTATTACTATTACTATTATTTAATTCCTAATAGGGATTGGGAATTAATTAATAGAAGTACTCTCACATGAATTCCTAATTGGATTAGGAGTTTAATTTAATTAAAGGAGTTTAATTAGAATAGAAACCCTAATCCTAAATAGTTTAGGGAAGGGTTTTCCTACATCTATAAATAAGAGAAGTCTTATCATAGATTAGGGTTACACACTCTTACATAAGAATTGTAGAGAGTACTTACAATTTCTATAGAGATAGAAACTAGGGTTTTGCCAACACCCATCTTCTTGAACAAGTATTATTCCTTGGTGGATCACCTCTAGAGGCCAAACACTTGGGTGGCTAACGTTGATCAAAGGAAGGAATTTAGTCGGTGGAATTCAAGGAGAACGCGAAGGAATTGGAGGTGAACTTGTACCTGAGGAAGCTAGAATTCTACAAGGGTATAATTCTTATTCTCCATCTTTTTCGTTTAATTAATAATTGTGTATAAAGAAAGATCATGGTGATGGTTTGTATAAAATTTTAAAATATGATTTTATCGCGCTTCCGCTTTATTAATGTAATTTGATTGCATGTTCGCGTTATACAAACCTAACAATGTGAGTGTATAAGCTTTAAAATTTCGTAGCTTTTAACCCTAGCATCTCATTCTATTTATAGGCTTTGAAATTAGGGTTTTCTTACTAAATTCCAAATTTTTGCCTCTACAAATATCCTACCATTTGACTTGTGCTGCTTATCATCTGGTGTGATTCACCTACTTGTGCTGGAGTGTGCCAAGCACAAGCTTGCACACTCCTAGCTTCATTTTCATTGGCTAGGATTTTAATTTTTGATTTATTTTACTTACTAATTAAAAGTAGATTTTTGTTAATCATGATTAGGATGTTAATCATGGTTAGTAATACCTTAATTAAGTTAATATATCATAATTAAAGTTTATCATCTCATAATTTAGGGTTATTAAACCAAATTAAGGTTTTAGGGTTCCGAATTAGGGTTTAGGGTTTTCAATCCTACAATTAGGGTTTTAATCTTTTGTTTAGGGTTTCAATATAAGTTTAATAATTCATAACTAATATTATGATTCATTACTTAGATCTTAATTATATCAATTAAGATTATTGTACAATAATTAGGGTTTCGATTGGATAATTATTATCAATTAGGGTTTTCAAATTAGGGTTTCTATTTCAGTTTAACATTTTAAACCCTATTTAACTTATTTTAGAATTTTATCAGTTAATATAATATTATATTAATGTCGAAGCACGACAAAGCACTTCGTCAATTCCAAGCACGACACAGCAGCTTACAAAAATAATTTGCCGAAACGCTTCTCGGTGAATTCGCCGGAAGCACGACAAATCATTTTGTCCGATTAAGCACGACACAGCTGCTTGGGCGAAAAATTTTTATTTGACCTAATTGTTTAATAAAACACACCATCACATAATATCAAGTCAGAACAAGAAATTTCATTTCATAAACACATAATTTATATTTACAAATCTTATTAGGGTTCGGAATATTACATTTACCCCCACTAATAAGAATTTCGTCCTCGAAATTTATAGTGCAGTTTATGAAAATAAATGTGGGTAGTTATCTCGCATTTTACTCTCGAGCTCCCACGTAGCTTCCTCGATATTCTGATTTCTCCAGATAACCTTAACCGAAGGTATCTTTTTATTTCGCAATTGCTGTTCTTTCCTATCCACAATTTCAATAGGAATTTCTTCATACGATAAATCCTTCTCGATTTGAATGGGCTCATAATCAATAACGTGTTTATAATTAGGTTTGTACGGTCGTAACACGGACACATGAAACACGTTATGAATATGTTCTAGTTCAGGAGGTAGGGCTACCTCATAAGCTACCTCACCTATCCTCCTCAATATTTGAAATGGCCCAATAAATCTCGGACTCAATTTGCCTTTCTTGCCGAAACGTATTTTTCCCTTCCACGGAGATACTTTTAAGAATACGTGACTACCGACTTCGAAATCTTGTAATTTCCTGTGTTGATCAGCATATTTCTTCTGTCGATCTTGTGACGCTTGTAATCTTCCCCGTATAACTCGAACTACCTCCGCGGTTTGTTGCACTATTTCGGGTCCTAGCATTTGTCGTTCCCCAACCTCATCCCAACATAAAGGCGTCCTACATTTTCTTCCATATAGGGCTTCAAATGGTGGCATTCCTATGCTGGCATGGTAGCTATTGTTGTATGCAAATTCTACCAAAGGTAATTGATCTTCCCAACTTCCCTTGAAATCCATGATACAAGAGCGCAACATGTCTTCCAATGTCTGGATGGTTCTCTCACTCTGACCGTCAGTTTGTGGATGGTATGTTGTACTTAGTCTCAACTGAGTTCCTAAATTTTTCTGGAGACTTATCCAAAAATTTGAAGTAAATCGTGGATCTCTGTCTTATACTATAGACACAGGGACTCCATGTCTGAAATGATTTCATTGATGTAAAGTCTGGCTAATTGGTCTAGACTGAAGTTGATTTTGATGGGTAGGAAATGAGCTGATTTGGTAAGACGATCTACAATTACCCAAATGGCATTGTGACCCTTTTGTGTGGTTGGAAGGCCAACTACAAAATCCATGGTAATATGCTCCCATTTCCACTCAGGAATTTCTAAGGGTTGTAATAATCCACTTGGTTTCTGATGTTCAGCTTTAACCCTTTGACACGTTAAACATTTACTTACCTACTCCGCTATCTCTCTTTTCATGTTAGACCACCAAAAATGTTGGCTCAGGTCTTTATACATTTTTGTACTCCCTGGATGTACAGCAAATTTAGAATTATGGGCTTCATTCAGTATTTCGTCTTTTAACTCTTGTACTGAAGGTACCCAAATTCTATTTTCGTATCTTAGTACTCCATCCTTATCCATTCTAAACTTAATATTCTTTTTATGAGTCATTTCTGCCTTATACTTCTGACATTCTACATCCGTCTCCTGTAGTTCTTTGACTTTATCCAATAGAGTCGAACTACTCTCCATGACAAATAACTTCTGGGTAGAGTTAAGTGGAACTCTCACCTCAATCTCAAGTTTGTCAAACTCTTTTATCAGTACCTCGTTATTAGTCATCACATTCAATTTCTCCTGGTTCTTCCTACTTAATGCGTCTGCTACGACGTTGGCTTTCCCTGGATGATATAAGATCTCACAATCAAAATCTTTTATCAATTCTAGCCATCTCCTTTGTCTCATATTTAATTCCTTCTGTGTGAAAATATATTTTAGACTCTTGTGATCTGTGTATATTTCACACTTCTCTCCGTACAAATAATGCCTCCAAATCTTCAAGGCAAATACTACGGCGGCTAACTCAAGATCATGCGTAGGATACCTCTTCTCATAATCTTTGAGTTGTCTTGATGCATATGCAATCACTTTCCCATGTTGCATTAACACACACCCTAATCCCTTGTGTGATGCATCACTATAAACAACGAGGCCTCCTGTATCATCTGGTAAAGATAACACTGGTGCCATACTTAACCGCTTCTTCAACTCTTGGAAGCTTTCTTCACATTTGTCTGTCCAGACGTACTTCACCGTCTTTCGAGTCAAATTGGTTAGCGGGGTTGCTATCTTTGAAAAATCTTGTATAAAACGCCGATAGTACCCTGCTAAACTGAGAAAACTTCTTACTTCTGTTGGAGTTGTTGGTTGTTCCCAATTCACAACCGCTTCTATCTTGGCTGGGTCTACCGCTATTCCATTCTTGTCAATTACATGACCCAAGAACTGGACTCGTTCCAACAAGAATTCACACTTGGAAAACTTTGTATAAAGTTGTTCCTTGCGTAATATCTCCAATACGCTTCTTAAGTGTTCAGCATGCTCCTCTTTTGTTCTCGAGTATACTAAAATATCATCGATGAACACTACTACAAATTTGTCTAAGCATGGTTTAAACACTCGGTTCATCAAATCCATGAATGCTGCTGGCGCATTTGTTAATCCAAAAGACATCACAAGAAACTCATAATGTCCGTAGCGTGTCCTAAACGCTGTCTTCGGCACATCTTCTTTTCTTACCTTTAATTGATGATAACCCGATCGTAGGTCGATCTTCGAAAAGTATTCGGCCCCTTTCAACTGGTCAAACAGATCATCAATTCGTGGTAAAGGATATTTGTTCTTTATTGTTAACTTATTTAGTTCTCTATAATCAATACATAACCTTAATGTTCCATCCTTCTTCTTTACAAACAACACCGGTGCTCCCCATGGTGAAACACTGGGTTGTATGTACTTCTTGTCTAAGAGTTCTTGTAGCTGCACAAGTAACTCCTTCAACTCTACAGGTGCCATTCTGTACGGTGCCTTGGAAACTGGTGCCGTACCCGGCGCTAGATCAATAACAAATTCGATCTCCCTGTCCAGAGGTAAACCGGGTAAGTCATCAGGAAACACATCCGGAAAATCTCTAACTACAGGTATTTGTTCTAGCTTTACTCCTTCTTTTCGAGTATCTACTATGTATGCCAAATAGCATGTACAACCCTTCCTAAGCAATCTCTCTGCCTGCATTACTGTCAGATAGTGAGATCGTTTAGGTGAACAACCACCTTTGAACACTACTTTTGACTCTGAAGCAGTCACTAAATTCACCCGCTTCTGCTGGTAGTCAATTATTGCATTATAATTCCCTAGCCAGTCCATTCCTAAAATTATATCAAATTCCCCTAATTGTATGGGAATGAGGTTCACAAGAAACTTGTGTCCCTTAATCTCTATAGCACAATTCTTATAGATGGTTTTGACGGGAATTATCTCATTGTTTGCGATCTCCACATTAAAAGGTATGTCTAAATCTTCGCATGGTATTGACAATTTCTTAGTAAAGCTATTAGACACAAATGAACAAGTAGCACCAGAGTCGAACAACACATATGCATTTAAAGTGTCGATAGGGATGATACCTGTTACCACGTCTGGTGCAGCAACAGCATCCCTTGTCGTCATATTAAACGTTCTTGCGGTTGGACGACCTGGACCCACAGCTCCTGTTACTGTTGGTTTGGGGTTATTGTTTGGGATTTGGTTTCCTCCCCCAAATTGGTTTCTGTTCCTCGGGCAATTCCTTGATACATGCCCCGTTGCACCACAAAGATAGCAAATAACATTCGGATTACTCTGACGAGTATTATCATTACTCTTTTTAGGACAATAAGAGGAATAATGTCCCTCTTGCCCACAATGGTAACAAGTAACCACCTTCTGGCGACATAACCCTAGGTGATTCTTTCCGCATATGGCACAACGACCCACCTTATTGTTATTGTTCTGGTTTCTATTGTTGTTGTTATTATTATAATTATTACCCTTCCTTACGAAATTTGTAGGAACAGTGGCATCCAACTTCCTTTTGTTATTATTAGTACCCCCTGTACTAACTTCTCCTTTCAACTTTCCTCCCTCACTCAAACTTCTCTTTTCCTTATGAAATTTTATTAAAGCTTCATTCTCGTTTTCAGCTATAATAGCTTTCTCGAGAATTTCTGGAAAAGTTCTCACTTGAAATACTGACAATTTGCTACGAATTTGGGGTTTTAATCCCTCTTCGTATCTCCTAGTCTTTCTTGCCTCTGTATCAACCTGATGTGGGGCAAACCTGGCTAATTCATTGAACTTAGCCGTATACTGGGATACGGTAAGCTCTCCTTGTTTCAATTCTAAGAATCGTACCTCCATACGATCCTTCATTGATTGGGGAAAATAATTTTCGAAGAATAATTCCTTAAACATAGTCCAAGGAATTATATCTTCACCTGCATGAATTTTGGTATTTTCCCACCAATGGTTTGCCTCACCCTTGAGGAAAAAGGTGGCAAAGATCGTCTTTTGATCTTCGCCAACATTAGTTACCCTGAAAAACTTTTCTATCTCGATAACCCATGTTTGAGCCTCAATTGGTTCCGCAGCTCCCTTAAATTCCGGTGGTCTAACAAGTTTAAAGTCCTTGAATATTGTACCCTGTGGATTAACTGGGGTGGGTTGAGGTGGTGGACGATTTTGTAAGGTTTCTAAGAGAATATTTACTAATTGTTGTGTGGGATTTGGCTCGGTGGTCTCAGTTCGGGCTTGGGTTCTTCGTCCTGATGCCATGGTTCTAAAATAAAGAAAAGCAAGTATAAATACAAAGATATACTTACATAGAACTAACAATTTGATTATATAAACACAACTTGTATATATAACATGCAACAACGATTACATAACCGACTAGTAGTTATACTACTACTAGTTATTACAAGGATTTCCTATTTTACAACTCAAAATTTTGATATCGTACTAAGTACAACACATAAACTTAGACACTACTAAACTGCGCTATCACGCTTCCCCTTATCAGCATCTCGTATCATGTGACCGACTACTGCTCTATCAATCATATAATCCTCCTTCTCTTCTTCCGCCGGATACCTAAACACTCGTCGCTCTATGCCATCAAATGCCGCCTTACTCTTCCTATCGGCTCTGTATGCCTGCATCTGTGCCTCCTGTTTCTCCCTCTGTGTGTTCTGAAGGAGTATCCTCAAACGCCGAGTTGTATCTCGCTCACTCTCTAATAATCATGCTGCTATATTTGCACGAGAGTTAGCAGCTTCTAACTCTGCTGTCGACTGCTGTACCAACTCAATGACTATCTCTTCGTGTCTTTCGACACTCATCATCTGGCCTGCTCCAATATCCTCCTCAGAATCAAGGTCTACTAACTGCCCATCTACAGGGTTCTCTGCCTCCTCTGCCTCTAAGATCTCCTCATCATGAATAAGCTCCTCCTCCTCTGGGTCTTCATCCTCTAAATCTAGTTCAGGGGTAGCCGGCTCGTAATCAGGCACCTCATCGGGCTCATTGTCGGATAACCATCCTATGTGTTGGTTTACTCCTGCCATCCTACAAAAGAATTTTAATTTATTTAGTATTTATGGGGAAACAAATTTACACATAAGATAAAGCTTTTAAGATTATTTTATGTATCATTAAGTATTTTACGGACTCAAAGACTATATTCTAAGGTATTTCCTAACTACCTTAGAGCTATAATCTACAGCTCTGATACCAACCTGTGACGCCCCCAAATCTCTACACTCCCCTGTAGCAAATCTGGTGCTCACGTGGAACTATACAACTATAAATATTCAATAAAATATGACTTCTAGCTATCCAAGGTTCACAGTATCCCATAACAGGTACTAGTTCCGGCCAGAACGTTGTCTGTGTTTGGATACCCTCACTTAGATATATAGATTCATATCTTATGAATATCTCTTTTATATCAATATTCCCTATCTATCTGACATTCACAGTATAAATGACAAGATTGTCCATATAGGACTCTCAACATCATTTAGATACCCTCATTCAGATGTATAGTTCATATAGACACTGTATTTAACTTAGTACAACTATTCTAAAGAATTTAAAGATCAGAGTATAACGCATGCTATAACATACAGGATCATAATATATTACATAACGTTTTGTTCGGTTACATCATTCGTTATACTAAGTTATTACAACAACAAGTCTTTAAAAGACTTAAAATATTCATCAACAGAAATTTAAAGCTAATAAGCATGGCTTTTCCCCTTGTTAGTCCCAGACGTGCCAGGGATATCATTTATAGCTGCAAAAGAAGATATGCGCAAGAATGAGCTACAAATGCTCAGCAAGTTCATTTAAATATATAAACACCATGTGTTTGATTTGAAAGATGTCAATGATGTATACTGAGGGTTCTGTACATAAACCATATATTTCATTTAGTTCTATCAGTCTTTAATGACTTAGAACCATTTGAGTTTTGGATATCTGGTAGGTGATCAACCTCACCAATATCCTAGGAGTATGCATATCATCCTACCATTTTATGTTGATATATTATCAACTGTTCGTCACCTTATATTAAGGGAATTTCGTCACCTTATTTTAAGGGAAAATTTCTAGTTCACCTTACATCAAGGTGTTCCATTTCTCAGTGTAAGATGTCGTACCAAACAATTTGGCTTGACACAACAATTTAAGCTCAAACAAGCAATATATGAATAATAATTCATTTCTTAAGTTATGCTGAACAAGAAGCAATAACTTCACAATAATTGATAGCAAGATGTATAATACTTGCTTAAATATAACAAAGTTGGGAGACTTGCCTTAGCGTAGCTCACTATAATTTTAGTACAATCGGTCAACGCACGTAGTCTACGTATACCAATAATAAGCGTTAGCACGTATATAAACATGTACCATGCTAAACTAAACAAGTTTCATTAAGGTTCGACGTTGATTCGGTATCTCGGTCGCATCCTTAATGACTAAACACATAGATTGTTTGATAAAACTTCATTTGGAAGTCTAATAATTAGTCTAAATAATTTAATTATTATTTCTAACATTTTTAGAAGCTTGATATTATTTTTAAATAATTTTCAGAAGCTTGGAAGTATTTTTAAATAATTTTACAAGCTTAGGAATATTTTTAAATGATTTAATTATCATTTAGAATAATTTTAAAACATTTAATATGTTATTTAAATAATTTATTTATCATTTAGAATATTTTTAGATATTTAAAATATTATTTAAATGATTTATTTATCATTTATAATATTTTTAGAAAGATAGAATATTATTTAAATGATTTATTTTATCATTATAATAATTTATTTATTACTTATAATAATTTTCAAAACTTAATTTGATATTTAAATGATTTAATTATCATTTAAAGTAATTTTTAAATACTTAATATGTTATTTAAATGATTTATTTATCATTAATAATATTTTAATATTTAACATTTTATTTAATTATTATATATAATAATTTTATTTACCTTAATATCATTTTTAAATAATTAATATAATTATTTAATAATTTAATATCATTTTTAAATAATTAAAACGATTATTAAATGATTTATCATAATTATTATTTAATATTTAATTAAATTAAATAATAATTCAGAATATATAAAAATATTAAAAATAATTTTTTTATAATTAAAAATGAATTTTCGGATTTATTTATTAATTATTAATAATTATTTATTATTTATTTATTATTTTATAATTTATTTAATAAATATTTTTATTTATTTTTATTAAAAATCCGTCGCTAAAGGGCTTTAGCGACGGTCTGCATAGAATTTTAGTTTTCTGGGTTTGTGCATGCATTTCGTCGCTAAAGGTGTTCTTCATGAAGAACACCTGGTCAACGTCCAACAGTGACTTTTGACCTCAATTTAATTCCAACTGGTTTGATGTTTGTGTTTGATTTTTGTTTGTTGTTATAACCAACATGGTAAGGTACAACGACATATCAATTTCCATCTCAAAATATATCATAACATGCTAGAAATTTATGGTCAAACTACCCCGTTCATGACAGTTCTTGAGTTTCTGGGTAACCTAGAAATTCATCCAGTCATAACGGTCAACGTGGTTTGACTGCTAATTTCGTTTGATTGATTGTTTGTTTATGTGTTTTAATGGTTCAAGATTAAAGTCTATATAACATACAACAACTTTAAACCAACAAACTACACAAAATATGTCATCTAGGTCATTTCTGGGTTGATCAAAAGTCTTGTCAGACTCTGTCAGAATGTTCTTCATGTTTCTGGGTTACCCAGAAACAGTCTATCAGGGTTGGTCAATGGGTTTTGACCATTAATAACTTTCACTGTAGAGATAATTTATCCATTCTACAAGTCGGGTCTTAAAGCTAACATGGCATAGTACTGATTCATGCTTTAAAACACATCAAACAAACATTTTAAGCCGATCAAAAGCTCGGACAAAGTAGCTTGTCAGACTGTTCTTGACTGCCAAGAACAGTTTGCTATTTTGGCTTGATTTTCATATCTAGATGTTATGTAAACATGTTTTAACCGCCCAGATCACTAAATAACATCTTAACAAGGATTCCTAAACATCTAAAACACAAAAATTTTCCAGGCTTGAAGATCAAACATAAATTAGGGTTTTGTGCACCTTTTTCTTCAAATTTTGATTTCTGGCTTCTGATTCTGAGCTTGTGATTGTTAGGGTTTGTTTAGGCTGGATATGTGAGTGTATAAACTTTAAAATTTCGTAGCTTTTAACCCTAGCATCTCATTCTATTTATAGGCTTTGAAATTAGGGTTTTCTTACTAAATTCCAAAATTTTGCCTCTACAAACATCCTACCATTTGACTTGTGCTGCTTATCATCTGGTGTGATTCACCTACTTGTGCTGGAGTGTGCCAAGCACAAGCTTGCACACTCCTAGCTTCATTTTCATTGGCTAGGATTTTAATTTTTGAATTATTTTACTTACTAATTAAAAGTAGATTTTTGTTAATCATGATTAGGATGTTAATCATGGTTAGTAATACCTTAATTAAGTTAATATATCATAATTAAAGTTTATCATCTCATAATTTAGGGTTATTAAACTAAATTAAGGTTTTAGGGTTCCGAATTAGGGTTTAGGGTTTTCAATCCTACAATTAGGGTTTCAATATAAGTTTAATAATTCATAACTAATATTATGATTCATTACTTAGATCTTAATTATATCAATTAAGATTATTGTACAATAATTAGGGTTTCGATTGGATAGTTATTATCAATTAGGGTTTTCAAATTAGGATTTCTATTTCAGTTTAACATTTTAAACCCTATTTAACTTATTTTAGAATTTTATCAGTTAATATAATATTATATTAATGTCGAAGCACGACAAAGCACTTCGTCAATTTCAAGCACGACACAGCAGCTTACAAAAATAATTTGCCGAAACGCTTCTCGGTGAATTCGCCGGAAGCACGACAAATCATTTTGTCCGATTAAGCACGACACAGCTGCTTGGGCGAAATTTTTTTATTTGACCTAATTGTTTAATAAAACACACCATCACATAATATCAAGTCAGAACAAGAAATTTCATTTCATAAACACATAATTTATATTTACAAATCTTATTAGGGTTTGGAATATTACAAGATCCGACAAGTGTAGATTTGTGGGATATCCTAAAGAAAGTTTAGGATATTATTTCTATCATCCAACTGATCAAAAGGTGTTTGTAGCGAAACACGCTGCCTTCTTGGAAAAGGAGTTTATCCTCGAAGGGGTCAGTGGGAGTAAGATATTTTTCTTGAAAAAGTTCAAGAACCACAAAATACTACGGATCAAAGTCAGGTACCTGACCAAGTAGAAGAACCTAATGTACCACTACCTATTCGTAAATCTGGAAGAGTACCGAAGATACCTGAGAGGTATGGATTCATCATAGAGGATGATGATGAGGTACGCATCATAGAGGATGATGATGAGGTACGCATCATAGATGATGATGATCCATTGACTTACGAAGAGGCTATGCGTAGTGAAGACTCAGAGAAATGGCTAGAAGCCATGAAATCCGAGATGGACTCCATGTATGAAAACCAAGTATGGACTTTGGTTTCACCACCTGAGGGCATTAAGCCTATTGGGTGTAAATGGGTCTTTAAGAGAAAGACTGGAGCAGATGGCAAGGTAGAGACCTATAAGGCCCGACTGGTTGCAAAAGGTTTCAAACAAAGATAAGGAGTTGACTATGATGAAACCTTCTCACCAGTAGCTATGCTCAAGTCCATTCGGATTTTGCTTGCGATTGCAGCTTATTATGACTACGAGATCTGGCAAATGGACGTGAAAACGGCCTTCCTCAATGGAGAGCTTAAGGAGAATGTATATATGATACAGCTAGAGGGGTTTGTTTCAACGGTTGGAACAAACCAAGTATGTAAGCTACAATAATCCATTTATGGATTGAAGCAAGCTTCTCGAAGATGGAACATCCGTTTTGATGAGATAATCAAAAGGTTTGATTTTATCAAAAATGAGGATGAACCTTGTGTGTACAAGAAGGTTAGTGGGAGTGCTGTTTCATTCCTTGTATTATATGTTGATGACATATTACTGATAGGAAATGATGTTCCTATGCTACAGTCGATCAAAATTTGGTTATCTAAACACTTCTCCATGAAGGACTTGGGTGAAGCATCCTATATTTTGGGGATAAAGATCTATAGAGATAGATCTAAAAGGATGCTGGGCTTGACCCAAGGAAAGTACATTGACTCGATGCTAAAGAAGTTTAGCATGGAAGATTCCAAAAGAGGTCTCATGCCGATGAGCCATGGAATACATCTCTCCAAGAAACAGGCCCCAAAGACACCTGAGGAGAGAGACCGGATGAGTAAGATTCCTTATGCTTCCGCAATAGGATCTATCATGTACGGTATGATATGTACTAGACCAGATGTCGCTCATGCACTTAGTGTAACAAGCAGATATCAGTCGAATCCAGGAGAAGAGCACTGGAAGGCAGTGAAAAACATCCTAAAGTACTTGAGAAGAACTAAGGATGTATTTCTTGTCTACGGTGGGTCTGAATTGAAACTAGAGGGCTATACAGACTCAAGTTTTCAAACGGACCAAGATGAAAGTAAATCCGTTTCAGGGTACGTGTTTACCTTAAACGGTGGCGCAGTGAGTTGAAAAAGTTCCAAGCAGCAAACAGTTGATGATTGGGTGACAGAGGCAGAGTACATAGTTGCATGTGAAGCTACAAAGGAAGCTGTTTGGATGAAGAAGTTCATAACTGAACTTGGAGTGGTTCTTAGCATTAGAGGAGCAGTACCTTTATTCTGTGACAACAATGGAGCCGTTGCGCAGGCTAAGGAACCCAGGTCTCATCAGAAATCCAAACACGTGTTGCGGCGGTTTCATTTGATTAGAGAGATCATTGAAAGAGGAGATGTCACCCTAGAGCGTGTGGACTCTCAAGACAACATTGCAGATCCATTTACTAAAGCTTTAACACAACAGCAGTTTGATCGTCACTTAGAGAAGATGGGTATTAGATACCATGGCGATTGACTTTAGTGCAAGTGGGAGATTGAAAGTAGTATGCACACAAGCCAATCATATTTGATATGATGTAGCATATACTTTGTAATCTTATTCATTTATTAATAAAAGAATTGATTTTCTTAAAAGGCATTTTATATTATCTACATGGTGCTGTTATATTAAATGTGATAAACCCATAGTTTTGAGCAATGCTTTTAGAATCATGATGGTGATCATGCTAATGAGATCTAAATTCAAGATAGCTCACAAACTAAAATTGTTCCTAATCGTTGGATTACTAAATTGGAGATTAGTGAATCCGGATAGATTAGTACATACGTTGCTTGCTCTTATGAAGAGGATGATTGATCTCATAATCATTTGTGTGGAGACACTAAAGCAAGTATGTAGGTGCTTATTGGAGAATAAGTTCACTGAACGTGACTCGCTAAGGAATACCTAATGGAGTTTTACTCGGTTGTCAATAGGAATTCCTCTAGTGATAGTAGTACAAGTGATCCTTAGACTTGAGATCATCATAGTATCTTGTGTATGATAAGTTATACTTTGACATGTCCTTTAAGACCTTTAGGGTATATCAAAGGGTATGATTGGGTATAATAAGTTGTACATGGAGATAGGTGAATGATCAACAAAGAATCTACCACGTCTAGTAAAAGATGTGAATGTCCTATGTGATTCGATAAATGATAACTCAGTAGTCCTTGGCCAAGGCAGAATGAAATTAGAAAGGAGTTTCTAATTTGCATTATTTAGAGTTGTGCATTTGGGAATCGAAATACATATAATTAAATAAAATAAGACTTGACAGAAATTCCATGTCTTATATTTAATTGGGACATTGTATGGTAGAAGGATTGAATTGTACGGTAACTATTTACTCAAAGGTTCTTTTGTGATTAATGTTGAAATCTATATTATCTGGAATGTCGTTGATCGCTAAGGGGGCTTACCCTTATTGTAGAATAAATATTATTTATTTAAATGAATTAAATTGTTTAATTTATTTATTTAAATAAGATTAGAATTGTTCTAATTGATTTATTCACAACCGGTTTAATATGGAGAACCTAAAGGGTCACACCGCAAAAGGAAAATATTTATTTAAGAAGTAAATGACATAATTGTAATAATAAGTTAAGTGTATTTAATTTAATCTATGGAGATGGAATAAATTAAATAGCTTAATATTTATTATTTAATATTTTGGAAATATTAAATATAAATTAATAAGAGGAGTCTTATTATTATTATTACTATTACTATTATTTAATTCCTAATAGGGATTGAGAATTAATTAATATTACTATTATTTAATTCCTAATAGGGATTGGGAATTAATTAATATAACTATTATTTAATTCCTAATAGGGATTGAGAATTAATTAATAGAAGTACTCTCTCTCTCATTAATTCCTAATTGGATTAGGAATATAATTAAAGGAGTTTAATTAAAATAGAAACACTAATCCTAAATAGTTTAGGGAAAGGGTTTTCCTACATCTATAAATAAGAGAAGTCTTATCATAGATTAGGGTTACACACTCTTGCATTAGATTGTGGAGAGTACATACAATTTCTATAGAGATAGAAACTAGGGTTTTGCCAACACCCATCTTCTTGAATAGGTATTATTCCTTGGTGGATCACCTCTAGAGGCCAAACACTTGGGTGGCTAACATTGATCAAAGGAAAGAATCACACCGTTGAATTCAAGGAGAACGCGAAGGAATTGGAGTTGAACTTGTACCTGAGGAAGCTATAATTCTACAAGGGTATAATTCTTATTCTTCATCTCTTTCGTTTAATTAATAATTGTGCATAAAGAACGATCATGGTGATGGTTTGTATAAAAAAATTTTAAAATCCGTTTTGTCGCGCTTCCGCTCTATTTATGTAATTTGATTGCATGTTTGCGTTATATACAAACCTATCAAGAGCGATACTCTACTTACTCTTTATTTCTTGTGGACTGCGTATACTTGCGTATTTTTGCTAGTATAGATTTAGGCAAACAAATTTATCTCATCATCTTGCTTAATCTAGACTACTAATCAAGGTAATTCTTTAAATCCAAGCTTTAATTACGTTTTTAAATTCTTCCATGAACGTAAGTTTTTAAGTTCTCTTATAATTGAACTTTATGCATAAATTGTTTTGAAGTTGTTTGTAATTGTTTAAATGCATGTATAATCTACTATATGATGTTTATAAATTGTTTAATTGAGTTAATTCGTGAAATTATGCTTTAAATTGAAGTTCTGAAACTTACAGAGGAACGATATATATATGAATTTGGCTTTAATGTATGAAAGTTTATGTTTGAATTGCATGTTAAACGGTAAATTGATAGTTGATTATGTTTAAGCATGTAAAAACGAAAGTTAAACGGATTAATTTGGTTAAGAAACGAGTTCACAGTGATTGATTACGCTAAATATATCAAAATATGAACATAAAGTATAAACAGTGAATTTTTAACCTTTAAATTGGTTGTTTAGGTTGTCTATGATGCTAAAATCATTGTGTATATAATGGGTTTTGGTTTTATAACACATATGATGAATGGGTAGTAATTAAATTGTCGATTGAATGAAAAACTTTGGCCAAATTTGGCATTTTCTGTGTTCTTTGCGAACTGCAGAAGATGGATACAGGTTCACCGCCCCGACGGTGAAATTACACTAGGATTAGTCACCCCGGCGGTGTCCCCGCCCCGGCGGTATAATTGAACTGAGTTTATCGCCCCGGTGGTGTCCTCGCCCCGGCGCCCGAATTGAACTACGTTTGCCGCCCCGGAGGTAACTTCCCCCTGGCGGCGTTTTGTGAAGGAATCTACTGCCCCGGCGGAGATACAGAAAATGAACATTTTTTTTTCTTTCTTTGTGGTCATGTTATGTTATCCTAGGCATATTTAAAGCTTAGACTAATGTATTAAATGAATATTAAGATGAAATTGGATGAGAGTGAATCCTGAAGTGATAATAATACTGTAACTAATCATTGTTATTGTTTTATAAACGAAATGTATAGGTTGATTAAGGAACGTGAATTTTAATTTATAATCTACGCACAAGGCAAGTCTCCTAACCCTACCTTGATTTCAATTACGCAAGTTCTAAAACCCTATCTCTCTTTTATGCAAGTTTCTATACTCTACTTTATATTGAGCAAGCTCTTTACCATAATTCGTTCAAGTTCATGAATTCAAATGTGTTATTCTAATTCCTTTTTAGTAATACTTCTCTTATACAGAGTTTATTCAATTGCATATTTTTGAGCTTCAGTCTTTGGTTCTTGAATACCATTTACAGTTTAATTATTGAGCCTTGATGGACTAGCGATCCCTTATTGATTCGACTAGTCCATAGTTGATGAACGTTCTAAATTCTAGAAATGTTATTGAAGTAAATCCAAACCAAACTTTCTTTGGTGCGGATTCTGATGTCAAACTGAGATGAACAACCCTTTTATAGGGGATTATTTTACGCGTTAGCACTTAGATGTTGTGCACATACATGGTACAAAGGGCTGATCCCCCTAAGTACGAGAAGTAAGGTCCATATAGTCTTATGACTCTTAAAGGTTTAAAGTAGAAATACTTGATTACCTAGGACATAGTTCGTGGTCTTGTGACCCTCAGATGTTCTTTTGATTCTTGTTTTCAAATCTTGAGTCAAAAGCCGAGTATTCGATTTTCCGATATCCATTGATTATTCGCATGTTATTATTACTTTATTGTGTTACTTGTTGGGCAATTGTTGCTCACCCTTGCATAATAACATTGCAGCTAAAGTTGAAAGAATTGACGAGCCATCCACTAGTAAGGGCAAAGGTAAAGCAAACAAGTGATGAAGACTTGTTAAATTTGTTTGAATGATGCTTATGTAATAGACTTATGTTATGTTTCCGCATTGATGTTTTATTAAGGTTAGATGACTTGGGATTTATTTGTTAAAGATGTTGTAACCCTTTAATGGGAGATTTCTATTTTTATTAAGAATTCTCATTTATATTTGAATGGGTAGTTAGATGTTATATGATTTATTTGGATAGTGAACACCAAATCATGTGGGAATTAAATACCCGAATTTGGAGGTGTCATAAAATCCTTCTCAATCTCTGAAATCAAGCTTTAAATAACTTCCTTATCAATTTAGAATGTAGTTTCCAAATCCAATTCTTTCTCAGTTTCCTTTTCCAATTTGATTCAGCTCATATTCCATATCAAACTATACTTCCCATAATTAGTTTGGCTTCCATCTATGATTGTAACTCCATCTCCAAATCCTGTTAAGAATCGAATTTATGAGCTTCAGCTCCTCAAATCCTTCTTAGAATCGAAAATCTACAAATCGATCAGAATCGTAGAGTGGAACTCTTCTCTCGGAATCGTAGAGTAAACCTCGTCAGTCGTTGTTGCCTCTTTTTAAGTCTTAAATAAAAGAACTCTAACTCGTGCAAGTATACACGGTCAACAAGTAATACAGAGGAAGTAAAGTATCGTCCCACAGAGACAAGATTAAATTAAATTACTATGCATCAGCTCTATCACTATACTTATTTGCTTAAACTAATGACTTACTTTTGGTGACAAAAATTATTCCTAAATCAATTAATAACTAACTATGCAAACACTAACAAAATATATCAAGCCTAGAATTAATGGGATCCTAACTTCATTTAATAGCTCATCTAATTACCACTATCATGCTATACGGTTCACTTATCACAGAAAAATAGCCAAGGACACTAAAGTAGACATAATCATTTGTCAATGCATTATGACCTACTTACATAATATCCATACTTGATAGACAACATGTAATCACCACTATAACCAAAATCACTATATTTCTATGTGAAATTGCAATTATATTGATTTTAAGCACAAGTCCTTATTTTGACTCTTACGGTGAAACAGTATATTTCTATCTGACTCACAAAATATTAAGCTATCCAATTAAACCTCATATTCGCAAGCTATCATGATTACAATCCATACTTATATGTTATTTTTTCAATTCCATACAAGTACTGAAATCGAATGGTGATCAAGCATTCATACATGCAAAACAATCATGATAGAAATTCCTTATGATAAATAAATCATTCTAGCAATCAAGTCTGTAATTAAACTACATATTAAAATCCGTTAAAATCCCATAATGGAGATTAGTTCATGTCTGAACCAAAAGCCATTATGGGATCAAATCTACACATGGTAAATTAACAAACAATTGAATAAAGAAGAAGAAGATTGATCAAACCCAATTGAAGTAATAAATCTAAAGTAAGCTTAAACCCACATCAATATCTAATGCTCGAACAAAAGTAATCCACAGAATATCTCTAATTTCTCTCTAGAAAAGTAGAATAATAACAATAAAAAAATAATCCCCCTTCCTAATGTTGCCCTAATTACATAAGATAAGCATTTTTTCCGTCCTTTTCCGTATCCAACTCTGCTTCAAGTAGACAAACTGCCGCACCTAAACTGCCTTTGGCGCCCCGGCGCCATATCCCTTTGTTTTATAGCGCCCAGGCGCCATATCCAAAATTACCAAGATGCCCCTAGCTTCAATATTGATTCCCAAACACCTGGATTGACCTTGTTACTCTTCCAATTCCCTCCTGCATAACATAAACACAAAAACAAATAAAATGATAATAAAAACACTCAAAGATAGCAATAAATTAAGCTCAAGAGCACTAGATTCGTAAGTATAAAACCCACTCATCAAATACCCCCAAACTTAACCAATTGCTTGTCCCCAAGAAATGCAATACTCAAATCACCGTACTACACGAATCCAAATCAAACAACAAATAATGCAATGTCCAACTTTGGCCTCAAAGATAATACCACTATTCAAATAAAGTATTCAACTAATGCAAGAGTTCCGACATAAACAAGTTAGCCAAATCTCACTTGTCAACACCCATGTTATGTGTGAACCAACAACTTCAGTCAATCTTAACTCAAATCACAAACTTAATCAATTTCTTAGAAAGAACTCCAGTTTTACTTAACTCAACCAGTGAACACGACCAATCTACCTACTGCAAGCAATTTCTAAGCACAGGATCGTCACCAAGGTTTATTTACCACATTCAAATCTTTTTTTTTTTCGATCCTTCCCCAGTTTTTTTTAACTTTTTAGTGAGTGCATTTTATGCTCCGTCTCACTTTCTTTTGAACGAGTGCGTTTTACGCTCCATCTCGTTACATGTGTTTATGAATGAGTGCGTTTTACGCTCCATCTCAATCCACCACATGTTCCATTCTTAAATCGGGAAAAGTTCAAAATTTTCCAAATTTTTTTTTTCTTGGACTCCCCCAAACTTAGGTCATTGCTTACACTAGCCTTCAAAGAGGATTCACCGATTTCATCACATTATTCCCAAAGTTCTTACCAGAAATAGAGTATGTAAGGATTTGAATTAGATTAACCATTAGAACAATTTTTTAAGATTGCTAACATGAGTATCAAACTAGCCAAATTAACTCACTGGTTACATCATCACTTCTATCAGCTTTCAACTCTAAGTGAATCTCAAATTATCAAACAATTCTCATCATTGGCCCAAAATTAAAGGACTACATCATTTATCGCTCGAATCATGCAGCTAAATGCCCAACACAACCTAAAATGCAATCCTAATCTATCAATGTCATGCAAACATAAGTATACGAAACATAAATAAATGCATCAATAACAACGTGCACCTATCCTATATGCATTAACTACCAACAAATCAAACATAAAACAACAAAAAAAAACCCCCAAACTTAAGTAAATCAATGCCCTCATTGAAAAGCATAAACAAAAACGAAGAATGGAGGACTTCCCTGAACAAACTACACTGCAGGAGGGACCTCGTCATCATTCTGATCCTCATCATCACTGCGCTCCAAATCAGACGGAGGGAACACAGGTAAAATAGGTGTAGACGGGAACTGACTGGAATCAACCGAAGGATTTAGCCGAGCAAACATATTGACCATGGAAGTGTTGAAGGAGACATTATACTCGTACATGGTATCTTGTCGCTCAGCCAAACGAACATTTTGGGCTTCGATATTGTAGAACCACCGATCAATCTCACGTTGGAGCTCAAAAGGAACTTCAAAATGAGGCGGTGCAATATAAGAACTAGATGATGCAGGGTTAGGTGCTGGCTGAGCTGTAGGATCTGGCTGTGAAACTATAAACCTTAACCCACGCGGGTGACTTGTACCTCCTGTCCATTTAACTGTGTAGCGTATAATCATCTTGTGGTCCAGAACAGGCATAGGCGGCTGCATCATCTCATCATCCTTCCATTTGACCCCCGCCCATGCACATAGAGCACAAATAAGAGAGGGATGTGGTAACCCACCAGTGGTACCACCCTCTGCAGCACGGATAATGGAATTCCTAATAATAAGGCCAACGTTCATGGTCTTCCCAGTCACCAAACAATACAAAAGCACGGCTCTTTCCCTTGTCACATCGCTCACGTGAGTAGACGGCATTAGTTTAGCGCACAAGAAAGCATACCACGCCTTTCCATACTGACTGAGCCTGGATTGCGGAAAGTTCATGCTACCGCGCCCACGAGCTTTCCATGTTGTACCCGGCTGACACAACTCATGAAGTATCTGATCATAGTCAGGTCCATTACGCACAAAATCTGTGTAGTCATTGTGAGAACCCGAATCTGCCAAGTCATAGATGTGATTAATCTCCGGGCAATCAAAATTCACAGTCTTTCCTCGCACTCGCACTGTAAACCCGTCACGGTCCTTAACATGCGCATAAAATTCCTTTACCACGGCTATAACTGCGGAATCCGGTTGTGCCGTAAACAAACCCCATCGACGCTCAGCAATCATTAAAGCCATCTCGCCATCTTGTGCAGTTGGTTGCAACCCCCGTTCTGGAACTAATGGCCGCTGTGCGAGTTTAAGATATCGATCTTGCACTTCTGCACTAGCAAATCGCTTCTTGTCAAAGGTTTTAGTTGGAGTAGAAGTAGATCCTTCCCCACGTTGTCTTTTGGATGCCATAGTTACCTAAAAACAAAAAATAGCGTAATTCAGTCCATTGTACCATAAAATAATTGCACAACAAGATAGTCGACTAAGAACTAGTGCAATGATCATATAACAAGTGCATAGCGGAAATCCCCAAACGTAAGGTCTATAGCAATTTCATAGTGATTCAAGCCACATAAGTGTCATCATGTCCATAATTGCTACAAGAACCAAACGAGAAAGCAATGACAATACCCAACAGTGAAAATTATACCCTAGTGCGCAGATACCATGATGCCAATTATAAACTCAATTGTAGACTAACATCATGAGGGTTTCCCAAAATGAGTGTGGCAATGCATTGCATAAGCAATCTAATCATATGCACGTTAACTATGTAACATGAGTCATCAAGCATGTAATTGCACATTACCCCCAAAAATATTCACACAAGCATATTATCAAACACATAGTGGGCGACATGAAAATTTCAACATGCGATACTTCAATAAGTGCACGCATGACACCCAATCATAGTTAAGTCACTCCCAAACAAGGTTTCATATCAAACAAACAAGATTCATTGATAATTTAGCCTCATACCTTGCATAACTCACTCAATTTTAATCAACAAAATAAACTTACCTTGATGTACCGTTGAAAAAGAGAAAAAAGTAGGGAGAGAATGCTTAATCCAGACCCTAAATCCGTGCTAGCAAAATGGCTTGTGTGCAAGTAACTACTTGGGAACAAAAATTTGTGGGAGAGATGAAGATTTATGGAAGAAAAGTGAAGAAACAAGAAGGAAGGCTGCTATTGTGCGGTACTTGTTTAGGGCTGAAAGCCCTATTTTTTTTTAAAATGCCAATTATAGCGCCGGGGCGCCATATTTTGCTTACCTTCAGCGCCGGGGTGCCATAAACAGTACCTGGGTATTGACTCTAGAGCCGGGACGCCATACTCCTTTGTTTTATAGCGCTGGGGCGCCATAAACAGTACCTGTAAGTGAGCCATAGCGCCGGGGCGCTATACTTCTTAGTATTATAGAGCCGAGGCGCCATAACTTGTTAGGCTGTTCTGCATTAGGCGCGGGGGCGCTGGATTTGTGCTTGATGACTTGTTTCTTCCCATACTTAAGCAAATGTTGTCCATATCAAGCTTCTACATGCTACCAGTACAAAATACCCCAAACATCCAAGTTAGTCCTAAATAAAAAAAATAAAAAAAATTAACTAAACAAAAGAAAAACACAAAATTAAACCGCTGGGTTGCCTCCCAGGTAGCGCTAAGTTATAGTCAATTAGCTCGACTTCCTTTGAAGATCATGTTGTAGAAAGGACTAAGGTGACTTTTTGTCTGTCCACCTCATCCCCAAAGTAATGCTTCAACCTCTGTCCATTCACTTTGAATGATTGATCCAGCAATTTGTCGTATACTTCAACCGCGCCATGTGGAAAAACCGTCTTCACTATGAATGGTCCTGACCATCTGGATTTCAGCTTCCCGGGAAAAAGTTTGAGTCTGGAGTTGAAAAGTAAAACCCTTTGACCCGGTTCAAATGTTCTTTCTATGATCTTACGATCATGCCATTTCTTCACCTTCTCCTTGCACAGCTTCGAGTTTTCATATGCCCGTAATCGAAATTCGTCGAACTCATTGATTTGAAGTAGTCGTTTTTCCCCTACAGCTGTTGAATCAAAGTTCAATTTACGAATTGCCCAATATGCCTTGTGCTCGAGCTCCATAGGAAGATGACAAGCTTTTCCGTAAACAAGCTGAAATGGTGACATGCCCAACGGAGTTTTGTAAGCAGTCCGATAGGCCCACACAGCATCATCCAGTTTCAAGGACCAATCCTTCCTTGTCGGATTCACAATTTTTTCGAGGATTCTTTTTACTTCTCGATTGGATACTTCAGCCTGTCCGTTCGTCTGGGGGTGATAAGCTGTAGCTATACGATGATTTACCCCATACTTGGCCAGTAACGCTGTGAACTGCCTGTTGCAGAAATGACTACCTTCATCGCTAATAATGGCCCTAGGAGTCCCAAATCTAGTGAAAATACTTCGATGCAAAAACTTTAGGACTACCTTGGCATCATTTATCGGGAGTGCTGCCACTTCTACCCATTTAGACACATAGTCAACGGCTAACAAGATGTAGAGATTACCGCACGAAGACACGAAAGGGCCCATGAAATCAATCCCCCAAACGTCAAAAACTTCGACTTCAAGGATTGTGTTCAAAGGCATTTCATTCCTCTTTGAAATATTACCAATTCTCTGACATCTATCACACCGCTGAACAAAACTGTATGCATCTTTAAAGATTGTCGGCCAGTAGAATCCTGCTTGAAGTACTCTAGCCGCTGTTCTCTCCCCGCCATAATGTCCTCCATACACAGAAGAATGGCAATCATGTAAAATCCCTTCGGTCTCACTATATGGGATACACCTTCTTATCATTTGATCCGCACATTGTTTAAACAAGTACGACTCATCCCATATATACCATTTAACATCGTGCAAGAACTTTTTCTTTTGGTGCCCCACCAAGTCAGAAGGTAACATCTTACTCACCAAATAATTTGCGTAATCCGCAAACCATGGCACTTCCCCTTGCACCACAAACAACTGCTCATCCGGAAAAGATTCATTGATTTCAACTTTGTATTCGTTCTCCCTTTCCGGCTGCTCTAGTCGAGATAAGTGGTCTGCTACTTGGTTTTCGGTACCTTTCCTATCCTTGATCTCCAAATCAAATTCTTGCAACAGCAATATCCACCTGATCAACCTGGGCTTTGCATCCTTCTTCGCCACTAAGTGTCGAATTGCCGAGTGATCCGTATATACTATTACCTTTGTGCCTATCAGATATGCCCTAAATTTATCAAAGGCATACACCACTGCCAATAACTCTTTCTCCGTGGTGGTGTAGTTTAATTGCGCATCTGTGAGGGTTTTGCTGGCATAGTAAATCACATGAAAAACCTTCTCCTTTCGTTGTCCCAGAACAGCCCCCACAGCATAATCACTGGCGTTGCACATTATCTCAAATGGCAAATCCCAAACCGGTGCAGTAATGATTGGTGCTGAAGTTAACCGTTCCTTCAAATGCTCAAAAGCCGACACGCAAGCCTTATCAAAATTAAACTGGGTATCCTTCTCCAATAAACTGCATAGTGGTTTAGTTATCTTGGAGAAGTCTTTTATGAATCTGCGGTAGAAGCCTGCATGTCCAAGAAAATTACGAACACCCTTTACAGAAGTAGGTGGTGGCAAGTTCTCGATAGTCTCCAGCTTAGCCCTATCCACCTCAAGTCCCTTCTTTGAAACTTTGTGTCCCAAAATAATACCTTCTTGTACCATAAAATGGCACTTTTCCCAGTTTAGTACTAAATTAGTTTCGACACATCTTCTCAACACCATTACCAAATTCTCAAGGCATAAATCAAATGAATCCCCAAACACCGAGAAGTCGTCCATGAATACCTCCACATTCTGCTCCACCATGTCCGAAAAAATGGCCATCATGCATCTCTGAAAGGTGGCTGGAGCGTTGCATAATCCGAAAGACATCCTTCGGAAAGCAAAAGTACCGTATGGACATGTGAAAGTCGTCTTTTCCTGGTCATCTGGAGCTATCATGATTTGATTGTAGCCTGAATAACCATCCAGAAGGCAATAATACTCGTGACCTGCTAGTCTATCCAACATTTGATCGATGAATGGCAGTGGAAAGTGATCTTTCCTCGTAGCTTTGTTAAGCCTGCGGTAATCCATACAGACTCTCCACCCCGTCACTGTTCGTGTTGGAATCAACTCATTGTTCTGATTTGTCACCACAGTCATACCACCCTTTTTCGGTACACATTGCACTGGACTTACCCATGAACTATCTGAAATTGGGTATATTATGCCTGCATCCAACCATTTCAGAACTTCTTTTTTGACCACTTCTTTCATTATCGGATTAAGTCTTCTTTGTTGCTCCACTGCCGGCTTACTACCATCTTCTAACAAGATCTTATGCATGCAAAAAGAAGGGCTGATTCCTTTTATGTCTGCTATAGTCCATCCAATAGCCGACTTGTACTCTCTAAGGACTCGTAGTAGTTTTTCTTCCTGACAATATGTTAGAGCAGAAGAAATAATTACCGGTAGCTTTGAATCTTTATTTAAAAACGCGTACCTTAAATGATCCGGTAGTGGTTTTAAATCAAGTTCTAGAGGTATTTCAAGAGATGGCTTCAATTTTTCTGATGTTTCTCCAGCTTTCTTTAACGGCTCAACAGGAGTTTGGAACTTTCGAAACTTTGGAGTAGTATCCAGAAATTTCACCAGTTCTTCAAATTCTTCATCTTCCAATTCTGAATTTTCAGCAATAATACTTCTCAATGGTTCATACTTTACCAAGCTCGGAACTTCCTCATTTAAAATCTGATCCACCAAATCAACTATGAAGCATTCCTCTTCATCCGTTGGGAACTTCATTGCCTTAAAAACGTTAAAGGTAACCTCCTGATCATGAACACGCATAGTGAGTTCCCCTTTCTGAACGTCAATTAAGGTCCTTCCTATGGCTAAGAATGGTCTCCCCAGAATGATTGGTATACTCTTATCTTCTTCATAATCCAAAATAACGAAATCAGCCGGAAAGATGAATTTATCCACTTTTACCAATACATCTTCAACTATTCCCCGTGGATACGTGATGGATCTGTCAGCTAGCTGCAACGAAATGTTTGTCGGCTTTGGATCCGGCAACCCCAACTGGTTAAATACTGACAACGGCATCAAATTTATGCTCGCCCCGAGATCACACAAACATTTACTGAAGCTCATCTTTCCGATCGTGCATGGTATTGTAAAACTACCCGGATCCCTCAGCTTTGGTGGTAATTTGGGCTGAAGCACTGCACTGCATTCCTCTGTCAAGGCCACTGTCTCAAACTCTTCTAATCTTCTCTTCCTTGACAATATACTCTTCATGAACTTTGCATAACTCGGCATTTGTTCCAATGCCTCCTCGAAAGGTATATTAATTTGCAGCTTTTTAAATACCTCCAAAAACTTACTAAAATGTCTATCTTCCCTCTACTTATTCAATCTCTGAGGATACGGAACCCGAGGGTGAACTGGTGGTGTTGTTCTTACGGGCTTCTCAACTGGACTTGCCTTGTTGTCCTCTTCCTGCTGTAGTTCAGAATCTTCCTTGTTTTCTTTATCATCAGACACAATCTCTTCCTCGCAAGGATGTGCGACCTCCCCAATATGAGACGGCGTAGGCGCGCCTCGTGGATTTTCTGTACACTGTTTCCCAGACCTCAACGTAATTGCCTGACATTGTTCCTTCCCTTCTCTTCTTGGATTTGTCTCTGTAGTACTTGGTAATGAACCCTGGTTCCTGGTACTAAGCATGCTCGCCATTTGCCCCATTTGAGTTTCTAGATTCTTAATAGCCACTGCTTGGCTTTTGATCATTACCTCTGTGTTTGCCATGTACTTCATCATCATCTCCTCCATTTATGATTTCTTTTCTTGCTGAGGTGCAGCTGGAGTGTGATGCTGTTGTTGAGAGAATCCCGGTGGAAAGGGTGGTCTTGGTGCAAACGGTTGATGAGATTGGTGTGCTTGATATTGTTGTTGTGGTGGTTGGTGTTGTTGAGCACTTTGTTGATTACTCCAGCTGAAATTAGGATGGTTTCTGTTGTTGGGATGGTAGGAGTTCTGAACTTGATTCTGTGGCTTTTGATAGTTGTTTACGTATTGAACCGACTCTGTATTGATAGCACATTCTTCTGTTAGGTGTGATCCCGCACATAACTCACACATAAACGCCACTTGCTTAACCTTGCTGTCAGCCAAAGCGTCAATTTTCTTTGCCATCGCTGCCATTTGAGCTGACAATGCCGTAATAGAATCTACTTCCAACACACCTGCAACTCTGGGTTGTGGCATCCTAGCCGTGGGATTTTGAAAATCATTCGCTGCCATCGTCTCAATAAGGTCATAGGCTTCTTCATAACTCTTTGACGAAATTGCACCACCTGCAGCTGCATCTACAATCGACCTTGACTGACATCCCAATCCACTATAAAATGTGTTGAGCACCATCCAATCTAGCATACCATGGTGCGGACACTTCCTTAGCATCTCTTTGTATCTCTCCCAAGCCTCATATAATGATTCGCCCTGATGTTGCTCGAACTGAGAGATTGTTGTCCTCATTTTCGCTGTCCTAGCCATTGGGAAAAACTTGGCTAAGAATTTCTGTGCTAAGTCCTCCCATGTGGTAATTGACCCTGAAGGTAAAGAATGGAGCCAACTTCTCGCTTTATCACTTAAGGAGAATGGAAATAGTCTCAGTCTAATAGCATCCTCCTTCACTCCGTTATACCTGAACGTATCGCATACTTCAATAAAACTCAAGAGATGCTCATTAGGATCTTCTGTAGCTGCACCCCCAAACTGTACCGAATTTTTCACCATCTGAATAGTGCCCGGTTTTATTTCAAAGGTGTTCGCTGCTATTGCTGGCCTGACTATGCTTGACTGTAGTCCATGAATGTTCGGCATTGAATAATCCCTTAAGGCTCTATGCTGCACTCTACGCTCTTCTATTTGCTCCTCGTCTGCCATATTGGATGTAGTACTTTCTAAATCTGCTTGTAACTTGTTACGCACTCTCGCCTTCCAACCTCTCCCGTTAATATTATCCTGAGCTGGTGTCAACTCTGAGTTGGATGATCGTGTGTGCATAAAAATTCTACAAGTACCTGAAACCAATACAGAAAATAAAAAAATAGAAATGAGAAAAGATTAGAGTAGTCTAAGTCAAACAATATAGCTTAAAACTGATGATAACAATAAAAATCTAACGCCTGTCCCCGGCAACGGCGCCAAAAACTTGTTGCCTCTTTTTAAGTCTTAAATAAAAGAACTCTAACTCGTGCAAGTATACACGGTCAACAAGTAATACAGAGGAAGTAAAGTATCGTCCCACAGAGACAGGATTAAATTAAATTACTATGCATCAGCTTTATCACTATACTTATTTGCTTAAACTAATGACTTACTTTTGGTGACAAAAATTATTCCTAAATCAATTAATAACTAACTATGCAAACACTAACAAAATATATCAAGCCTAGAATTAATGGGATCCTAACTTCATTTAATAGCTCATCTAATTACCACTATCATGCTATACGGTTCACTTATCACAGAAAAATAGCCAAGGACACTAAAGTAGACATAATCATTTGTCAATGCATTATGACCTACTTACATAATATCCATACTTGATAGACAACATGTAATCACCACTATAACCAAAATCACTATATTTCTATGTGAAATTGCAATTATATTGATTTTAAGCACAAGTCCTTATTTTGACTCTTACGGTGAAACAGTATATTTCTATCTGACTCACAAAATATTAAGCTATCCAATTAAACCTCATATTCGCAAGCTATCATGATTACAATCCATACTTATATGTTATTTTTTCAATTCCATACAAGTACTGAAATCGAATGGTGATCAAGCATTCATACATGCAAAACAATCATGATAGAAATTCCTTATGATAAATAAATCATTCTAGCAATCAAGTCTGTAATTAAACTACATATTAAAATCCGTTAAAATCCCATAATGGAGATTAGTTCATTATGGGATCAAATCTACACATGGTAAATTAACAAACAATTGAATAAAGAAGAAGAAGATTGATCAAACCCAATTGAAGTAATAAATCTAAAGTAAGCTTAAACCCACATCAATATCTAATGCTCGAACAAAAGTAATCCACAGAATATCTCTAAGTTCTCTCTAGAAAAGTAGAATAATAACAATAAAAAAATAATCCCCCCTCCTAATGTTGCCCTAATTACATAAGATAAGCATTTTTTCCGTCCTTTTCCGTATCCAACTCTGCTTCAAGTAGACAAACTGCCGCACCTAAACTGCCTTTGGCGCCCCGGCGCCATATCCCTTTGTTTTATAGCGCCCAGGCGCCATATCCAAAATTACCAAGATGCCCCTAGCTTCAATATTGATTCCCAAACACCTGGATTGACCTTGTTACTCTTCCAATTCCCTCCTGCATAACATAAACACAAAAACAAATAAAATGATAATAAAAACACTCAAAGATAGCAATAAATTAAGCTCAAGAGCACTAGATTCGTAAGTATAAAACCCACTCATCAGTCGTAGAGCTGAAAACGTATAGTAGACTTGCCAATCGTAGAGTCCAATGTCGTAGAGCATAACTTGAAATCGTCGAACAACTTTGCCTTAGTCTGCCTACGATTGTAGAGCTGCCAAACTGCACTCTAACACTACGAACGTAAAGCCCTCACTCAGCGATCGTAGAGTATTCTGCAAAACAACATAAAACTCATCATTAAACCCATATTTTGCAAACTTATTCCAATTCTTCTCTAAATTGATAAATACCTTAATTAAGCTTATAAACACAATAAACATATAATAATACTAAGCATAAAGGAACCAAAAACATAGAATATTTTGCACTTATCACTTAGTTTTGAGATTATTATCAGCCTTGGGTTTTCTAATATTTTGTAGATGAATATGTTGGGCCTATTTTGGCATTTATTCTTTGAAGTATAGATTATGTTAGTGTGGAGTTCTTTTTATTTATATTGGTGTTTATATCAGTTGGTATTCAATCTATTTAGAAATATTTTGAGGTTTATTACAGGATTGTGTCTGTTATGTTTTGTGCGTGACATCCCTTTTTCTTTGAAAAGGGGGTGTTATAGAGTCGGTATCAGAGCCAGGTTATGATCTTGTAGATTGCCTTTTAGGCTTAACCTATGAGTTATGGGTAGACCACTGGTTAGTCGTAAGATGTTATTATAGTGTTCGTGTTGCGTTTGATCTTCGTTCTACATAATTTTGGCTTCGATTAACGGTAGGAGGGGTTAGGGGTAGCTTCGGGTTAAGGCTGTTAACCAGGGTGGAAACGCTGGGACTCAAGGTAACACAACAATAACCCCAACTATGGTAGCAACAATGGTGATTGAGGCAATTACGCAGGCAGTGGCACATGCTATGCAGGGTATTTCACAGGTGAAAGGAAATCATCATGCAAATGGTATGAGGGGTGATGCAGAGATACCACAACATGAACAGAATGATCCTCCTAAGGATCAAGTGGATCAGCCAGTGCAACTGTTATATGTGTTGTTAGAGAGGTTTATTAAATAGAATCCCAAATCGTTTCGTTCAACTCCGACTTCGATTGATGCGGAGAACTGGATTGCCCACTTAGAGAAGATTTTTGATCTGATTGGGTGTTCAGAAAATCAGAAGGCGAGACTAGCAGTTTATAAGCTAGAGGATGATGTTCAGCGATGGTGGAAATCATTGAAGGCTACACAAGGAGATGGATTCATGGATGCACTCATATGGAGTGATTTTTGTGACCTTTTCTATCAGCAGTACTTCCCAAACGCTCATAGGGATGCATACTCCAGGCAGTTTATGTCCATTCAACAGAAGGAGGATGAGACTATTATTGATTTTATGGCGAGGTTTACTAGGTTGGCTGGTTTTGCGAGTTCAATAGCAGAGACAGCTGCCAGCAGGCAGAAAAGTTCAAATGGGCTTTGAAATAGAGTATAGGCGATCGATCATCCACACTATATTTACATATATATCCCAGGTGGCTAATGCAGCTAATAGTGTGGAAATAGAGCATAAGGACTTTTGAACTTCCAAAGCAGAAGGGAGTCGAAAGAGAGATAAAGATGATCAGCAAGGGTAAGGAATCGGGCAGTTTGACAGAAATCAGAATAGAAGGCAGCATAACTGGAATGAGCCTCCATCAGGTCAGCAATTTAATCCTCGAAGGGATGTTGCTTACCCAAATCGGCAGAGTAGTTATGGAGGTCAATAGTAAGGTCAGTGGCAAGCTAGTGGGCAGTATCAAAATAGGGGATTCAACAGAATAAGGGTTTCCAGCAAATCAAAATCAGGGTCAGCATCACCAGCAGGATCAAGTTTGCAGGGGCGATTTAAGATTTCATGTGAAGAGAGCTACATTTGAACATCTAGGTTTATTTGATTTTAGGTTTTGATTATTCTATAGATCTTTGGAGAATTGTATTTAATTCGACATTGATGTATCAACTATTAAATATTTTGAAGTTATTAGTGCTCTGTTAATTATTTTGAAGTTTGTTGTGCTTTACACGTGACCTCCCTTTCCTATTCAGGAAGGGGGTATTACAGTGAACGTCACTTGTTATAAAGTAACCGCCTCAGCTTTGTGTAGAGTAAGTAAAGTAGGGTAAACTTCTGACAAACATTTCACTCTACGTTGGCATTCTACTCAACGATTCACTCTACCTTCATTCAACAAGCCACTATACGATCTTCTTTCATTCTACGATGGTTCTTCACTCAACGAGCCCCTTTGAAAAACCATTCTACGATATGTTGTTTGATACGATCCTGACTAGGGCCACATTAAACGATGATAATTCAATTCAAGTTCCAGTACATCCAGTGACACGGGCAAGAGCTAAAAGATTTAAAGAATGGCTTAATGGAATTGAATAAGGGAACTGAATTAAAACTAATTTACTTGGTTCAAATAATTGGGTCAAGCACTATTCAAGTTTAGTCAGGAAATAATTCGTATGGCTTGTACAATTTGAACACAAAAAGGAGTAGGCATGCAGCTTGGTTTTTTCCTTATAAAATTCGGCAATTATAATTCCTAGTTAGAAAGGATATGCAAGCAAAGCTTATTACAAGTCATGATAATTCCAAATCAGATCATAGGAAGGAATTTAGTAGCATGAATAGTTAATTAGGATTTGTTTTTCTTACGTAATTAGAATTCTAATTTAATTTGATTTTTATTTCCTTTTGTAATTAGGAGTCTTATGTAATTTTAATTCCTTTTGCTATTAGGATTATAGGATTAGAGTTACTTATTATTAGTATAAATAGAGGTCCAAAGTATTGTAGTGGATACAACGTTTATTCTATTAACAAAAATTCTTGAGAGGTTTCTCATCTTTTGGTTCTTTAATAATTTCCAAGCGTTTTCTTAGTTTCTTGAGAATTCAATTTGACTTATCATTCAACAATTTATAGTTAGGTGTGCCGTCTTCTACCATACATCAAGCGTCGATTGTACCGAAGTTCTTGTCTCATTATAGACAACGGGTTGAGGTGTCGTTGGTGTTCCATTCAACGCAGATTATCCTTACACAAACAATTGTACCATGGTTCGCGCTTCAATATAGGCATTTGGTGGAGGTGTTGTGCGCGTTCCACCATAAAGCTTCATTAGATAACGATCCGAGCAACGTTCACTTTATGCAAGCGTACTGTGGACCTTATCATTGTTCATTCTACGATCTTTACTTGCATAGTTAGAAACTTCCAAAAATATAGTACTGAAGATGTAAATTTAACATTCCTAACTCACTAATTAACTTATTAAACCTAGATTCGTCTAATGGTTTAGTAAACATATCAACAAGTTGATTTTCAGTTGGAACAAAATGTAATGCAATATTTTCATTTTGCATATGATCTCTAATAAAATGGTATCTAATTTCTATATGTTTAGTCCTAGAATGCATGACAGGATTATGAGTTATAGATATAACACCTGTACTATCACAGAATATAAGGATAGACTTAAAATCAAAACCATAGTCAGCCAACTGATTCTTCATCCCCAAAATTTGAGTACAGCAGCAATGTACTCAGCTTTTGCAGTTGAAGTTGATAATGAATTTTGCTTCGTGTTGAACCATGAGACAAGCTTATTCCCAAGAAGTTGACATGCGCCACTAGTGCTTTTTCTGTCAATCTTGCATCCAGCAAAATCTGCATCTAAATACCCTATTAAATCAAAGGGAGACTTCTTGGGATACCACAATCCCAAAGATGGAGTACCCTTAAGATACCTGAAAATCCTTTTAATAGCAACTAAATGAGATTCCTTAGGATTAGCTTGAAATCTAGCACAAATACAAGTAGAAAACATAATATCTAGCCTACTAGCAGTTAAGTATAAGAGAGATCCTATCATACATCTGTATTGAGTTATATCAATACTTTTACCATATTCATCTTTATCTAGCTTTGTTGTAGAGGCCATAGGAGTCTTCATGGGAGTGGTTGATTCCATGCCATACTTTTTAAGCAGTTCTTTAATGTACTTGGTTTGATTGATGAAGATTCCTTCATCAGTTTGCTTCACTTGCAATCTAAGGAAGAAGTTCAGCTCACCCATCATGCTCATCTCAAATTTACTCTACATTAGTGTGACGGCCCCAAATCTGGGTACCTTCAAACCCGGGTCTGGTGCTGCACGACACTATAACATCCACATATTTCTATCTATATAATCTTAATGACACGAATGTAATTACTATATTATTACAATCATATCCGTTCAATCATAGATTATAAATACCTTTACATGTTCAACTCTTCATAATATAAAATATTACATAATAGAACTATACTATTACATAAAAGCTTCTAATCATTCATCTTTCCCTTTTCTTTGTCCTTACCAGAGCTTTCAGTCCGTTCAGGCTTAACTGAAAACATATAATTTTAAAGCAATGATGATCATTTAATTGCTCAACAAGTACAACAATTTAACAACAACAAAATCAAGAATCATATTATCTTTATTCAACAACTGAACAATAGTTGTGAAACAATTCGAATAAACAGGAATAATATTATTTAAAACATTTTTGAAACGACATACTGAGCGGTCAGAAGACCTTGAACTTTTCTTTTCGTAAAGGTTAACAGTAATTCAATTATAAACCGTCTGACTTACGGGCACGTTGGGTGATCAGCCCAGTGCACCCTATGTTGATCAACACTACATGCTAAACGACTATATGCGTTTAATTAGGCACTTGAAGCCTTGCCAGAGTATCCGACTAAAACTTTACCCCTAATATTAGGGTTGTTCATCTCATACATGCCTTGGGATCCTAACCAAAACAATTCGGTTGGATAGCTCTACTTAACATCAATAATATTTCAATGATTTATTTTGTAAATCTTTAAAACATTTTAAAATCTATCTAGCCGAATCGAATGGCATCGACGCACCTCATAAATAATTCATGCATAATCGAACTTTAAAGCTTTAGCAGTTTATTGCATAGCATAGCTGAATACTTGTACAAATTCTAAAAGATTTGTATAAGTTTAAGAATTTATGCAATATATAAGTATGGAGTAAATTTGGACTTCAAACATTTCAAATGATTCATAAGAACGTAGTTAAATGAATGTAAAAACTTGCACACAATAATCAGTGTACAAAGTTAGAAAATTTGCATAACATAAAGTTTAGACAAGAGTTAGAAACTTGCCTTAAGCGTCCATTAGAAGTTTATGCCAATTCGCCCTTCAAATAGTCTACACAATTAATTTTATATTCACACACTAATTAGCCACATAATGACGCCAAATATTAGTTTATTTTACTTTATTCAATAACTTATAATGTCTGTTTCATAAGAATCGGAGCACGCTTCCAAATTATAAACACTTGGACGATGTTTCGACTAACGTCGCACACCCAATTTTGACTTACGTGAACGCCCAAGCGATATGCCCTTGCATACACTTAGCACGCCCACACCATTTGTCTAATATTCTTTGATTAATGTTAAGTATTTTATGTTTCATAAAGTTCATGTTTTATAACTTAGAACAATATACATAAGTGTCAGAAATATTGCATGTCGCTCGCGCGAACGCCCAACGCCTGACCTGGACATAATAGCCCAACACTATGTCCCCTGCCTCTTGGGCACTGTAGCACCCAAATTAAGCCTACAGGAGGCATTGTGGCACTGCCCATATAGGCCGTATTCTGTAAGTGATGTCACCACTCCTGCAGTTTTCATTTTCGTCAGACCTATTTCGCAATGTCATAACTCGCTCATCCTTTATCGAAATGAGTCCGCTCTTGAGCCATTTTCTTACTCGTAACATTCTCTACAACTTCCCCTAAATGAAATAATTTTTCTGATTCTTTAATTAGCCAAAAAATTGGCTCAAAAATCCTTTGTGGGCTAGTTTCTACTATGTGACATTTCTAATTTTGATTCTTCGATTCATCGTAACTTACTCATCCGAAGTCGGAATTATCTCATTCTTGAGCCTATGGCTCACATTTTCTACGCTCTAGAAAATCATAATTTTTTGGAAGTGTTAATTACCCGTAATCTTGGCTCAAAATTCGTACCAAGCTAGGGTTTTCATCATTTGATGTCTTTTACTATAATTTTCGCCATAACTTCGCTATAACATATTTTTACTACGTTCCAATTGGAACATTTTCATAACTTACATATGTATATTTTCTTCTTTCCTGATTTTAATATTAAATTACGGACAACAAGTTACACTGGTCCGATGAACGATAATAAATACGTTTTTCATGTTTTTTTGTTTGGTTTCTCATTTTAGTTATTCACTTATCATACATATTACCGGTGATTTAGTCCTCTAAACCATCCTTATTTCTCTGGATTCTTCATGATTCTTCATTACAACAACATAACCACAATAAGTAAAGCAATTTATATATAAAGCTTTAAGTAGTTCTAGGGTTTTAGTGTTCCTACCTTCTTGTTCTTGCTTATTCTTACTTAAGCTTACAAAGTGGCTAGCTTTCTTCCTTTTTTACTCCTCAAATCCGAGCACTCTCATTCTCTCTCAATTTTTTTATAGTTTCTCTTCTATACTTGGTGAATTGGTAAGTATTATGAAGAGAATGGGTGGCTATTTATAGCAAATGCAAGAGTTGGGGTATATTAGATATTAAGGCAACCTTTGCTAGGGTTTATGAGTTGGCCCCTCTATTTAGGTCTGACATAGTCACTCCTCCATAACTTCTCAATCCTTACTAACCAATCCTTGGCTAACTTAACCATCTAGCACTTAAACTAACCAAGGTTGGATTAAAATGATCAAGTTAGGACTTTTTGGCTAAGGCATTAAATGGCAAGTGGTTGGGCACTTAAGTGTTACTTGCAAGTGGCCAAGCTTTGGTCAAGTTTCCTCAAGAAGCTAGGGTGGCCGGGTCCCTCTCCTTTTGGTACCCTTCTTGGCTTTATTTTTTCTTCCTTTTCATTTAATCAACTAACACATTGACCCCTCCTTTGACTTTTTTAAGTTTGGGCTTGGTTTGGGCCATTCTTTGGGCCTCCATCACATTTAGTTTGGGCCTTTAATTAATCAATACTTGGGCCTTAACCAACTCTTGGTTGGGCTCTTACATTAACTTCCATTGGGCTCCCAATAACAAAGCCCAACGGTTTGACAATTAAGTTAATTCTCGATTGACTTTCGTAATTCGTTCGATTAGCTGAAAAGCTGCATTTTTCATTTTTAAATTTTACTAGAGATTATTGATGAGTAGGTTTTATACCTATTAATTAGGTACTTTTAGGCTTAATAATCTGTGTGTTTTTAAGTATTTTATGTTATTTTATAGAGTTTGTATTTATTTTATTGTTTTAATTTATTTTATAGGAATAAAGGAGTTAAGTGGTAAAATTGTGAATATTTGAAGCAGTTGGGCGAGCAAGGAAGCAAGAAGAGAAAACGGATAGAAAGTCATGAGCCGGGGCACTCGAGTCCTAAGTCGCGGCGCTCGGGAGGTTCATAGGCGCGCGTGGCTTGGCAGAGCTGAAGAGTTTAATTGCTGTTTGTTTTTCAAATAAAATGAGATACTTGCCAATTGAAGCCTAGAGAGTTACAAAGACGACAAGGCTGACTTTGATACAAATATCTCCACTTAGGGTTGAAAAAGAAATTGTAATTCTATTAGGGTTAGGTGGAATAACTCATATAAATAGTCTTATGTTGGGATTGTAAAAGGTGTTGGGGGAAAAGGTCAAGGGACACCATGTGAGGCTAACTCTCTTCCCAGTTCAAGAGCAAGCAGAATATCATCAAAGATGGAGGCCATGGATTGATGAAGCTTGGAGTTAAAAGACATGCAGGAGCAGTTTTTCTTCTCTAAACTATTATTTGTCTTTATCTTTCATTGATGTTGAATATTTTGTGATTATAATTTTATCTGCTATGAACAAGATTGTTATATAAGAATTTTAATGGAATCTCATGTGTAGTTTAAATTGAATTTCTTTCTATTTGGTTGGCACTATATGAATTGGTTTATTATATTTTGTGCATATTGATTAATTGTCTGGCCAACAATTAGTGTGACACTTTAGATGAATTCGGGAGATGAAATCTAGAGTTAGATCTGAATGTAATGACATGTGATTATGCATATTTTAACGCTCCCGAAATTCGAGTCTACCTCCAAACCCGGGGTCCGGTGCGTCACGATGCTAAACATTCAACATAAACACTCATATAATCTAAAGACATCAATGTAATTCAATATATTACAAAATGTCGCCTTCTAATCTCAGGTTCTAAGACCTTTACATCTCCAATACATACAAATAATGATTCTTTACATTATTTAATTATACAATTGTGACTTTAATCCGCCACAACAAATACATATAAAATTTACAAGTAATCGACTAATCAAATACTTGATTCTCTTCCTTAATCTCCACCGAATTTCACGGTTCGTTCTAGCTTCGCTGAAAATATTTTTATTTAAAGCAAGGGTGAGCATTCGATTGCCCAACAAGTATAACAGTTGAATAAGCAATTAATAATAAAATGAATATCAACATATTCTAAGAAATCTTCAACAACTAAACAATAGTTGTGAAGCACCTTCGAATAAATAGGAACAACCGTATCCTTTTATTTTAAACGTTTTCGAAATGACATATTGACCAGTCCTCAAGACTTTAATCTTTCTCTCTATTCTTTCTTAGTTTGACATTACCTATGTAACAACCGGGAATTCTAGATTTACCTTGTAATTCGAATTTTTGAATATTAATGAATATATTATATTTTATTAATATTATTTTGTGTTGCATGTTTAAAGGTTGTGTGATAACCTGGATTATGTGAATGCATGAAATGTTACGTGTTATAGTTTTGTTTAAGTGAATAATTGATTTCGCGTAGCGTCGCTAAATCCCTATTCACGGGGCACGTTTGTAATGCCCGTGAATTTTGAACGTCCTTATTAATTAAATCTAATTTAATTTAATGAGTTAACGTTGTGTTCTATTTAAACCAACTTGGGTTAATTGGTGGGAGATGTATAAGATGTGTCTATACTTGTGTTGACAGGTATGATATAACTATGGTTAAGAAATAACCATACGTGAGTCAAGTGTAGGAATTGGTGTGTAATGGCTAAAATGGCCAAAAGTGGTTAATAACCAAGGTAATTATGAAGGGGCAATAACCATTGTATATCCAAGTGGTTAATAACCAATTTAATTATGGCGGGATAATAACCATTGTGTTTAAACAATGTAATTATGACAAGATAATAACCAATGTCTAATAACCGATGAAGAATGGTTAATAACTAATGGATAATTAAGATTTTGCGAAAAGACTATTTTAACCTTAAAAGAAGTTGGGTAATGATTAAAATACCCTTGAGGAAGTTGCTAGGAAGCTTCCTATTATTGATAAAGTGATCAAATTGCCCTTGCCTAGTCATAATTAATGACTATTTTGCCCATGGTCTCTACTTTCCTATAAATAGGACCCCTCACCAATGATAGTAGGGGTTGGTTCATTTATTATTCACCAAGTATAGAGAGTAAGAGCTTAGAGAGAAAAAGAGAGTGAGATTAGCATAGTTCATGCATCTAAAGTTCATCACATACTTTGGTAGATCAAGGAGAGTAGCTACAAGATCAAGGTGAAACCCTAAACCATTTCCTTCTTTCTTACTTTGTTTTATTTTCATAGGTTTTGAGAGATTTTGTTCTAAGACTTAAGAATCATTAGATCTTCATGCTTCATGTATAGATCTAATCCTCTTGAGTGTTAGAATGGAGATTCAAAAGAAGAAAATGAACTTATGTTCTTAAAGGGTAAAAACCCTAGCTTTTCTTCACTTGGATCACCCATAACTTGAGATCTACAACTTGGATTTGTGATCCGTTGAAAGGGGGTGCTAGGTACATGAGTTAGCTAGTAAACCCAAGTGGTAGAATACAAATCCAATAATTTTTGAAGCCTTGGGGGCTATTTTCCCAAAACAGTCCAGCTATAAAACTTAAAGCTTTAAAACCCTAAAAGCTTGTTGTCCTCGTTTTTCCAAAGGTTGTTTCGGCCAGTTATGTATCTGTTAAAAATCTAGGAAAAATCACAGAGGTACCTTAAGAAGTATCTACAAGTAGCAAAAAGAATGAACACGTTTCGATGTGTACGTTTTGTGTAATGGCTTTTACCGTGAAGGACTCCTAAATATTCATACCCAGATTTCTCACTGTGTGTACCTTGAAAACATATGAAATTTTTACAGTATGTTTATACATGTTATGAGAGTGTACCCTGAAAAGTTTCGAATGTTCTGAGCAAAACTTCATTTATAAAAAATGTAACAAGATGCGAAGGTTTTGAGTACTTTACAAATAGTAAATCACTTTCTAAAATTCCAGAAAAATTTGTGGATTATTGTTGGACCATATACTATCCAGATCCAGAGGATAATAATTTTTAGAACCTATTTGCTATTTTTCATAATAATGTTATAGTTATAGTTAAAAGAAAATAAATGGTTAAATGATGTCATAAAGAAGGAAAATATGATTTTTAAGCTTGGATACTCCTAATATTATATATTATGACTATTGAGGGCTATTTTGGTAATATTTAATGAGAAATAATATTTATAACCTTTTATGGGTAGTAAAGGAGTTGTTTAATAAAGGGTAAAACAATTAGAATAAATTGTTTATTCACCTAATAACTTATTAAAATATTACTATGATATTTGTAATATAAGAATTCGATATTTTTAAGTAAACAAATAAATATTAAGATTAAAACTTTATGGAAATATTATTGAATGGGTAATAATATTTATTTTAAGCATTAATAAATGATTAAGATATTATTAAAATGGCTAATAATATTAGATTAAAATATTATTAATGATATGAGAATTAAAATATTATTAAGAAATTAATAATATTAGATTAAAGTATTATTGGATGATTAAAATATTATGAAGATGTTAATAACATTAGTAAATGAATAAAAGTGTTATTAGTGGACTAATAATACCAAGAGGTGAATTAAATATTATCAGGATTGATAATATTAAGTGTCTTATAGGATTTACGATAGTCTATTTGCTTATGTGTGCTATGTGATTGGCTTAATTGTTAAATAAATAGCATAAGTAAGCGTGTCGATATACAACTACGCAGTACTAATTGATAGATCGACATTATCAATGTTAGGTTCTTCAAGGCCAATTAGTTAAAGCTAGATTATTTGTAGCTGAGCAGACATGCAAGTTCCCTAACTCAAACTCGAGTTATGATTTTTGAAGCATGTTAGTGAATAATTATTGTTGATTATTCACATCTATACTGGTTATTGAGATTCGCACCTTGTGCAATTGAATTCCTATTCTATTGTTATTGAATTGTGAATTAGATTAAAGTTCTTTCAAGCATCAACTGTTTATTAGATAGATCTATGCTATTTGTATCAGCTAGATCAAGCATGTCTAAATTTGTGAAATCAAATGTATTTTAAAAGATGTTCTTATTAATTTGCTATAGTAAGAACTCTTGGCTGAGAAAAGGATAAATTTGATTAAGGCATGATATCAATGCTGGTTTATTAAGTGTTTATGCATAAATCACGGGTAGGCTGATCCCCTTGATTACCAAAACTTTTTAAGAGGTCCAGTTTAAATGCTGAGAACCTTGGCAAATGTCTATGGTTATTTCCAACCACTCAGTAATTGTCATTCAATTATTTAAATATTCAATTGTTGACTATTAATTCATGTTTCTTCATAATTTTATACTGTCGTTGAACATTGAAAGCGAATCTTCCTTCTATTCATGATATATCTCCCTTGTGTATAAACTTGTTAAGCAAACTAGTTGCTTACCCTTGCTATATCATGATTTTTATTTCAGCTAAGGCAGAAACGTCAAAAGGGGACAAAGGAAAAGGGAAGGTGCAAGAATAGTTGCCTGATAAGGCTTATGTATTAGTTATATAAAAATGTTATTTGGTTATGTGAACTCTTATTGTATTAAGGGTATGTTTCTAAGTTAAGGTTAAAGAACCTTGGGACCATGTTATAAGACTTTAGTATTATTTTGATAGACTTTGTATGATTATTATTCCGCATTTAGTTAGAAAGTATGTTTGTTGTTGAGAATCGTGAACACTGAATTCGAGGTTAGGAAACCCGGATTTGGGGGTGTCACAGGTTGGTATCAAAGCTATAGGTTATAACCCTTAGGAGAAAGAATCCTTAGGCTATAACCTGAGAGAATGTAGAGGAATAGAAGGGGATAGAACTCATATAGAGTTATTTTTGGGTAGAAATTTATTATGATCTTAAAATTGAGGATTTGGATCATACGTTGGTGTTATTAAGCTTGTGGATAATTTGAGGAATGTGTATTGATGAGATAATATGGTAAAGTGAAGACCATTAAGTATGGACGATCCATTGTAAACTAGAGTTATAGATATTCGAGGTAATTAGATTAATCATTTAATGCTATTGATCAATTCTGTGGCTATTGATCAATTTTTGTGGCTATTCATTAGATAAGATATTGGAGTGATGTGGTATGGAGTTTCTTTGTGATGAAAATAGGGCACCTTAGAATCTGTTGGGTTAAGGTTTGCAAGAAGGAAATGATTGATTCGATAAATAATGAATATATCGATATTTTGAAGTGTTAGTTAAGTTATTAAGCTTTATGGTGGAATGTCAGGTGAGACAAAGGTAATGAACTCATATAGAGTTTTTAAGCAAAAGTTGAGAGTATTAAGATGAATGATGTTATATGCAAAAAATAAATAAATTAAGAGATGATTTATGGCAATTTAGATTGTTTTGATGATTAGAAAGGAGAGACAACAGAGAGATTATAAGAAATGAACCAAAGGTAGATTTAGTGTCTGATATGGAAAAAGTATCTAGAGATGGAACTGAATGATGAGATAATGGAAATCCCTAAGTAGGATCAATTGGAGCCCGATATAAGGAATAGATAGAGGAAATGAAAGAAAGAAAGGTTAAGTCTGAGAGTTATAAGACCTTTGTGAGTCGTAATGAATGAAGAATAGTGGTCAATGTATATGTGCTAGTATATCTATGCATGTAATAAATGTGAATCTCAGTTTTTGTACAGCTAGCAGTATATCTGTTGTAAGTCCCAACTTTATGTAAGTTGTGGAGTAGTTATGTGAATCCCGTCTTGTTGTTAGTAACAAAGGGATAAGTGGATATGAGGAATGCTATATGATGTAAGTAGTACGAGGTACTAAGATAAGCTTATTAGTATTTATTAAAGGTGCCTTGAGGTGATATAATGATGATACATCCCCACTTTTCAGATCTAGGGGAATGCATTTCTTATTAATCCCATCTTTTGTGTCTTAATGGGATAGTTAACATTTATAGGAATATGCCAGAATTATAAGTGTTTGACACACTAAGGGGTGTATGAGTATAAATATGGTATTATTATTACATGATTGATTGTGATCGATTTGTGCTTTGACTCTTAAATGATAACATCAGTAGAATTTTGCACGATGTGTAAAACAAGAAGGATATATGTAAGGTTTTGTTTAGAACAAACAATGCCGTCAAGGAGACAACCCCGATACACGAGGGTGGAAGAGTCAGTGAATAACGAGGAGGGTCAGACTGACCCCAAGAGGACCTTGCAAACTTGTTAAAGGAAACGATGCAAGGCAGACCAGCCATTGCGGTTGTTCGGCCATGAAGTAACATGACGAACTTTACGGGTTTCAAATTACTAGGACCACCGGAGTTTCGTGGGAATACGGATCCGAGTGAAGCCCATACATGGGTAGAAGAAATGGAGAAAGTTTTCAAGGTCGCAAGAGTGACCGAGGAACAGAAGACTTCGTTTGCCACTTTCATGAGGAAGGGTGAGTCAAATTACTGGTGGAAGGCGAATAGAAGCCGAGCTGGAGAAGGCACAACTGCGTGGACTCGTTTTAAGGAGCTGTTTTTCGAAAAATTACTTTCTAGAAAGCACGCAGGTAAGTATGGAGATAAAGTTCTTGGAACTGAAGCAAGATGATATGTCGGTAGCAGAGTACGCAACGAAGTTTAACGAACTAGCTAGGTTTGCTCCACACCGGAGCTAGGCGAGCGAAGAGATTTGAACAAGGGTTGAAGCCCTGGGCGTATAGTAAGGTTGTGGTTTTGCAGATCAACACATTTCCTACGTTACTTAAGGAAGCAATCGTTGCCGAGGAGGAAATAAAGCGTTGACAAAGCACAACCAAGATCAGAAAAGCCATGATGGTCACAAGGAAGGTAGTCGTGGGGGAAGTAACCCGAATAAATGGAAAGGGATCGATAGCCAATCTTGCGGAGGCAACAAGTCTGGAGGAGAGGTTAAGAATGGTATATTTGTCCGAGTGTATCTCCGTGGGGAGCGCCAGTTCTGTTCATAAAGAAGAAGGATGGATCGTTAAGGATTAGTATCGACTACAGGGAATTGAACAAGGTTACGATTAAGAACAAGTATCCGCTGCCCATAATTGATGATTTGTTTGATCAATTGAAGGGAGCAAAATACTTTTCAAAGATTGAATTGAGAACGGGATATCACCAACTAAAGGTGAGGCGGGAGGATATTCCAAAGACAGCATTCAAAACTCGATATGGGCACTTTGAGTTTTTGATGATGTCGTTTGGGCTGACAAATGCGCCAGCAACATTCATGGATATGATGAACAGGGTGTTGAAGCAATACTTAGACAAGTTCATGGTAGTATTCATCGATGACATCTTGGTGTATTCAGTGACAGAGGAAGAACATGTTGAACATCTAAGGATTGCTTTGGAGGCATTAATAAGGGAGAAGCTGTACGCGAAGTTTTCGAAGTGTGAACTTTGGTTGCAAAGGGTGCAGTTTCTAGGACACATCATTGACAGGAATGGCGTTTCGGTAGACCCAGCAAAGGTGGAAGCCATTATCAACTAGGAGTAGCCGAAGACGCCGACGGAGATCAGGAGTTTCCTAGGGTTAGTGGGATACTATCGGAGATTCATCCAGGATTTTTTGAAGATAGCATCACTGTTGACCAATCTAACCAGAAAGACGGTAAAGTTCGTCTGGACGGAGAAGTGCAAGGAAAGTTTCATGGAACTGAAGAAGAGACTTAGCCAAGCACCAGTGTTGGCTTCATCGGACGACACTGGAGGTTTTGTAGTGTACAGTGATGCGTCACACAAAGGTCTTGGTTGTGTGCTAATGCAGCACGGCAAGGTCATTGCGTACGCTTCACGTCAGCTAAAGGACTATGAGAAGGGATACCCGACTCATGATCTGGAGTTAGCAGCAGTAGTGTTCGCCTTGAAGATTTGGAGGCACTACTTATATGGGGAGAGGTGCGAGATATATACAGATCACAAAAGTCTGAAATATATCTTCACTCAGAAGGAGCTGAATATAAGGCAGTGCTGATGGTTAGAATTGATCAAGGATTACGACTGTGAGATTTTGTACCATCCGGGCAAAGCAAATGTAGTGGCAGATGCCCTGAGTAGGAAAGGCAGAGAGAAATTAATGAGGCTCATAACTCAGGCAGAGTTGATAAAGGAGTTCGAACGTCTGGAATTGGAGGTTAAGTATCCGATGGAGACGGACGGGAAATTGTTTACAGTGACAGCGAGCCCGACCCTATTGGATCAAATTAAGGAGGCTCAAGAAAAGGACGAGGATTGTGATTCAATAAAGAAATGAATTGCTGAAGGCGAGGAGCTTAAGTATAAGATTGATAGCACTGGGTTGCTAAGGTTTGAAGGGAGAGTCTGGGTACCATTGGATCTGGAATTGAGGGAAGAAATCCTTCAAAAAGCTCACAGCACGAAGTACTCAGTACATCCCGGGAGCACAAAGATGTATCAGGATTTGCGGCGAAATTTTTGGTGGCCGAATATGAAACGAGAAGTGACAGAGTGCGTCAGTCGATGTCTGACATGCCAACGGATTAAAGCAGAGCACCAACGACCGAGCGGACAGTTTCAACCACTAGAGATTCCGGAGTGGAAGTGGGAGCACATCACAATGGACTTTGTGGTGGGACTGCCACCAACTCATAAGGGTTTAGACGCCATCTGGGTAATTGTGGATCGTCTAACCAAGTCTGCTCATTTTCTGCCAATCAAGATACGGTACAATCTGGAGCAATTAGCAAAGCTTTATGTGAAAGAGATAGTGTCATTACATGGAGTGCCGATATCAATTGTATCTGACCGAGATCCACGCTTCACGTCAAATTTTTAGAAAAGTCTGCAGGCAAGAATGGGGACACAGTTGAGGTTGAGTACAACGTATCATCCTCAAACCGACGGCCAGAGCGAGCGAACGATTCAGACCTTATAAGATATGCTTCGGGCAGTCGTGATGGATTTAAAGGCAGCTGGGATGACCATTTGCCACTGGTGGAGTTTGCTTACAACAATAGCTATCGTGCCAGTATCGGCATGCCACCGTACGAAGCGTTATATGGAAGGAAATGCCGAACCCCGATGTGTTGGGATGAGGTTAGGGAGCGAAGATTGCTGGGACCAGAAATGGTACAGCAGACTACAGACATCGTGCGGTTGATCAGAAACCGGCTGCAGCTCAAGATCGCCAAAAGAAATATGCCGGCTTATATCATCAGAAGCGGGACTTTGAAGTTGGTAGCTTTGTATTTTTGAAGGTATCTCCTTGGAAAGGAAAGATCCGGTTTGGGAAGAAGGGCAAATTGAGCCCAAGGTTCATAGGACCATTCGAGATTTTGAGGCGAGTCGGCGAGGTGGCGTACGAGGTAGCGTTACCTCCTGAACTTGAGCACATTCACAACGTATTTCATGTGTCAGTGTTGCGGCCGTATAAACCAGGCTATAAGCACGTTATCTCCTATGAACCAATCCAAGTCGAGAAGGACTTAACGTACGAGGAAGTTCCTGTCCAGATTCTCGATAGAAAGGAACAGAAGCTGAGAAACAAGACCATCCATTCCGTCAAAGTTCTCTGGAGGAATCACGCAGTCGAAGAAACTACGTGGGAACTCGAAGAGAAAATGAAAGCGAATTATCCGTTTTTATTTGAGTAACCCTATTTTTGCAATACCGTGGACGGAATTTTTATAAGGGGGAGGGATGTAATGCCCGTGAATTTTGAACGTCCTTATTAATTAAATCTAATTTAATTTAATGAGTTAACGTTGTGTTCTATTTAAACCAACTTGGGTTAATTGGTGGGAGATGTATAAGATGTGTCTATACTTGTGTTGGCAGGTATGATATAACTATGGTTAAAATATAACCATATGTGAGTCAAGTGTAGGAATTGGTGTGTAATGACTAAAATGGCCAAGAGTGGTTAATAACCAAGGTAATTATGAAGGGGCAATAACCATTGTATATCCAAGTGGTTAATAACCAATGTAATTATGGTGGGATAATAACCATTGTGTTTAAACAATGTAATTATGACAAGATAATAACCAATGTCTAATAACCAATGAAGAATGATTAATAACTAATGGATAATTAAGATTTTACGAAAAGACTATTTTAACCTTAAAAAAAGTTAGGTAATGATTAAAATACCCTTGAGGAAGTTGCTAGGAAGCTTCCTATTATTGATAAAGTGATCAAATTGCCCTTGCCTAGTCATGATTAATGACTATTTTGCCCATAGTCTCTACTTTCCTATAAATAGGACCCCTCACCAATGATAGTAGGGGTTGGTTCATTTATTATTCACCAAGTATAGAGAGTAAGAGCTTAGAGAGAAAAAGAGAGTGAGATTAGCATAGTTCATGCATCTCAAGTTCATCACATACTTTGGTAGATCAAGGAGAGTAGCTACAAGATCAAGGTGAAACCCTAAACCATTTCCTTCTTTCTTACTTTGTTTTATTTTCATAATTTTTGAGAGATTTTGTTCTAAGACTCAAGAATCATTAGATATTTATGCTTCATGTATAGATCTAATTCTCTTGAGTGTTAGAATGGAGATTCAAAGGAAGAAAATGAACTTATGTTCTTAAAGGGTAAAAACCCTAGCTTTTCTTCACTTGGATCACCCATAACTTGAGATCTACAACTTGGATTTGTGATCCATTGAAAACGGGTGCTAGGTACATGAGTTAGCTAGTAAACCCAAGTGGTAGAACACAAATCCAATAATTTTTGAAGCCTTGGGGGCTATTTTTCCAAAACAGTCCAGCTATAAAACTTAAAGCTTTAAAACCCTAAAAGCTTGCTATCCTCGTTTTTCCAAAGGTTGTTTCGGCCAGTTATGGATCTGTTAAAAATCTAGGAAACATCACATAGGTACCTTAAGAAATTATCTACAAGTAACAAAAAGAATGAACACGTTTCGATGTGTACGTTTTATGTAATGGCTTTTACCGTGAAGGACTCCTAAATATTCATACCCAGATTTCTCACTGTGTGTACCTTGAAAACATATAAAATTTTTACAGTATGTTTATGCGTGTTATCAGAGTGTACCCTGAAAAGTTCCGAATTTTCTGAGCAAAACTTGATTTATGAAAAATGTAACAAAATTCGGAGGTTTTGAGTACTTTAAAAATAGTAAATCACTTTCTAAAATTCCAAAAAACTTTGTGGTTCATTGTTGGACCATATACTATCCAGATCCAGAGGATAATAATTTTTAGAACCTATTTGATATTTTTCATAATAATGTTATAGTTATGGTTAAAAGAAAATAAATGGTTAAATGATGTCATAAAGAAGGAAAATGTGATTTTTAAGCTTGGATACTCCTAATATTATATATTATGACTATTGAGGGGTATTTTGGTAATATTTAATGAGAAATAATATTTATGACCTTTTATGGGTAGTAAAGGAGTTGTTTAATAAAGGGTAAAACAATTAAAATAAATTGTTTATTCGCCTAATAACTTATTAAAATATTACTATGATATTTGTAATATAAGAATTCGATATTTTTAAGTAAACAAAGAAATATTAAGATTAAAACTTTATGAAAATATTATTGAATGGGTAATAATATTTATTTTAAGCATTAATAAATGATTAAGATATTATTAAAATGGCTAATAATATTTGATTAAAATATTATTAATGATATGAGAATTAAAATATTATTAAGAGATTAATAATATTAGATTAAAGTATTATTGGATGATTAAAATATTATTAAGATGTTAATAACATTAGTAAACGAATAAAAGTGTTATTAGTGGACTAATAATACCAAGAGGTGAATTAAATATTATCAGGATTGATAATATTAAGTGTCTTATAGGATATACGATAGTCTATTTGCTTATGTGTGCTATGTGATTGGCTTAATTGTTAAATAAATAGCATAAGTAAGCGTGTCGATATACAACTACGCAGTACTAATTGATAGATCGACATTATCAATGTTAGGTTCTTCAAGGCCAATTACTTAAAGCTAGATTATTTGTAGTTGAGCAGACAGGCAAGTTCCCTAACTCAAACTCGAGTTATGATTTTTGAAGCATGTTAGTGAATAATTATTGTTGATTATTCACATCTATACTGGTTATTGAGATTCGCACCTTGTGCAATTGAATTCCTATTCTATTGTTATTGAATTGTGAATTAGATTAAAGTTCTTTCAAGCATGAACTGTTTATGAGATAGATCTATGCTATTTGTATCAGCTAGATCAAGCATGTCTAAATTTGTGAAAAAAAATGTATTTTAAAAGCTGTTCTTATTAATTTGCTATAGTAAGAACTCTTGGCTGAGAAAAGGATAAATTTGATTAAGGCATGATATCAATGCTGGTTTATTAAGTGTTTATGCATAAATCACGGGGTATGAAAGGCTGATCCCCTTGATTACCAAAACTTTTTAAGAGGTCCAGTTTAAATGCTGAGAACCTTGGCAAATGTCTATGGTTATTTTCAACCACTCAGTAATTGTCATTCAATTATTTAAATATTCAATTGTTGAATATTAATTCATGTTTCTTCACAATTTTATACTGTCGTTGAACATTGAAAGCGAATCTTCCTTCTATTCATGATATATCTCCCTTGTGTATAAACTTGCTAAGCAAACTAGTTGCTTACCCTTGCTATATCATGATTTTTATTTCTGCTAAGGCAAAAACGTCAAAAGGGGACAAAGGAAAAGGGAAGGTGCAAGAATAGTTGCCTGATAAGGCTTATGTATTAGTTATATAAAAATGTTATTTGGTTATGTGAACTCTTATTGTATTAAGGGTATGTTTCTAAGTTAAGGTTAAAGAACCTTGGGACCATGTTGTAAGACTTTAGTATTATTTCGATAGACTTTGTATGATTATTATTCCGCATTTAGTTAGAAAGTATGTTTGTTGTTGAGAATCGTGAACACCGAATTCGAGGTTAGGAAACCCGGATTTGGGGGTGTCACAACGTTTCCCGATGCACTATTCACGTCATAATATTTTGTGTTTTTTCGATTTTAATAAATTTTATTAATACGTGTGAGCGAAGTCATAATTTTTCCAAGCGTTGGAATATTTATCTGAGCTCGTTAGTGATTTAATGTATATCCGAAATGTATTATATGGGTGTTCCGAATATTTGGACAAATCCCATAATAATTATTTTTATGCGTCCCAATAATTTGTGGGAGTACCCATTTTAATTTTAGATAGAGTTATTTATCAAATTGGGTACAAAAGTGGGAGTATTCGGATATATTTTTGGTGTATCTGTGTATTTATTTTGGCTTGTTACTCCAAGAGCGAACCACCCAACCACTTTAGACCAATCAAATGAGAGCATGAAGGGAGTTGTCGGTAAGCCTTGCATTTGTTAGACAAATGCATTAAGCAACCAAGCTCATTCCTCCCGAAGCCCCTCCACTTCTCCCAATCCATTCCACACTTTTCCCTTTCCATGCCTAGGTTCAGTTGAGAGAGAGAGAGAAGGAAAATCTGCAGGAAGACGGAAGAACAAAGAACAAGAAGGAGAAGAAGAATGCCAACGAAGAAGTAGAAAGAAGGAAGAAGAAGAAGGCGCGGGTGGAGGAAGAAGAGAGCAAGGAGAAACCCTTAAAATCAAGCCCTAGCTAATCTTTTTAATCATCTAGGAAGGATTTACAGAGGTAAACAATCAATCAAATCCATTCCATTCGATTTCTTGGTAAGTTTTTCAAGTTTTCTTAGTTTTGAGCTCTTAAGCTTGTGGGTCGGATTTATGCCGATTCTTGATGTTTTTGTTTGTTATGATTGTTTGTAAATATTGTTAAGAGGTTATGTAAGCCATTAATAGCATCAAAGTAGAACAAAAACGCAAGAAATCCTTACCTTGGCTTAATAGAGCAAGAACAATGGACAAAACATAGACGTTGGATGTTTGGACCATTTTAGAAGACTGTAAAGCTATGATTTCGTGTTTGTTATTTTTGTTTGTTGTTATGGTATTGTAGTTCCATGGGTTACGAAGCTAACCCAGTTGGAATGGAGTAAAAAGGAGTTAAAACGAGTTCGTAGTAATGATTCTTATAAAACTTGTCAAGAACTCGAAAAATAAAGTTTAAACTTAGTACTTTGGCCTAAGATTTGGCCATGTTAATATTTATGGGTAATTCTATATTTTTGACATGTTGTAGCCCCATAAGTTAGGAGTCCATAGAGTCCAGAATGGACCAATTTGCTTGTGTATTGAAGGAGTTATGGAGGTTAGAATGACCGGAGGTCGGAGTCGCGAACTGGGATTAAACCTAGAATCCGGCTACTGATGAATAACGTCGCAGCGTCATTCATAAGCTTAACAGCCATCACCGCAGCGAGGGGCATAACAGGGAAATGAACGGAGCTCACGCCGCAGCGACGCTTCCAAGCACTAAGCTTGGCGTCGTAGCGCCACGTGGCAGAAGACGGGAAACGGAGCTCACGTTGCAGCGTGGCTTCTAATACTAAGCTTCCGCCGCAGCGACGCCACGCGGCAGAGTCAGGACACGGGAACGACGCCGCAGCGTGGGTTCTAGCAATGAGCCTCACGCCGTAGCGTCAGTTCTGTGTTTGGACTGAGTCGGTTCAGTTAGGCCGGGTCAGGTCGGGTCAGACCTAGTGACTTTTTCCAGCGAGTCCAAAACTTATATTTTTGTACAAAATGATTAGACACGTTAGTAATTATATTTTTGTCAAGCCTTAAATGCTTAATTGTATACTAAGTGTCAACCAAAGTGATGTTGTCTTAAGGCGTAAATTGAGTAACCTGGTTGCAATTTATGTTTAATTGTGTAGGCTAGTAAGGAACGTGAGTTGTAATATTGTAGAAGCGCATCAGGTAAGTTTCCTAACACTTATCTAACCCTTGTGTTGGGTAAGTTTCCCTAACCATACTCGAATTATACTTGAGCAGGTTTAATATTATATACAAATGTTGTATATTGTTGCAAGTTTCATGACTCAAAATGAGTTATTACTTTCAAATTATATTAGTGGATTAATTATTATAAATTACTCCACATCCAAGATAATTATTGATATTTGCAACTTGTGCATTTGAATTCATTATCTGTTGTTGGACTGTGAAACGTTTAAGTTCTTCATTCATGAACTGTTTAAGGAAATAGTCTACGCCACTTGTTTCGGCTAGACATGTACAGGTTATTATTTTTAAAAGCTATCTGAACCGATTGTTGGTATGGATTCTTGGACTGAGAGAGCAACCCTTATTTAGGGGATTTTAATGTGTCGGTTATTCGATGCAGTCAGAGTTAAATGTTATGCATATACATAGGGCACGAGAGGTTGATCCCCTCGAGTACTACTGACAGGCCATGCGTTTAAAAGGGTTAGTCGAATGACTGATCCTTTGGCTAAAAAGTTCATGGTCTATTGGACCACTCAACAGTAAATAATCAATATTCATTATTTAATTTGAACTTTGATTATATTGTCAGCTATTTCTTCAATGTTCTTAAATTGCTAAACTATGCGATTATTATTCTCATTCATTCATGATATATCTTCTTTATTCATTTTAAACTTGCTGAGCAAAGTAGTTACTCACCCTTGCTATATCATGAACCTATTGCAGTCAAGCCGGAGAGTTTCAAAGTGGATAAAGGCAAAGGAAAACTTAAGGACTAGTTGTTTGTACTATCCCATTATGTAATCGTGGAATTGTTTTGTATTATTAAGTATTCTGCGATGTATTTATTTAAGGTTATAGACCTTGGGATCGTAGTAAACCTTTTATAATGAACAACATATGTTTATTTATTCCACATTAGCTGATTTATGTTGTTTAGAGGTGTATGGATGTACTTTATCGTGAGCACCAGATTCGAGGTATTGGTACCTGAATTTGGGAGTGTCACAGGTTGGTATCAGAGTTGTAGGTTTTAAACTTTAGGATTGCGAAACCTAGGTTATAACCTTAGTATTAAACTCGTATTGAGTAAGTTAGGAGGTGAATCGAGGAGATTTATTTGGTGATCATGTCTGGAGGTGGATTGCGGAAATCCATCGAGCCAAGTTGTGCATTATAAAATATCATTTCATTCTATCAATGAATATATTTTATTGTGGCACTAACATCTTGCTGTCTGTTTGTTTTTGTCTGTGGCTGTAGGATGTCTGAGATGGGAGAGTCCAGTCCGGCTAGAGAGGTGGAGTTCACAGACATTCATGTAGACACAGGGCATTTAGTAGAGGTGTAGCCGAGTGAGCCAAAGATGATGGACATTAGGGATGAGTCTGAGGCTAAGTATGGTTATGAGGAGGAGCCAGTTACCGGAGGAGTGCTGAGGCTGTTAAGCGATGAGGGGGAGGATGAGGACCCCGAGGAGGATCCAGTGACGGAGGATAATGAGCCACCTGAGTATACAGATGGCATGGGCACTACTGCTAGTGAATCATCGAAGAGCTGACAAATAGGAATGAGGAGCTCGAGAATCGAGTAGCCCACTTAGAGGAGCAGAACCGGGATCACCAGGACCGAGAGGAGCAATACATGTCGTTAGCGTATCAGACTTTGGGGGAAAAGGCTGAGTTGACCCAGAAGCTGCAGGAAAAGGACCAGAGGATTGTCGAGCTAGAGGCAGAGGTTCAAGGTCGGCATGGGGCTTCTGTTCAGCTTAGTGTCATGGTTTATGACCTCTTAGAGAAGAATGTGGTGCTGGTAGGACAGATAGAGCGGGTAGAGGATCAGCTAGAGACTATTCGTCTGGAGAGAGATGAGGTTATAGAGCAGTTGGCAGCCCTGACTGCAGAGATTGATTCCCTCCGTTTAGGCTTGACTACTTCCATTGGTAAGCTGAGGGACAGGGTGAGGAGGTACCCCAGGGATGAAGGGAGCAGCAGGCACGTGATTAGGCACCCAGTGGTCGACAAGCTGGCTCGACGGGAGCTCAGGGTTGCAATTCGCTGCAGCAGGCGATGATATGTTATTTTTAGCATTCTGTTCGCAGTAAGTCCCACTTTTGTTGTAATAGGGGCATACTTATGTTGTAAATCCCTATGCTTGTAGCGTGCATGGGATAGTAGTTGAACCCCAATTTTGTTCCTGATAGAGGGGTGGAAGGTTATTATTCCCCACTTTTGTTTGTTAGGGGATAGTTAATGGTTGGCAGGCTATGTCATTTAGCGTTTATAGAAGTATGCCATATGTTGAGTCAGGTTGTATTAAAACAGTGACATATGGTTATAATTGCAGTTGTTTTAGTTATATCAAATGTGTTTGATAGATGCTTTTACTTTTAATTGTTGACTTAAATGACTTTTTGCTTATGGCATAAATCTAGTAGTAAAAGCCGATGGTTTTCTTTTATCAGATCATGCCTCCAAGAAGACAGCCACGAAACCAAAGGGTTGAGGAATCGGTGAATAACACCTAGGGTCATGCAGACCGAATGAGAGCGTTTACTGAGTTGTTGGTAGAAGCTATGCAAAATAGATCCCCACCTGTTGGAGAACAGCCAGAGCGGCAGCCCACGTAACATTTGGCTAGCTTCAAGGATTTTAAGCTAGTAGGACCTCCCGAGTTCAAGGGAACACTAGACCCGATTGAAGTCCAAACCTGGATCAAAGAAATAGAAAAAGTGTTCGTGGTTGTAAGGGTGGCCGAAGAACAGAAGACAGGGTTTGCCACCTTTATAATGAAAGGTGAAGCGAACTAATGGTGGAAAGCCACCAAAAATCGTACTGGAGATGGTGTGATACCATGGGAACGTTTCAAGGAGTCGTTCTTCGAGAACTATTTCCCGGAGAGTATGCAGCAGAACATGGAGGTGAAGTTTCTAGAACTCAAGTAGGGGAACATGTCAGTCGCGGAGTACGCGGCTAAATTTAACGAGTTAGCCAGATTTGCACCTCACCAGGTAGACACTGAAGCCATAAAGGCAAGGAGATTTGAATTAGGCTTGAAATCGTGGGTATACAGTAGGGTGGCAGTTTTAAGGATTGACACATTTTCTACGTTGTTGGAAAGGGCCATTATCGTCGAAGGAGGTAACGAGGCTCTAGTAAAGTTCAATCAGGACAAAAAGAAGGGTCACAAAGGAGGCAAGGGAGGAAGCAGCGGGGGAAGTAACTCGAATAAAAGGAAATGGAGTGATAGCCAATCTTCCAAGGGCAACAAGTCTGGAGGAGAGGTTAAGAAGGGCAATAAGTGCAATAATTGTGGAAAGAATCACTCGGGGGAGTGTTTGAAGGGCAAATGGATTTTCTACAACTGTGGGCAACAGGGATACCTTGCTAATCAGTGCCCAAAAGGAAAGAAAGCAGGATGTTTCTCATGTGGAGTATCAGATCATCAAATTAAGGATTTTCTGAAAAGGAAGGGGGATGCAACAAGTGGCAACAGGAACAACAACAACAACAATAACAATAGACTGAGCATTGGAGGGCCAGCTAGCCAAACCAACAGACCAACGACACGCACTTTCAACATGATAGTGCAGGATGCGGTGGAGTCAAAGGATGTGGTGTGAAGTATTATTTCGATTAACAATATCTGTGCATATGTATTATTTGATTCGGGAGCTACTTTTTCCTTTGTTTCGGAAGATTTTGCTAAACGGTTAAATTTACCTCGTGAGAAATTAGAGAATCCAATGAATGTGGAAGTAGCTAATAATGAAGTTATTCTTGTAAAATATATTCATAGAAATTGCTATGCTGAAATAAGAGGAAATAATTTGGGTGTAAATTTGATTTTGATACGACTAGAAGAATTTGATGTAATTCTTAGGATGGATTGGTTGTCTAGTCACGGGGCTGTGATTGACTGTTAGAAGAAATGTATACACCTGAAGACTCCGAATAAGTCGAAGGTCATATTCTACGGTAGTAAATCGCCAAGATAATCTTGTTGTCTGACGATGATGCAAGCGATGAAATTGCTAAGGAAAGGTTGCATAAGTTATCTGGCTCATGTGATTGATACTTAAAGAGTAGGGGGTGAGCTGGGTCAGATACCTGTCATAAGGGAATTTTCAGATGTTTTCCCAGATGAGTTACCGGGTTTACCACCGGATAGAGAGGTCGAGTTTGTAATCGATTTGGTACCGGGAACCGCATCAATATCGAAGGCACCATACAAAATGGCACCGTTGGAAATGAAGGAACTAATAATTCAACTGTAGGAGTTGCTAGATAAGGGGTATATTCGTCCGAGTGTATCTCCATGGGGAGCACCAGTGCTATTTGTAAAGAAGAAAGACGGATCGCTGAGGCTCTGTATCGAGTACAGGGAATTGAACAAGGTTACCATTAAGAACAAGTATCCACTGCCCAGAATCGATGATTTGTTTGATCAATTGATGGGAGCGAAATACTTTTTGAAGATTAACTTGAGGACGGGTTATCACCAGCTGAACGTGAGAAAAGAGGATATTCCAAAGATAGCATTCAGAACTCGATATAGACACTTCGAGTTTTTGGTGATGTCGTTTGGGCTGACGAACGCGCCAGCAGCATTTATGGACATGATGAACAAAGTGTTCAAGCAATATCTAGATAAATTTGTTGTCATTTTCATAGATGGCATTCCATTCTACTCGAAGACGGAGGAGGAACATGTAGAGCATTTGAGGATAGCCGTGGAAACGCTGAGGAGGGAGAAGCTATATGCAAAGTTTTTCAAGTGTGAATTTTGGCTACAAAGGATGCAGTTTTTGGGGCACGTAATTGACAAGGATGGTGTATCAGTGGATCCGGCGAAGGTAGAATCAATAATAAACTGGGAACAGCCGAAGAGGCCAACAGAAATCTGAAGTTTCTTGGGATTAGCAGGTTACTATCTGAGGTTTATTCAGAACTTTTCAAAGATAGCGACACCGTTGACAAATTTAATAAGGAAGACTGTGAAGTTTGTATGGACGGATAAGTGCAAAGAGAGTTTCTTGGAATTGAATAAGAAATTTAGTGAAGCACCTGTGTTATCAGGGGCATTTGTGCTGTACAGTGATGCATCACACAAAGGCCTTGGGTGCGTATTGATGCAGCATGGGAAGGTCATTGCGTACGCGTCACGGCAGCTGAAGGACTATGAGAAGGGGTATCCGACTCATGACCTGGAACTAGCGACAGTGGTGTTTGCTATAAAGATTTGGAGACACTATCTGTATGGGGAGAAGTGTGAAATATACACAGACCACAAAAGTTTGAAGTATATCTTCACTCAAAAGGAACTAAACATGAGGCAGAGACGATGGTTGTAGTTGATCAAGGATTACGATTGTGAGATTCTATACCATCCTGGTAAGGCCAATGTAGTAGCTGATGCCCTAAGTAGGAAGGGCAGAGATAAGTTGATGATGTTGACAGCTCAAGAAGAACTGATCAAGGATATGGAAAAACTGGAGTTGGAAGTCAAGTATTCGACAAATGCAGACGAGAAACTGTTTGTAGTGGAGGCGAGTCCGACTTTATTAGACAAGATAAAAGAGGCTCAAGGAAAGGATGACGAATGTGTTGCCATAAGAGAGCGAATATCAGATGGAGAGGAATTGAAGTACAAAATTGATAGCACGGGACTGTTAAGGTTTGAAGGGAGGATCTGGATACCGATGGTTCCGGAATTGAGGGAAAAGGTTTTGCAAGAAGCTCATTCTACGAAGTATTTGATACACCCTGGTGGTACCAAGATGTATCAAGATTTGCGCCAACACTTCTGCTAGCTAAACATGAAGAGGGAGGTCGTGGAATGTGTTGGACGGTGTTTGACATGTCAAAGGGTAAAAGTAGAACATCAGAAACCGGGTGGACTGCTACAACCGCTGGAGATTCCTGAGTGAAAGTGGGAGCATATCATGATGGATTTTGTGACGGGGCTTCCACCAACTCAAAAGGGTTATGACGCGATCTGGGTGATCGTGGATCATTTAACTAAATCTGCACATTTTTTACCGATCAAGATAGGTACATTCTGGAGCAGTTAGCAAAGTTATATGTGAAAGAGATTGTGTCGCGACATGGAGTGATGGTATCTATTGTGTCTGATAGAGATCCGCGCTTCATGTCGAATTTTTAGAAGAGCTTGCAAGAAAGGTTGGGAACCCAGTTGAGGTTGAGTACAACGTATCATCCTCAAACGGATGGGCAAAGCGAACGAACGATTCAGACGCTTGAGGACATGCTTAGAGCTTGTGTGATGGATTTTAAAGGCAGCTGGGACGATCACCTACCATTGGTGGAGTTCGCCTATAATAACAGTTATCATGCAAGTATTGACATGCCGCCATACGAATCATTATATGGAAGGAAGTGCCGAACACCTCTGTGTTAGGACGAAGTCGGTGAACGAAAACTATTGGGACCTAAATTGGTGCAGCAGACTGTGGATGTCGTCAGGGTGATAAGAGCTCGATTAGTAGCGGCTCAAGATCGACAAAAGAAATACGCCGATTTGCATCGTCAGAAGCGAGACTTTGAAGTTGGCAGCTTTGTACTTTTGAAGGTATCTCCTTGAAAAGGAAAGATCAGATTTGGTAAGAAGGGGAAATTGAGTCCTAGGTTCGTAGGACCTTTTGAAGTTTTCAAGAGGGTAGGCGAAGTGGCGTACGAGGTAACTTTATCTCCTGAACTTGAGCACATTCACAATGTGTTTCACGTCTTCGTGTTGCGGCCATATAAACCCGACTACAAGCATGCGATATCCTATGAACCGATTCAAGTTGAGCGAGACTTGTCATATGAAGCGATTCCTATCCAGATATTAGATAGGAAGGAGCAGACGTTAAGAAATAAGGACATCCATTCGATCAAAGTACTTTGGAGGAGCCACATAGCTGAAGAAGCCCCGTGGGAACTAAAAGAGAAGATAAGGAAGAATTATCCGCATTTTTCTGAGTGAACCCATGTTAAGTTTCCCGTACCTAGATTATAATTCTGGGGACAGTATTCTTATAAGGGGGAGGATGTAATAACCGGGAATTCTGAATTTACCTTGTAATTCGAATTTTTGAATATTAATGAATATATTATATTTTATTAATATTATTTTGTGTTGCATGTTTAAAGGTTGTGTGACAACCTGGATTATGTGAATGCATGAAATGTTACGTGTTATAGTTTTGTTTACCTATTCACGGGGCACGTTTCCCGAGGCACTATTCACGTCATAATATTTTGTGTCTTTTTCGATTTTAATAAATTTCATTAATACGTGTGAGCGATGTGATAATTTTTTCAAGCGTTGGAATATTTATCTGAGCTCGTTAGTGATTTAATGTATATCCGAAATGTATTATATGGGTGTTCCGAATATTTGGACAAATCCCATAATAATTATTTTTATGCGTCCCAATAATTTGTGGGAGTACCCATTTTAATTTTAGATAGAGTTATTTATCAAATTGGGTACAAAAGTGGGAGTATTCGGATATATTTTTGGTGTATCTGTGTATTTATTTTGGCTTGTTACTCCAAGAGTGAACCACCCAACCACTTTAGACCAATCAAATGAGAGCATGAAGGGAGTTGTCGGTAAGCTTTGCATTTGTTAGACAAATGCATTAAGCAACCAAGCTCATTCCTCCCGAAGCCCCTCCACTTCTCCCAATCCATTCCACACTTCTCCCTTTCCATGCCTAGGTTCAGTTGAGAGAGAGAGAGAAGGAAAATCTGCAGGAAGACGGAAGAACAAAGAACAAGAAGGAGAAGAAGAATGCCAACGAAGAAGTAGAAAGAAGGAAGAAGAAGAAGGCGCGGGTGGAGGAAGAAGAGAGCAAGGAGAAACCCTTAAAATCAAGCCCTAGCTAATCTTTTTAATCATCTAGGAAGGATTTACAGAGGTAAACAATCAATCAAATCCATTCCATTCGATTTCTTGGTAAGTTTTTCAAGTTTTCTTAGTTTTGAGCTCTCTTAAGCTTGTGGGTCGGATTTATGGAGATTCTTGATTTTTTGTTTGTTATGATTGTTTGTAAATATTGTTAAGAGGTTATGTAAGCCATTAATAACATCAAAGTAGAACAAAAACGCAAGAAATCCTTACCTTGGCTTAATAGAGCAAGAACAATGGACAAAACATAGACGTTGGATGTTCGGACCATTTTAGAAGACTGTAAAGCTATGATTTCGTATTTGTTATTTTTGTTTGTTGTTATGGTATTGTAGTTCCATGGGTTACGAAGCTAACCCAGTTGGAATGGAGTAAAAAGGAGTTAAAACGAGTTCGTAGTAATGATTCTTATAAAACTTGTCAAGAACTCGAAAAATAAAATATGAACTTAGTACTTTGGCCTAAGATTTGGCCATTTTAATGTTTATGGGTAATTCTAAATTTTTGATATGTTGTAGCCCCATAATTTAGGAGTCCATAGAGTCCAGAATGGACCAATTTGCTTGTGTATTGAAGGAGTTATGGAGGTTAGAATGACCGGAGGTCGGAGTCGTGAACTGGGATTAAACCTAGAATCCGGCTACTGATGAATAACGTCGCAGCGTCATTCATAAGCTTAACAGCCATCGCTGCAGCGAGGGGCATAACAAACAAATGAACGGAGCTCACGCCGCAGCGACGCTTCCAAGCACTAAGCTTGGCGTCGTAGCGCCACGTGGCAGAAGACGGGAAACGGAGCTCACGTTGCAGCGTGGCTTCTAATACTAAGCTTCCGCCGCAGTGATGCCACGCGGCAGAGTCAGGACACGGGAACGACGCCGCAACATGGGCTCTAGCAATGAGCCTCACTCCGTAGCGTCAGTTCTGTGTTTGGACCGGGTCAGTTCAGTTAGGCCGGGTCAGGTCTGGTCAGACCTAGTGACTTTTTCCAGCGAGTCCAAAACTTATATTTTTGTACAAAATGATTAGACACGTTAGTAATTATATTTTTGTCAAGCCTTAAAATGCTTAATTGTATACTAAGTGTCAACCAAAGTGATGTTGTCTTAAGGCGTAAATTGAGTAACCTGGTTGCAATTTATGCTTAATTGTGTAGGCTATTAAGGAACGTGAGTTGTAATATTGTAGAAGCGCATCAGGTAAGTTTCCTAACGCTTGTCTAACCCTTGTGTTGGGTAAGTTTCCCTAACCTTACTCGAATTATACTTGAGCAGGTTTAATATTATATACAAATGTTGTATATTGTTACAAGTTTCATGACTCAAAATGAGTTATTACTTTCAAATTATATTAGTAGATTAATTATTATAAATTACTCCACATCCAAGATAATTATTGATATTTGCAACTTGTGCATTTGAATTCATTATCTGTTGTTGGACTGTGAAACGTTTAAGTTCTTCATTCATGAAATGTTTAAGGAAATAGTCTACGCCACTTGTTTCGGCTAGACATGTACAGGTTATTATTTTTAAAAGCTATCCGAACCAATTGTTGGTATGGATTCTTAGATTGAGAGAGCAACCCTTATTTAGGGGATTTTAATGTGTTGGTTATTCGATGCAGTCAGAGTTAAATGTTATGCATATACATAGGGCACGAGAGGCTGATCCCCTCGAGTACTACTAACGGGCCAGGCATTTAAAAGGGTTAGTCGAATGACTGATCCTTTGGTTAAAAAGTTCATGGTCTATTGGACCACTCAACAGTAAATAATCAATATTCATTATTTCATTTGAACTTTGATTATATTATCAGCTATTTCTTCAATGTTCTTAAATTGCTGAACTATGCAATTATTATTCTCATTCATTCATGATATATCTTCTTTATTCATTTTAAACTTGCTGAGCAAAGTAGTTACTCACCCTTGCTATATCATGAACCTATTGCAGTCAAGCCGGATAGTTCCAAAGTGGACAAAGGCAAAGGAAAGCTTAAGGACTAGTTGTTTGTACTATCTCATTATGTAATCGTGGAATTGTTTTGTATTATTAAGTATTCTGCGATGTATTTATTTAAGGTTATAGACCTTGGGATCGTAGTAAACCTTTTATAATGAACAACATATTTTATTTATTCTTGTTTGGAGGTGTATGGATGTACTTTATCGTGAGCACCAGATTCGAGGTATTGGTACCTGAATTTGGGGGTGTCACAGGTTGGTATCAGAGTTGTAGGTTTTAAACTTTAGGATTGCGAAACCTAGGTTATAACCTTAGTATTAAACTCGTATTGAGTAAGTTAGGAGGTGAATCGAGGAGATTTATTTGGTGATCATGTCTGGAAGTGGATTGCGAAAATCCATCGAGCCAAGTTGTGCATGATAAAATATCATTTCATTCTATCAATGAATATATTTTATTGTAGCACTGACATCTTGCTGTCTGTTTGTTTTTGTCTGTGGTTGTAGGATGTCTGAGATGGGAGAGTCCAGTCCGGCTAGAGAGGTGGAGTTCACAGACATTCATGTAGACACAGGGCATTTAGTAGAGGTGTAGCCGAGTGAGCCAGAGATGATGGACATTAGTGATGAGTCTGAGGCTAAGTATGGTTCTGAGGAGGAGCCAGTTACCGAAGGAGTGCTGAGGCTGTTAAGCGATGAGGGGGAGGATGAGGACCCCGAGGAGGATCCAGTGACGGAGGATGATGAGCCACCTGAGTATGTAGATGGCATGGGCACTACTGCTAGTGAATCATCGAAGAGCTGACAAATAGGAATTAGGAGCTCGAGAATCGAGTAGCCCACTTAGAGGAGCAGAATCAGGATCACCAGGACTGAGAGGAGCAATACATGCCATTAGCGTATCAGACTTTGGGGGAAAAGGCTGAGTTGACCCAAAAGCTACAGGAAAAGGACCAGAGGATTGTCGAGCTAGAGGCAGAGGTTCAAGGTCGGCGTGGGGCTTCTGTTCAGCTTGGTGTCATGGTTTATGACCTCTTAGGGAAGAATGTGGTGCTGGTAGGACAGATAGAGCGGGTAGAGGATCAACTAGAGACTACTCATCTAGAGAGAGATGAGGTTATGGAGCAGTTGGCAGCCCTGACTGCAGAGATTGATTCCCTCCGTTTAGGCTTGACTACTTCCATTGGTAGGATGAAGGACAGGGTGAGGAGGCACCCCAGGGATGAAGGGAGCAGCAGGCACGTGATTAGGCGCCGAGTGGTCGACAAGCTGGCTCGACGGGAGCTCAGGGTTGCAATTCGCTGCAGCAGGCGGTGATATGTTATTTTTAGCATTCTGTTCACAATAGGTCCCACTTTTGTTGTAATAGGGGCATACTTATGTTGTAAATCCCTATGCTTGTAGCGTGCATAGGATAGTAGTTGAACCCCAATTTTATTCCTGATAGAGGGGTGGAAGGTTATTATTCCCCACTTTTGTTTGTTAGGGGGATAGTTAATGGTTGGCAGGCTATGTCATTTAGCGTTTATAGAAGTATGTCATATGTTGAGTCAGGTTGTATTAAAATAGTGACATATAGTTATAATTGCAGTTGTTTTAGTTATATCAAATGTGTTTGATAGATGCTTTTACTTTTAATTGTTGACTTAAATGACTTTTTACTTATGGCATAAATCTAGTAGTAAAAGCCGACGGTTTTCTTTTATTAGATCATGCCTCCAAGAAGACAGCCACGAAAACAAAGGGTTGAGGAATCGGTGAATAACACCCAGGGTCATGCAGACCCAATGAGAGCGTTTGCTGAGTTGCTGGTAGAAGCTATGCAAAATAGACCCCCACCTATTAGAGAACAGCCAGAGCGGCAGCCCGCGTAACATTTGGCTAGCTTCAAGGATTTTAAGCTAGTAGGACCTCCCAAGTTCAAGGGAACACTAGACCCGATTGAAGCCCAAACCTGGATTAAAGAAATAGAAAAAGTGTTCGCGGTTGTAAGGGTGGCCGAAGAACAGAAGACAGGGTTCGCCACCTTTATGATGAAAGGTGAAGCGAACTATTGGTGGAAATCCACCAAAAATCGTACTGGAGATGGTGTGATACCATGGAACGTTTCAAGGAGCTGTTCTTCGAGAACTATTTCCCGGAGAGTATGCAGCAGAACATGGAGGTGAAATTTCTAGAGCTCAAGCAGGGGAACATGTCAGTCGCGGAGTACGCGGCTAAATTTAATGAGTTAGCTAGATTTGCACCTCACCAGGTAGACACTGAAGCCAGAAAGGTAAGGAGATTTGAATTAGGCATGAAATCGTGGGTGTACAGTAGGGTGGCAGTTTTAAGGATTGACAGATTTTCTACGCTGTTGGAAAGGGCCATCATCGCCGAAGGAGGCAACTAGGCTCTAGTAAAGTTCAATCAGGACAAAAAGAAGGGTCACAAAGGAGGTAAGGGAGGAAGCAGCGGGGGAAGTAACTCGAATAAAAAGAAATGGGGTGATAGCCAATCTTCCAGGGGCAACAAGTCTGGAGGAGAGGTTAAGAAGGGTAATAAGTGCGATAATTGTGGAAAGAATCACTCGGGGGAGTGTTTGAAGGGCAAATGGATTTTCTACAACTTTGGGCAACAGGGATACCTTGCTAATCAGTGCCCAAAAGGAAAGAAAGCAGGATGTTTCTCATGTGGAGCATCAGATCATCAAATTAAGGATTTTTCAAAAAGGAAGGGGGATGCAACAAGTAGCAACAGGAATAACAACAACAATAGACTGAGCATTGGAGGGCCAGCTAGCCAAACCAACAGACCAACGACACGCACTTTCAACTTGATAGTGCAGGATGCGGTGGAGTCAAAGGACGTGGTGTCAAGTATTATTTCGATCAACAATATTAGTGCATATGTATTATTTGATTCGGGTGCTACTTTTTCCTTTGTTTCGGAAGATTTTGCTAAACGGTTAAATTTACCTCGTGAGAAATTAGAGAATCCAATGAATGTTGAAGTAGCTAATAATGAAGTTATTCTTGTAAAACATATTCATAGAAATTGCTATGCCGAAATAAGAGGAAATAATTTGGGTGTAAATTTAATTTTGATACGACTAGGAGAATTTGATGTAATTCTTAGGATGGATTGGTTGTCTAGTCACGGGGCTGTGATTGACTGTCAGAAGAAATGTATACACTTGAAGACTCCGAATAAGTCGAAGGTCATATTCTACGGTAGTAAATCGCCAAGATAATCTTATTGTCTGACGATGATGCAAGCGAAGAAATTGCTAAGGAAAGGTTGCATAGGTTATCTGGCTCATGTGATTGATACTTAAAGAGTAGGGGGTGAGCTGGGTCAGATACCTATCATAAGGGAATTTTCAGATGTTTTCCCAGATGAGTTACCGGGTTTACCACCGGATAGAGTGCTCGAGTTTGTAATCGATTTAGTACCGGGAACCGCATCGATATCGAAGGCACCATACAGGATGGCACCAGTGGAAATGAAGGAACTAATAGTTCAACTATAGGAATTGCTAGATAAGGGGTATATTCGTCCGAGTGTATCTCCATGGGGAGCACCAGTGCTATTTGTAAAGAAGAAAGACGGATCGCTGAGGCTCTGTATTGAGTACAGGGAATTGAACAAGATTACCATTAAGAACAAGTATCCGCTGCCCAGAATCGATGATTTGTTTGATCAATTGAAGGGAGCGAAATATTTTTTGAAGATTGACTTGAGGACGGGTTATCACCAGCTGAAGGTGAGAAAAGAGGATATTCCAAAGATAGCATTCAGAACTCGATATGGACACTTTGAGTTTTTGGTGATGTCGTTTGGGCTGACGAACGCGCCAGCAGCATTTATAGACATGATGAACAAAGTGTTCAAGCAATATCTAGATAAATTTGTTGTCGTTTTTATAGATGACATTCTAGTCTACTCGAAGACGGAGGAGGAACATGTAGAGCATTTGAGGATAGCCCTGGAAACGCTGAGGAGGGAGAAGCTATATGCAAAGTTTTTCAAGTGTGAATTTTAGCTACAAAGGATGCAGTTTTTGGGGCACGTAATTGACAAGGATGGTGTATCAGTGGATCCGGCGAAGGTAGAATCTGTAATATCCCAAAAATTTCAAATGTGATCTGACAAGATCTAACAAATATTGTCAATTTAAAACCTAAGAATAATTGCTCAAGTATACGTTGAGCTATCTAAAAAACTAAAAATGATTTGTAGATTCGTATACAATTAGAGGTTAGAACTATAATCTAAGTTATGTGCTATATGAATAAATAAGCTTGTATTGAACTTCAAATGTGTTATATGCTTTCTGCTATGGGTAGTATTTTCTGTTTTGGTTTAAGTAGTTAACATTAATATTTATTAAAATCAAGAAGTTAATTTTAGGCTAAAACCTAAATTGGGAAAAAGGTTAAAACCTAAACCCTAAGGGATAAACCCTAGGAATAACCTAGGTTTTCTAGCGAAATGTGTACGTCGTAATAACATTCTGTTTTAAGATTTACCGGTAATACGATGTGAAAACACGTATTATCCAATAAAAGTTTTTCTTGAAAAACGTGCAAATTACTATTCACGGTAATAAGATAAAATAGGGAAAAAGACAAAAAGAAATATTTTTGTTACTTTTTGATCGTCTAACCATTTTCTGAGAAATAGTCGCCGAAAACACTATTCACCCAAAAACGCTTTTGTGTCTTTTCGATTTTTCGAAGAATACGCGAATATTAATATTACGAAGAAAGATGGAATATCCAATAAAATTAGAAAACGAAAAACGTAGTTTTTCGACTGTGGGATAAATTATAGAAGTTAAAAACGAAGAATGCAAGAATAAATACGAGTATAATATGAAATATTATACGATAGAATATAAGATTAATACGAGGTATAATACGCGTGAAATACGATGTAGATACGAATAAATAAACTAAGAATCCATGTGAACTTGAATCGACCAATCAGATGCAAGCATGATGTAATCATGACGTCATCTTCAAAGTAGCACAAAGATGATGTCATCATGATGTCATCTTCAAAGTAGCACAAAGATGATGTCATCATGATGTCGTGGATTAATGCAAAAAGACTATTATGCCCTAACTTAGGAAATCCTATAAATAGAAGCCCATCCCATCTTCATTTCTTACCAATTCACAAAATCAAAGAGCAAAATTACTCTCTAGATATATTTCAAGTATTGATAGTTGCCAATAAATAGTTAAAACTTCCAATTTCAAAAGGTAATCATCTTAGTAGTTATAATGTTCGATTTCAATTTGTAGTTATAACTAATTATACATTTTACTAGTAGTTATAATGTCAAAATTCATTTTATAGCTAGTGTAGTATATATCATGATCACTAGTAGTTATAATGTCTAAATCATTACAACTATAGTGAAGAAATGGTCAATCGTAAGTAGTTATCATGTTCAAAATTTTCAAAATGTTCTTCGTGTTCTTCGTGTGTTCTTGAGTAAAAGTCATAAATCTAATATAAGTAGGTTTATGATTTTGGTATTTTTATGTTATGAAGTGTTATTGAGTCTTAGAACATGTTATCTTAACAAATTAATGCTAGTGGTACCATGTTTCACATGGTTAACCCAAGATATTTTGATCAAAGTAGACTCATAGACCTTTCTGCCCATTTTCCAAAATTTTAAAGTCCAAATCTGCTTCTGTAATATAAAGAAAGTTGTAGAGGGGGAAATTCTAATGAATTTAGACTCAAGAATCACCCAAAAATGTTTTGAAACGAAGAAGTTATGACAGTTTCCGTAAAGGACGTCAAAGCTGAAAATTTCTTAGTGGCTCTCGGGTTTAAGGACTTAAAAATGAGTTTTTGAGCTAGGATGTTATGGAGCCTATAACACCTATGAAAATAGTTAAGTCAAGTTATTATATGACATATGAAGTAATATAATACGATAAATCTAACCGCTTATGCACTAAATGATTGTGTAGGGTTATTTTATCAAGTTTGAGTTTAGTGTTTATTATCCTAAACACCAAGGCAAGTCTTCTAACTTTGTTACCTTTATGCAATTACTATATCTTGGTATCAATTGTTGTGGAGTTATTGCTTCTTATTCAGCATAACTTAAGAAATGAATCATTATTCATATATTGCTTGTTTGAGCTTAAATTGTTGTGTCAAGCCAAATTGTTTGGTACGACATCTTATACTGAGAAATGGAACACCTTGATGTAAGGTGAACTGGAAAATTTTCCTTAAAATAAGGTGACGAAAATTCCCTTAAGATAAGGTGACGAACAGTTGATTTTATATCAACATAAAATGGTAGGATGATATGCATACTCCTAGGATATTGGTTAGGTTGATCCCCTACCAGATATCCGAAATCAAGCTTTTCTAAGTCATTGAAGACTGATAGAACTGATTGAAATATTTGGTTCATGTACAGAACCCTCAGTTATACATCTTTTGTCATCTTTCAACTCAAACACCTTGTGTTTATATTTTCAAATAAACTTGCTGAGCATTTGTAGCTCATTCTTGCGTACATTTTTCTTTGCAGCTTTAAATGATAATCCCGGCACTTCTGGGACAGACAAAGGGAAAGGCCATGTTAATTAGTTTTATTTTTCTGTTGTGAATGTTTTCAAGTTTTATGTCATATGTTGTAATAAAGATACAATACTGAGAACGATGTAACCGAATCTAATGATATGTAACATATTATCACCTTTTATTATGTTAATTGCGTTATACTCTAATCTTTAAATTGTTTAGAATAGTTGTACTAAGTTAAATACAGTATCTATATGAACTATACATCTGAATGAGGGTATTTGAATGATATTAAAAATCCTATAAGCTTTGAGGTTATACTTAATGAGTGCCGGTAAGGTGCCATCTTTACCGGAATGCGCCCCTCAGTTCTATGGATAATCTTATCATTAATACTGTGAATGTCAGATAGATAGGAACTATCGATATGAAAGAGATATTCATCAGTTATAAATCTATACATCCAAGTGAGGGTATCCAAACACAGTTGAAGTTCTGGCCAGAACTATTAATTGTTATGGGATACTGTGAACCTTGGATAGATAGAAGTTATATATGATAGAATATTTATAGTTGAATAGTTTCACGTGAGCACCAAATCTGCTACAGGGAGTGTAGAGAATTTGGGGGCGTCACAGAATCAGTAATAAACTGGGAACAGCCGAAGAGGCCAACAGAAATCCGAAGTTTCTTGTGATTAGCAGGTTACTATCAGAGGTTTATTCAGAACTTTTCAAAGATAGCGACATCGTTGACAAATTTAATAAGGAAGACTGTGAAGTTTGTATGGACGGATAAGTGCGAAGAGAGTTTCTTGGAATTGAAGAAGAAACTTAGTGAAGCACCTTTGTTATCAGGGGCATTTGTGGTGTACAGTGATGCATCACACAAAGGCCTTGGGTGCGTATTGATGCAGTATGGGAAGGTCATTGCGTACGCGTCACGACAGCTGAAGGACTGTGAGAAGGGGTATCCGACTCATGACCTGGAACTAGCGGCAGTGGTGTTTGCTCTAAAGATTTGGAGACACTATCTGTATGGGGAGAAGTGTGAAATATACACAGACCACAAAAGTTTGAAGTATATCTTCACTCAAAAGGAACTAAACATGAGGCAGAGACGATGGTTGTAGTTGATCAAGGATTACGATTGTGAGATTCTATACCATCCTGGTAAGGCCAATGTAGTAGCTGATGCTCTAAGTAGGAAGGGCAGAGATAAGTTGATGATGTTGACAGCTCAAGAAGAATTGATCAAGGATATGGAAAAACTGGAGTTAGAAGTCAAGTATTCGACAAATGCAGACGAGAAACTGTTTGTAGTGGAGGCGAGTCCGACTTTATTAGACAAGATAAAAGAGGCTCAAGGAAAGGATGACGAATGTGTTGCCATAAGAGAGCGAATCTCAGATGGAGAGGAATTGAAGTGCAAAATTGATAGCACGGGACTGTCAAGGATTGAAGGGAGGATCTGGATACCGATGGTTCCAGAATTGAGAGAAGTGGTTTTGCAAGAAGCTTATTCTACGAAGTATTTGATACACCCTGGTAGTACCAAGATGTATCAGGATTTGCGCCAACACTTCTGCTGGCTAAACATGAAGAGGTAGGTCGTGGAATGTGTTGGACGGTGTTTGACATGTCAAAGGGTAAAAGCAGAACATCAGAAACCGGGTGGACTGCTACAACCGCTGGAGATTCCTGAGTGAAAGTGGGAGCATATCATGATGGATTTTGTGACGGGGCTTCCACCAACTCAGAAGGGTTATGACGTGATCTGGGTGATCATGGATCGTTTAACTAAATCTGCACATTTTCTACCGATCAAGATAAGGTACATTCTGGAGCAGTTAGCAAAGTTATATGTGAAAGAGATTGTGTCGCGACATGGAGTGATGGTATCTATTGTGTCTGATAGAGATCCGCGCTTCACATCGAATTTTTGGAAGAGCTTGCAAGAAAGGTTGGGAACCCAGTTGAGGTTGAGTACAACGTATCATCCTCAAACGGATGGGCAAAGCGAACGAACGATTCAGACGCTTGAGGACATGCTTAGAGCTTGTGTGATGGATTTTAATGGCAGCTGGGATGATCACCTACCATTGGTGGAGTTCGCCTATAATAACAGTTATCATGCAAGTATTGACATGCCACCGTATGAATCATTATATGGAAGGAAGTGCCGAACACCTCTGTGTTGGGACGAAGTCAGTGAACGAAAACTGTTGGGACCTAAATTGGTGCAGCAGACTGTGGATGTCGTCAGGGTGATAAGAGCTCGATTAGTAGCGGCTCAAGATCGACAAAAGAAATACGCCGATTTACATCGTCAGAAGCGAGACTTTGAAGTTGGCAGCTTTGTATTTTTGAAGGTATCTCCTTAGAAAGGAAAGATCATATTTGGTAAGAAGGGGAAATTGAGTCCTAGGTTCGTAGGACCTTTTGAAGTTTTCAAGAGAGTAGGCGAAGTGGCGTATGAGGTAGCTTTACCTCCTGAACTTCAGCACATTCACAATGTGTTTCACGTCTTCGTGTTGCGGCCATATAAACCCGACTACAAGCATGCGATATCCTATGAACCGATTCAAGTTGAGCGATACTTGTCATATGAAGAGATTCCTATCCAGATATTAGATAGGAAGGAGCAGACGTTAAGAAATAAGGTCATCCATTCGATCAAAGTACTTTGGAGGAACCACATAGGTGAAGAAGCCCCGTGGGAACTAAACGAGAAGATAAGGAAGAATTATCTGCATCTTTTTGAGTGAACCCATGTTAAGTTTCCCGTACCTAGATTGTAATTTTGGGGACAGTATTCTTATAAGGGAGAGGATGTAATAACCGGGAATTCTGGATTTACCTTGTAATTCGAATTTTTGAATATTAATGAATATATTATATTTTATTAATATTATTTTGTGTTGCATGTTTAAAGGTTGTGTGACAACCTGGATTATGTGAATGCATGAAATGTTACGTGTTATAGTTTTGTTTAAGTGAATAATTGATTTCGCGTAGCGTCGCTAAATCCATATTCATGGGGCACGTTTCCCGAGGCACTATTCACGTCATACTATTTTGTGACTTTTTCGATTTTAATAAATTTCATTAATACGTGTGAGCGATGTGATAATTTTTCCAAGCGTTGGAATATTTATCTGAGCTCATTAGTGATTTAATGTATATCCGAAATGTATTATATGGGTGTTCCGAATATTTGGACAAATCCCATAATAATTATTTTTATGCATCCCAATAATTTGTGGGAGTACCCATTTTAATTTTAGGTAGAGTTATTTATCAAATTGGGTACAAAAGTAGGAGTATTCAGATATATTTTTAGTGTATCTGTGTATTTATTTTGGCTTGTTACTCCAAGAGTGAACCACCCAACCACTTTAGACCAATCAAATAAGAGCATGAAGGGAGTTGTCGGTAAGCCTTGTATTTGTTAGACAAATGCATTAAGCAACCAAGCTCATTCCTCCCGAAGCCCCTCCACTTCTCCCAATCCATTCCACACTTCTCCCTTTCCATGCCTAGGTTCAGTTGAGAGAGAGAGAGAAGGAAAATCTGCAGGAAGACGGAAGAACAAAGAACAAGAAGGAGAAGAAGAACGCCAACGAAGAAGTAGAAAGAAGGAAGAAGAAGAAGGCGCGGGTGGAGGAAGAAGAGAGCAAGGAGAAACCCTTAAAATCAAGCCCTAGCCAATCTTTTTAATCATCTAGGAAGGATTTACAGAGGTAAACAATCAATCAAATCCATTCCATTAGATTTCTTAGTAAGTTTTTCAAGTTTTCTTAGTTTTGAGCTCTTAAGCTTGTGGGTCGGATTTATGACGATTCTTGATGTTTTTGTTTGTTATGATTGTTTGTAAATATTGTTAAGAGGTTATGTAAGCCATTAATAACATCAAAGTAGAACAAAAACGCAAGAAATCCTTACCTTGGCTTAATGGAGCAAGAACAATGGATAAAACATGGACTTTTTGTTATTTTTGTTTGTTGTTAAGGTATTGTAGTTCCATGGGTTACGAAGCTAACCCAGTTGGAATGGAGTAAATAGGAGTTAAAACGAGTTCGTAGTAATGATTCTTATAAAACTTGTCAAGAACTCGAAAAATAAAGTATGAACTTAGTATTTTGGCCTAAGATTTGGCCATGTTAATGTTTATGGGTAATTCTAAATTTTTGAAATGTTGTAGCCCCATAAGTTAAGAGTTCATAGAGTCTAGAATGGACCAATTTGCTTGTGTATTGAAGGAGTTATGGAGGTTAGAATGACCGGAGGTCGGAGTAGCGAACTGGGATTAAACCTAGAATCCGGCTACTGATGAATGACGTCGCAGCGTCATTCATAAGCTTAACAGCCATCGCCGTAGCGAGGGGCATAACAGGGAAATGAACGGAGCTCACGCCGCAGCGACGCTTCCAAGCACTAAGCTTGGCGTCGTAGCGCCACGTGGCAGAAGACGGGAAACAGAGCTCACGTTGCAGCGTGGCTTCTAATACTAAGCTTCCGTCGCAGCGACGCCACGCGGCAGAGTCAGGACACGGGAACGACGCCGCACCGTGGGTTCTAGTAATGAGCCTCACGCCGTAGCGTCAGTTCTGTGTTTGGACCGGGTCGGTTCAGTTAGGCCGGGTCAGGTCGGGTCAGACCCAGTGACTTTTTCCAGCGAGTCCAAAACTTATATTTTTGTACAAAATGATTAGACACGTTAGTAATTATATTTTTGTCAAGCCTTAAATGCTTAATTGTATACTAAGTGTCAACCAAAGTGATGTTGTCTTAAGGCGTAAATTGAGTAACCTGGTTGCAATTTAAGCTTAATTGTGTAGGCTATTAAGGAACGTGAGTTGTAATATTGTAGCAGCGCATCAGGTAAGTTTCCTAACGCTTGTCTAACCCTTGTGTTGGGTAAGTTTCCCTAACCTTACTCAAATTATTCTTGAGCAGGTTTAATATTATATACAAATGTTGTATATTGTTGCAAGTTTCATGACTCAAAATGAGTTATTACTTTCAAATTATATTAGTGGATTAATTATTATAAATTACTCCACATCCAAGATAATTATTGATATTCGCACCTTGTGCATTTGAATTCATTATCTGTTGTTGGACTGTGAAACGTTTAAGTTCTTCATTCATGAACTGTTTAAGGAAATAGTCTACGCAACTTGTTTCGCTAGACATGTACAGGTTATTATTTTTAAAAGCTATCCAAACCGATTGTTGGTATGGATTCTTGGACTGAGGGAGCAACCCTTATTTATGGGATTTTAATGTGTCGGTTATTCGATGCAGTCAGAGTTAAATGTTATGCATATACATAGGGCACGAGAGGCTGATCCCCTCGTGTACTACTGACGCGCCAGGCGTTTAAAAGTGTTAGTCGAATGACTGATCCTTTGGCTAAAAAGTTCATGGTCTATTGGACCACTCAGCAGTAAATAATCAATATTCATTATTTCATTTGAACTTTGATTATATTATCAGCTATTTCTTCAATGTTCTTAAATTGCTGAACTATGCGATTATTATTCTCATTCATTCATGATATATCTTCTTTATTCATTTTAAACTTGTTGAGCAAAGTAGTTGCTCACCCTTGCTATATCATGAACCTATTGCAGTTAAGCCAGAGAGTTCCAAAGCGGTCAAAGGCAAAGGAAAGCTTAAGGACTAGTTGTTTGTACTATCCCATTATGTAATCGTGGAATTGTTTTGTATTATTAAGTATTCTGCGATGTATTTATTTAACGTTATAGACCTTGGGACCGTAGTAAACCTTTTGTAATGAACAACATATGTTTATTTATTCTGCATTAGTTGATTTATGTTGTTTAGAGGTGTATGGATATACTTTATCGTGAGCACCAGATTCGAGGTATTGGTACCTGAATTTGGGGGTGTCACAACCTATATCTACCTCATTCTCATGACACATCCCGTGTCTACTCATTATTAAGGCACAACCTGTGTCTAGTTCATCTCTTGAATCTTAACTCCCCTATATTAGGGTCTTTTCTCTCATAATTACACCAATCTCCTCTAGTTTGAATTAACATTTCTTAATCTTTAATGAATTTTAATAATTCCATAACATACCTCTATATTTGTCTAGCCGAGAACAAATGGCATCGACATTCTTCTTAAATAGTTCATGAATAATAGAACTTTAATAACTTGAACAGTTTAACAACAAAACAGTTCATCACAATAGCACATAAGTGCAGATATTGGCACAAAGCACAACAATAGCTAAACATCTTGTACAAACATGAAATATTTGCACATAGACAGAAATCTTGCATAACATAAAGTTTAGACAAGAGTTAGGAACTTGCCTTAAGCGTTGCTTATAACTTTAAGCTAATTCACCCTTCGAATGTCCTACACATAGTCATGTATGACGACATACCAATTAGCCACATAATGACGTTCTAAATTGGTTTATATTACTTTATTTCATATTTCATAATGTCCGTTTCGTTTGAATCGGAACACTTTTTAAGTTCATTAATACTTGGCACGGCGTCCCGGCATTCGCATGTCGCACGCCTGTCTTGCCTAACTAGAGCGCCTAATCGACACGCCCCTGGTGTACGCTTAGCTCGCTTGACATACTTTGTTACTAAACATTAATTTATGTTAAGTAATTTAGATTTGTAAAGTTCGTCTTTCTATTAGAATTCAGACATTAAACAAGGTTATAATTACTCGTTATGGCATTACAACGCTTACACGTTCATATGCCCGACTAGCCTACGCGAATGCCCAACGACTGAACGCGTAGCAGCTCTTTATTAGGTTTGGTACAGGAGCGGCGTTGCGGTGCTCAATTCTAGTTCATTTTCGGCGCTGTGGTGCCATTCATTTGCCAGTTCTTTATGTGGCACTGTGGCACCAGCTTTTTACTCTATAAGCGGCGCTACGACACCGACAATCAGGGAGCTATTTTTCATCTTGTTGAAATTTTCGTTTCCGTCGCATCTGCTTCCAACATCGTAACTTCCTCATCCGTTATTAGAATGAGTCCGTTCTACCTATTTCTAGCTCGTAACATCATATATAAATTCTCCTAGACAGAATATTTTTTCTGGTTCTCTAACAAGCCTAAAATTGGTTCAAAATTCTCTCGTGGTTCGTTAAGTGACGTTCTGGATGTTGGATTTTCAAATTACCGGAACTCGGTCATCCGAAGTCGGATTGAGCTCGTTCTCGAGCCTACAGCTCACATTTTTCTTGAACTATAAAAGCCCTAACAAATCGGACTTTTTCGTACACATGATCTACCCGCTAACTTGGCCCCCAAAAGTGGTACCAAGCTAGGGATTTCTCCATTTAACATCTTTTACTAAAATTTTCGTCATAACTTCGTTATAACATATTTTTACTCTGTTCCAAATGGAACATTTCCTTAACACACATACTTATAATTCCTTCATCTTGGAATTCATAAACTAACTTACGAATGATTGTTTTAAACTTGTCCATCAACAACAATTACATTGATTTTCATACTTTTCTTAGTTTACTCTTTATTAACAATATGTTCTCACTTTGCATGCTTATTACTGATAAATATTAACTCCACTAAGGTCATCATCCTTATAACACCAAGATCCTTCATGATCTTCATCACAACAACATCCACCAACAAAGCACTTCTTTAACATACTGGAAAGCTTTTAAAAGAAATTAGATGAAGTAGATGTGTTTACTAAACTTACCTCTTGATGATCTTCTTAAAACTTGATTAAGCTCACTAGATCCTCTTCTTCTTCCTTCTTGAATCCGAGCTTTTCCTCTCCCTTTATCCAATTTGCTATAGTTTTCCCTCTTGGTTTTAGTGATTGGTAGGATTTGTGAAGGAAATGGGCTTCTATTTATAGCCCTTGCAAGAGTTGGGGTATTTTAGTCATTTAACCCCTCCTTAGCTTCTCCCCTAAGTTTCCTTAACTAACTAATTACTAACCATGGTTAATTAGTGGGGGATGGGATGGCTAGCTTCCTTAGGAAGCTCTCCTCTCCCATTGGTTAGTCAAAATTGTTGACTTTGACTTTCGTATTCCTACCGCATAATAATTCGTATTATACTCGTATTGTTCTCGTATTATACTCGTATAATAATTCGTATTTTACTCGTATTATTCTCGGTTGACTTTCAAAATTCGTTCAACAAGCCAAAAAATCGCGTTTCTCGTTTCTGAATTTTATTAAAGATTACGTCTTGTGACATCATATAAATGCTATAGCGTCTTTCGAAAAATCGAAAAACATAAAAGACGTTTTTAGCATGAATAGTGTTTTTTCGTCTTTTTCCCGAAAAAATTTATTTTCGTTTACGAAATCCTAGTTCGTAAATTCTATCACGTAAACACAATTTAGGTCATAATACGACCTTTAAACACATACAATCACATTTACACTTAATAATATTAATAAAAACTCATTTTATTAGATATTCATATTCATAAACCAATTAATAGATTACACGAAATTGCATGGGAATATAACAAGTTAGTTAGAGTGGATATGTTTATTTGATATCGAAAGAAGTTTATAAATGAAATTACGTATTCCTAGTTAACAATTCATCGTGACCATATAATCAAATGGAAAGTTATGAGATTTGAATGAAATATTAGGTGAAATTGAATTCTTAGATTTATTTATGTATGTAATTATATTTTATTATTTAGATATTTATTTTTAATATTTAATTTAATTATTAATTTTAGTTAATTCACCTGTTTAAATAAGATTGAGTTGATGTAAAATTGGTACTAGAAAAATATTAGAATTAATTCCTCGCGAGATCGACAGCTCTACTTATTGCTTTATTACTTGTTGACCGTGTACACTTACACGAATTTATTGATTGTAAAATCGACCAGCAATTATGTCTTGTGACATCATATAAACACTATGGCGTCATTCGAAAAATCAAAAAACGTAAAAGGCGTTTTTAGCGTGAATAGTATTTTTATATCTTTTCTCAAAAAAAGTTTATTTTCTCGTACGAAACCCTAATTCGTAAATTCTAACACGTAAACACAATCTAAGTCATAATACGACCTTTAAACACATAACACAGAATAATGTTCATAAAAACTCATTTTATTCAATAATATTCATAAACCCTAATTACCAAGCTAAGTACAATTCTCGATCGTTATATTCGTCCCCCCTTATAAGGATTCTGTCTCTAGAATCACGATACAAGGTTAAACAAAAAGATTAGGATAATTTCCTTCATCTTTTCTTCGAGTCCCCACGTCACTTCTTTGGCATTGTGGTTCCTACATACTACCTCTACTAACGGTATTATCCTACTTCTTAAGTCTTGCTCTTTCCTATCAATTTTCTAAATTAGAATTTCTTCATATGTTAAGTCTTTTTGAACCTGAATAGGTTCATACTCAATTACATGCATATAGTCTTGCTTATAGGGTCGTAATACCAACACATGAAACACATTATAGATGTGCTCTAACTTAGGAGGTAAGACTATTTCGTAAGCCATCCCTCCCACCCTTCTTAATACTGTAAACGATCCTAAAATCTAGGATTTAGTTTTCCTTTCCTCCCAAAACGTATCTTCCCTTTCCAGGGAGATAACTTCAAAAATACTTAGCTACGTACGTTGAAATCTCGCTTCTGCCGATGATGATCTGCATACTCTTTCTGTCGGTCTTAAGTTGCTACTAGCATTGCTCCTACCACTTTGGTAATTTCTTCAGTCTGCTGAACTAATTCTCCCAGCACAATTACGTTCCGCACTTTCTCCCGTATATAAGCTTCGTAAAGTGGCATGCCTATACTTGCATGATAACTATCATTATATGCGAATTCTACTAAAGGTAGGTGGTCGTCCCCTTTCGTGAAACAATCGAATCTGGCACTCCATGTTTTAAATAATTTTTTTGACATAAAGTTTAGCTAATTGGTCTAAATTAAACCTAACTTTGATTGACAAGTAATGTGCTAACTTACTTAAACGATATACTATAATCCATATAATGTTGTATCCCTTCTGCATTGTTGGAAGTTATGATGCCCCCACATTCGTGTACCTTTAAACACGGGATATGGTGCTCACGGTACTAACCATACATAACATCTATCTAGGCATTCCTTTAATACATACAGAATAATTACAATATTCTTACAATAATCCTTCATCTAGTCTCGAGTTCTTTAACCTTACATAACCAAAACATAATACTATCAAATACTACATTACACTATAATATATTAAATACATCATTAACTCTATTCTGGAGCTTTTCCTTTGCTCTTATCTTTATTCGTACCTGGGGAAACATCAGTCTTAACTGAAAACATGGAAATATAGCAAGAGTGAGCAACTGTAACCAAGAATAACATGTAATTTTATGTATATTATTTAAATGGTTGTGATTAAATAAATATATGTATGTGTTATATATATATATATATATATATATATATATATATATATATATTATATAGTTATGTGAAGAGATGTATATTGATAGTTGATTTAAATTAATTTAATGGTTTAAATTAACTAAGGGAGCTAACATTTTTATTAAATACAAGAAATGAAGTTGAAACTCGAAAGTGAGCTCGGAGTAGAATTTGGAGACGCGGACTAGATATTTGAGTTCAAAAGGTCAAAATTAGTAGGAATAGACTATAAACACAAAATATGTTGGGGTTGACTCTTTGGTCAAAGTCAACTGTTGACTTTTTTTCGGTAAAAAGTTAAACTCGAATTTCGGGATTGAATTTGGCGAAATGAATATTTCCATGATGTTGAGAACGTCAATTTTAGTAGGAATCAATTATTATCATGAAAAGTTGATTTTCGGATGTCAAATTAGTCAAATGGGTAATTAAATGGTTAATTGAGAAATTAAAAAGGAAAAGGAAAAGAAATCTGATGTGTGGGCCCCATGGGGACTGCTGAACTAAACTAAGTGGAGAGAGTGGGAACGATTATGCAGAATTTAAAGGAGAGAGTAAATAGAATGTGGGTTTATTTCTCCTTTAGCCCAAAACCCTTCCAATTTCTTAACCTCCCTCTTTCTAATCCTTAGCTCGACTGATGCATGGGGAAATTGAAGGGTTGGGAGCTGATGATTGGGAGTTGGAAACATGAAGGGATTCAAGAGCTAACAAGTCTCTATAAATATGTCCACACAACCGATTTTGAGTCGCCAATTACATTCTACAAAATATAAATACAAATTTTTCAATTTACAACTAATAACTGTCATGCAAAATACGACAACACACGTACTGTGAGTTTCAATACAAATATTGTACCGAAACTATTACAACAATAATCACACCCAACTTACGTTCTCAATACAATTATTGTCACACTATTTTATAATGTATTAGATACTTCTATGGTTTCGGACCATCACTCCATTTCCCGGCTAGTCCTAGCTACACTCTCATTTCCTTAGGAGAACAATGGAACAAAAAGGAAAAAGGGTGAGTACAAATAGCCCAGTAAAAAATATCATGACAAAGATAATGAACAATAAAATTATCTTTAGCCTTCAACATTTATAGATCAGAGATTTAAAGATAATATAAATTTTTAACAACAACAACAGCGGGACAAACAATCCATTAGAAGAGTCAAGTAGACTATGATGTCAACTATCTTCTATAATTTAAAAGTTCACCATCAATATTTTATCCCTATAATACCAATCAATAGTTCCTGTTTATGCTCATCCAAATCAACAATTTATCTTTGCACTATGGGCCAAAGATATTCATTAGGAACACCAATGGTCATGATCATACCAAATAACAGTTCCTCTTTGCACCCTTGGCCGAAGAGAAACTTTCACCACAAGCCTTTGTCTGTAACACCAAAGGTTAGGATTATACCAATACCGAGGTCATAATCATGCCCATCACCAGTTCATCTTTACACTACGGGCCAAAAAGAACTTTCACCACAACTTAAGTATGAGGATTATAGCAATGATATAAAGGATGAATAGGAACAAAACAATGAGATCAAGAATAAGAATAAATATTAGAGATTTTAATTTAATTTACTCAGAGATTAAGATTGTCTAAATTGCCAACACGATGACCAAATTGTGGAGTCAAATTCAAGAATGATATCCAAGATTCATACTTTAAAGATAAATAAAAAAATAAACTCCATCGTGAATAGTACTCTGACATGAATAGTACACCGACATGAATAGTACTCCCGGCGTGAATAGTACTCCGGCGTGAATAGTATCCCCCCCGTGTGAATAGTACCCCGACGTAAATAGATTAAAATTCAATAAGAAAGTTCATAGAAACAGAATATTCAAGTGATTTGATATTAGATGAAGTGCAAACTATTAAGGATATTCTACTAATTTCATAGATTTTTACCATTTAATAATAAGGTTATGGAAACAAACAATAATTTCCTACTATAAATGGAGAAATGTGAAAGAAAACGATATCCTTTGACGAGTGCAAAAGAAATGATACCACTTACGAGTTATGAAGAAAATGATATCCCTTACCTGAGTAGAGGACTAGATATTGTCTGATATATAGGAGATTATCGAGAGAAAATCTTGCATTAAAAGTAACTCTCAAAGTATACTTATACTCAGAAAAATACTCACAATATTATACTCGCAATAAAAAGTTTTTGTATTGTGATGATGTGTTTTCATTGTCTGAAGATGTATCCTTTTACAGGCAAAGTTTAAGGAGATAAACATCTAAAATTTAGTCACGGGTTTTAACCAAATAGTACTAATTAGAAAACTTTGGCCAATGAAGGGGCACCCTAGTTCACAAGTTACCAAATAAGAATGACACCATTGGAAAGTTTGGCCAATGAGGGGGGCACCCTAGTTCACAAATTACCAAATAGGAATGACACCATTGGAAAGTTTGGCCAATGAGGGCCATTTTTTGAAAATTTTTCACAATCTGCCAAAATCAAAAAGAAAAGAAAACAACTTCCTGGAGAATTTTAGCAAATGAAGGACCATTCCTTGTAAAAATTTCCTCTTCCGCCAAATCAAAAGGAAAGTAGATAACCTCATTTGAAGGTAACTGAGGGCCACTCATCTAAAAGAAAATAATATATATTCTGCATCCTCCAAAAATCAAATAAGTAATTACCAATTAGAAGGTAATTGAGGGGCCACCCCTTTGCAAAACAATTCCGCATTTTCCAAAATCAAATAGAATAATACCAATTTATTTATCAATTAATATTATTATAGACTCACAATATTGACAACCGGATTATTCCCCGGAAAGAGGGGGTCTTCCGTATAAACAGCGCACAATTAAATAACCCCTTTCCTCGACAGAACTTCTAGATATTGTCAATAATGCTAACTAGTTTAATAATATCATATCAAATAATATGAATTACTGTGTCGTAACAAATAATATAAAATACTATGCAGATATTTACTGTAACAATTATTGAATCAAAATACTGTACAATATCGTGTGTTACTGTGGAATACCGCATACTGCTGTGGAATAACGCGTTCTACTGTGGAATAACGCATTCTACTATTCTTTTTATTACCGGGTATATCAACAGTTACAGGTAATAATATTGTTGACAAAATACTGTCGTTTTCCGTATCCGAAAATTAGTCGTTATGGGGCCTACCAATAATTTGTTATTTCGGTGCTGTCGTACGTTACCGAATATAATATTTCCTGACAGAAAGAATATTCCCCGACAAAAGGAATATTCCCCGACATACTGTTTATCAGATAATTTGCATATAACACCATTAACAATATCATTATATCAATTAAACACTTTACTATTTAGAATAATAATCATAGAGAAAAATAAAATCTTATTCATAAAAGTCGGGGTCTTACAATCTCCCCTTCTTATGAAATTTCGTCCTCGAAATTGACATACATACTTGGCATTTCGAAGAGGTGAGGATATCTTGCCCAAATTTCAGATTCTAACTCCCAGGTCATTTCCTCTATATCATGATTTCTCCATAAAACTTTAACTTGAGGTATAACCTTTGAGCGTAGAATATGTTCCTTCTTATCCAAGATCTTGACAGGTACCTCCTCATACGTTAAATCCTTTGCTATCTCGTCTGGTTCTAATTTAACGATGTGATTTGGGTCTTTCACATATTTACGAGCATGGATATGTGAAAAATATTATGAACACGAGACATGCTTGGCGGTAAGGCGAGTCTGTAGTCCACAGTTCTTACTCGATCGAGGATTTCAAATGGACCAATAAATTAAGGGTTGAGCTTTCCTCTCTTTCCGAATCTCACAACTCCTTTCTATGGAGCAACACATAAGAATACATGGTCTCTGACATTGAATTCTTCGTTCCTTCGATGAAGATCAGCATAACTCTTTTGTCGATCTTGTGTTATTTGTATGCGTTGCCAAATTATTTGAATCTTTTCTGTAGTCATATGTATCAACTCTGGTCCCAACAATTTTGCCTCGCCTACTTCATCCCAACATGCTGGAGAGCAACACCTTCGTCCATACAACACCTCAAAAGGAGCCATGCCTATACTTGCTTGATAACTATTATTGTATGAGAATTCCACCAATGGTAAGTGTTTATCCCAATTTCCTTTAAAGTCTAGTGCGCAGAGTCTCAACAAATCTTCAAGAGTTTGAATGGTCCTTTTCGATTGCCCGTCCGTCTGGGGTTGGTAAGCAAAACTAAATTGTAATTCCATGCCCATAGTTTTCTACAAGCTGACCCAAAATCGTGAAGTGAATCTAGGGTTTCGATCAGAAACTATGGATTTTAGCATACCATGCAATCTCATAATCTCGCTTATATATATACTAGCAAGACGCTCAAGTGAATAGTTTTCTCGTATAGGCAAAAAATGAGCAGACTTGGTCAATCTATCAATAATGACCCAAATTACGTCTAAGCCTTGAGAAACTTTTGGAAGACCCGTCACGAAATCCATGTTGATGTGTTCGCACTTCCATTCTGGAATCTCAAGTGGTTGCAATGGACCCCTTGGTACTTGATTCTCTGCCTTGACACGTTGACAAGTTAAACATTTTGAGATAAACTCTGCGATCTCTTTCTTCATTTTGCTCCACCAAAACATATGTCGAAGATCATGATACATTTTGGTACTTCCAGGGTGGATTACAAACGGTGTGTTGTGTGCCTTCATCATGATTCTATATTTCAAATCAGAGTCGTTAGGAACAGACAGTCTAGAGTTGACTCGAAGTATTCCTTCTTTATCGACTCTTGCTTCTGGAATAACACATTCTTGTGCTTTCTTCTTCATATTCACTAACTCTACGTCTGTAACTTAAGCAGCTTTAATTTTGTCGATTAAAGTCGGTTTACTCGTATATGTGCGATCTTCACTTGGGTTCCTGGAGTCTTTAACTCTATCTCCATTCTTTGTAAGTCATACAAAATGGGCCTTTGCGTTGTCAATATCGCACTCGTACTTGCATAAGATCTTCTACTCAATGCGTCAGCTACCACGTTCGCCTTTCCAGGATGGTATTGGATGGTATAGTCATAATCCTTTAATAGCTCGAGCCAACGACGTTGTCGTATATTGAGTTCCTTCTGAGTGAAGAAATATTTGAGGCTTTTATGGTCTGTATAGATCTCCACCTTCTCCCCATACAAGTAGTGTCTCCAAATCTTCAACGCGAAAACGACTATTGCCAACTCTAGATCATGAGTAGGATAATTCCTCTCATATTCCTTAAGTTGTCGAGAGGCATAAGCTATAACTTTCCCATGTTGCATGAGAACGTAACCTAGACCTTACCGGAAACATCGTTGTAGATAACAAATCCTTTCGATCCTGATGGTATTGCCAAAACAGGTGCTGAAATGAGCCTTCTCTTGAGTTCTTGAAAACTCTTGTCGCATTCTTCGCTCCATTTAAATGTTGTGCTTTTCCAAGTCAGTTGAGTTAATGGAATGGCTATTCGAGAGAATCCTTCTACGAACCTCCGATAATAACCAACTAGGCCCAGAAAGCTCCGTACTTCGGTTACTGACTTAGGTTGCTCCCAATTTGATACTGCTTCAATCTTCGTCGGGTCAACCGATATTCCTTGTTTAGAAACCACATGACCAAGGAATGCTACTTCCTCAAGCCAGAATTCGCATTTCTTCAACTTGGCATATAACTTATTTTCACGAAGCTTTTGGAGTATCAGCCCCAAGTGTCGCTCATGATCTTCACGACTTTTGGAGTATATGAGGATGTCATCAATAAAGACAACCACGAAATGATCCAAATATTCCTTGAATATTCGATTCATCATATCCATGAAGGCATCAGGAGCATTAGTCAATCCGAAAGACATGACTAGGAATTCATAATGCCCGTATTGAGTTCTAAAGGCAGTCTTTGGAATGTCATCAGCTTTAACCTTCAACTGAATATATCCAAAACGGAGGTCGATCTTTAAAAAGAATTGAGAACCTTGCAATTGGTCGAACAGGTCATCAATGCGAGGTAACATGTACCTATTTTTGATGGTGACATGGTTCAACTCCCGATAATCAATGCAAAATCTCATACTCCCATCTTTCTTCTTTACGAATAAGACAGGAGCACCCCAAGGCAATGTACTCGGACGTATAAAACTGGTGTCTAACAACTCCTGTAGTTGGACTTTTGACTCCTGAAGTTCAATAGGAGTTATTCGATATGTGGTCTTGGAAATAGGTTTTGGACCGGATTCAAGGTCGATACAAAATTCGATTTCACGATCTGGGGGTAGGCCAGGAAGTTCTTCGGAAAATACGTTAGGGAACTTATTAACAATGAAAATATCATTCAAATCTGACGTACTTTTATTTAAATCAGTTACATGGGCTAAGAAAGCTTGACATCCATTTTTCAATAAATGAATGGCTTTGTGACTAGAAAAACTAATTTAACGAGAAAGGCAGTGAAGTTTGTGTGGTCAAAAAAATGTAAGGAAAGTTTTCAAGAGTTGAAGAAGAGATTAAGTTCGGCACCTGTATTGTCTCTGCCAGATGATACAGGAAATTTTGTGGTGTGCTTATGCAAAACGGCAAGGTCATTGCGTATACAGGAAATCATCGCATAAGGGACTTGGTTGTGTGCTTATGCAAAACGGCAAGGTCATTGCGTATGCATTGCGCCAATTGAAAGATTACGAGAAAGGGTATCCGACCCATGATTTAGATTTAACAGCAGTAGTTTTTGCCTTAAAAATTTGGAGGCATTATTTTTATGGGGAGAATTGTGAGATATATACAGACCACAAAAGTCTGAAGTATATTTTCACACAAAAAGATTTGAATATGCGTCAAAGGCGATGGTTGGAGTTAATCAAAGATTATGACTGTGAGATTCTTTACCATCCAGATAAAGCAAATGTGGTTGTCGACGCCTTAATAAGCAGGAAGGGTCGGAAGAAGTTATCATTGCTAACCACTCAAGAGGAGCTTATTTCGGAAATGGCCAAATTGCAGCTAGAAGTAAAATATCCGAGGGAGTCTGAGGAAAAATTATTTCAGATGGAAACCCGTCTAACTTTGTTGGACAAGGTGAAAGAAGCACAACTCCAGAATGAGGAGTGTGTGAAGATAAGGAAAAGAGTGTCTAAAGGGGAGGATATTAAATTCAAAGTTGATACTGAAGGGTTGTTGAGATTTGAAGGCAGAATCTGGGTTCCACCAGTACCGAAAGTCAGGGAAGAGATTTTGCATGAGGCTCACAATTTGAGATATTCGATTCACCCGGGAAGCACTAAAATGTACCAAGATCTTCGTCAGCATTTTTGGTGGCCGAATATGAAACGCGAAGTTACTGAATGTGTTGCGAAGTGCTTAACTTGTCAGAAAGTCAAAGCAGAACATCAAAGGCCAAGTGGTTTGCTGCAATCATTGGAAATACCAGAATGGAAATGGGAGCATATTGCGATGGATTTCGTGGTAGGTCTTCTAGCTACTCAAAAGGGTTACGACGCAATATGGGTGATCTGAAAGTAGTATGCACACAAGCCAATCATATTTGATATGATGTAGCATATACTTTGTAATCTTATTCAGTTATTAAAGGCATTTTATATTATCTACATAGTGTTGTTATATTAAATGTGATAAACTCATAGTTTTGAGCAATGCTTTTAGAATCATGATGGTGATCACGCTAATGAGATCTAAATTCAAGATAGCTCACAAACTAAAATTGTTCCTAATCGTTGGATTACTAAATTGGGGATTAGTGAATCCGGATAGATTAGTACATACGTTGCTTGCTCTTAGGAAGAGGATGATTGATCTCATAATCATTTGTGTGGAGACACTAAAGCAAGTATGTAGGTGCTTATTAGAGAATAAGTTCACTGAACGTGACTCGCTAAGGAATACCTAATGGAGTTTTACTCGCCTGTCAATAGGAATTCCTCAAGTGATAGTAGTACAAGTGATCCTTGGACTTGAGATCATCATAGTATCTTGTGTATGATGAGTTATACTTTGACATGTCCCTTAAGACCTTTGGGGTATATCAAAGGGTATGATTGGGTATAATAAGTTATACATGGAGATAGATGAATGATCAACAAAGAATGTACCACGTATAGTAAAAGATGTGAATGTCCTATGTGATTCGATAAATGACAACTCAGTAGTCCTTAGCCAAGGCAGAATGAAATTAGAAAGGAGTTTCTAATTTGCATTATTTAGAGTTGTGCATTTGGGAATCGAAATACATATAAATAAATAAAATAAGACTTGACAGTAAATCCATGTCTTATATTTAATTGGGACATTGTATGGTAGAAGGATTGAATTGTACGGTAACTATTTACTCAAAAATTCTTTTATGATTAATGTTGAAATCTATATTATCTAGAAAGTCGTTGATCGCTAAAGGGGCTTACCCTTATTGTAGAATAAATATTATTTATTTAAATGAATTAAATAGTTTAATTTATTTATTTAAATAAGATTAGAATTGTTCTAATTGATTTATTCACAACCGGTTTAATATGGAGAACCTAAAGGGTCACACCGCAAAAAGGCAAATATTTATTTAAGAAGTAAATGACATAATTGTAATAATAAGTTAAGTGTATTTAATTTAGTCTATGGAGATAGAATAAATTAAATAGCTTAATATTTATTATTTAATATTTTGGAAATATTAAATATAAATTAATAAGAGGAGTCTTATTATTATTATTATTATTATTACTATTACTATTATTTAATTCCTAATAGGGATTGGGAATTATTTAATAGAACTATTATTTATTTCCTAATAGGGATTGGGAATTAATTAATAGAAGTACTCTCTCACGAATTCCTAATTGGATTAGGAGCATAATTAATTAAAGGAGTTTAATTAGAATATAAACCCTAATCCTAAATAGTTTAGGAAAGGGTTATTCCTACATCTATAAATAAGAAGAGTCTTATCATAGATTAGGGTTACACACTCTTACATTAGATTGTGGAAAGTACTTGCAATTTCTATAGAGATAGAATCTAGGGTTTTTGCCAAATACCCAACTTCTTGAATACTTGTTCTTCCTTGGTGGATCACCTCTAGAGGCCAAACACTTGGGTGGCTAACGTTGATCAAAGGAAGGAATCACACCGTAGCATTCGAGGAGAACACGAAAGACTAGGAGTTGAACTTGTACCCAAGGAAGCTTTGTTCTACGAGGGTATAATTCTTATTCTCTTTCTCTTTCGTTTATATCGTTAATTGATCACATTGATCGATCATGGTGATGGTTTGTATAAAATTTTAAAATCCATTTTATCACGCTTCCGCTCTATTTATGTAATTTGATTACATGCTTGCGTAATATACAAACCTAACATGATCGTGGACCGCTTTACAAAATCAACGCATTTCTTGCCAATCAAAATCAAGTTTAAACTGGATCAACTCACAAAGTTGTATGTTAAAGAAATTATTTCAAAGAACGGTGTTCCAGTGTCAATTGTGTCCGATCGAGATCCGCGTTTCACATCGAATTTCTGGAGGAGTCTGCAGGAGTGTATGGGAACACAATTGAGAATGAGTACAGCATACCATCCACAAACTAATGGACAAAGCGAGAGGACAATCCAAACCTTAGAAGATATGTTACGAGCTTGTGTCATGGATTTCAAAGGGAACTGGGATGACCATTTACCTCTGGTCGAGTTTGCCTATAATAACAGCTATCACACGAGTATTGGCATGCCGCCTTACGAGGCGTTATACGGAAGAAAGTGCAGAACTTCGTTGTGCTGGGATGAGGTTAGTGAGCGTCGCCTATTGGGACCCGAGTTGGTGCAATAGACGGCGGAAATCGTCAAAGTAATAAGAGCTAGATTGTCCGCGGCTCAAGACAGGCAGAAGAAATATGCAGATCAACATTGTCAGAATCGCGAATTTGAAGTTAGCAGTTTCGTTTTCTTAAAAGTGTCTCCCTGGAAAGGGAAAATACGATTTGGCAAAAAGGGAAAATTGAGTCCGAGGTTCATTGGACCTTTTGAAATTCTTCGAAGGGTAGGAGAAGTAGCGTATGAGGTAGCTTTACCTCCAGAGTTGGAGCACATTCATAATGTATTTCATGTTTCGATGCTATGGTCGTACAAAGCTGATTATAAGCATGTAATAGAATATGAACCCTTACAGTTTGAAAAAGATTTGTCATATGAAGAGGTTCCAGTTCAGATAGTGGACCGGAAAAAGCAAGTTCTCCGGAATAAAGTAATACCTTCTGTAATGGTAATATGGAAAAACTACAGTGTTGAAGAAGCTACGTGGGAACTCGAAGACAAAATGATGAAGAGTTACCCTGAGTTATTTGTTTGATACATATATTGCGATTCTGGGGACAAAATCCTTTTAAGGAGGGAAGGATGTTACAGATGGGTTAATTGGGTCGTGATTCTGGAGATAGAATCCTTTTACGGAGGGAAGGATGTAACGATCGAGAATTTTGTAATTAATTATAAATATTTATTCGAATTAAATAAATATTTTAGTTGGTTTATTTATTGAATAAAATAAATAAATCATTGAAATTATTATGGAATAATTTAATTATGTGTGAATATGTTGGTTAAATTTGTATTAGATGATTTATATTTTAGTGCGTATGGTAATTTTCTAATTTAGTTAAATAATTAAATTAGAAGATTAATGAATTATTAAATAATGTGATTATTAAATAGAATTATAATAATTTTGTTATTAGGGTTTAAATTAGATTTATTAATAATTGAATTTAATTAAATAGGGTGTGACAAGTGTATTATGTAGTAAAAGAAATATTAAAATAAATAGAAGGATAGCCTAATTGTGTGAGCCAAACAAGGCCTTGTGGCCTTTGGTTTTTGTAACTGCTAATTAGACTTTTTGTTTTAGCAATTGACTAACTAATTAAAAATATACGTTAAGTTATTTGCTAAGGTCAGTAGAAAAGAAAATACAGAGAAGAGAAAAAAAAATTTGGAAGGGAATTTGATAAGTAGGTTTCATACTTACTTATTGGTTACTTTTTGGTTTCATTTGTTGCTTATTTAGTAGCTCCTTAGTATGTTTTCATGCATTTTTTCCTTTCTTTTGGTATTGATTCACTATTCTCATTATATAGCTTTTGCACGGTTTTTGGTTAATTTGACACGAGTTTTGTTGCAATTGTTGTTTGGGAGCTTAATGAATTGTTGTTGCTTGTACAGGACACGAGAATCGAGAAATCAGGCTACAGTAGTACAACAGCAGACTGGCAGCCGGCGCAGCAGCGCCCCTCCTGTTCCTGCCGTGCCCTTCGGCGCAGCTGCGCCCCTTTTGCAAAGGGTGCCAGCACAGCTGTGCCTGTCGCCAGCCAGCCATGCAGGCACGTTCCATCCAGCGAAACAGCACTACCATGAAAATATGCAATGCCAGATTTTGAGGGATTAGTGGGTTTAAACTTTATTAGTGGGAATCAGAATAAGTCAAATGAAGACAAATTAAGCATGTAATATAGCTAACTGAGAATTCAATTGTGGGAGAGCTCCACACACACGAAAATTAGAAAAGTTTACTGCATTCTTGGTTCCAATATTGGAACAACCAGCTGAGCTTCAAATTCACTTGGGAACTGAAGAATGGAGCTATATGGATGCTGAATTGGAGCTTGGGAGCAAGAAATCAAGAATCTACACAACTTGAAAAATCATCAGAAGTTGCAGAACGGAAACATGGAGCTTTAATATTTCATGTTTTTGATTAATTTTTCCTATTCTGTAATTATGATGATGAACCAATTATGTATGATGAATTCTATTATTGTTATCATGAACTAAATTTAATTCTTGGGATTATAATGAATCTTTTGCATTACTGAAATTGAACTGCTTCCTTATTATTGCTAGTTGGTTATGAAATGAATGTCTAGCATAATTTATACTTAATGTTTAATTGCTTGATCACCAATTACCATGATAATTTATATGGAATTGAGAAAGGAAATATAAATTGAGATCTGATTATGCTGGCATATATTCATAACTTTTACATTCCTCGTGAAGTTATGTTTCGTGCTTAGGATAGAGATATACCGAAGTACCATATGTGGCCAATTGAGAACTTATGCTTAACCCTTTTTGATTGTAATTCACATAGAAATATAGTGCGTTAGTCATCTAGGGTGTTCACATTCATTCTATCAATTGTGGATTTAGTGTGATATGAATATGGTGCATCGAGAGGTGGTCATATTTTACATTCGTGTTCTTGACCAACATTCTATAATAATCGATTAGCAACAATAGGAAGCATGGAAATCTAAGTTTGCATTAAGTGAAATTATAATCCCAAGCCCATAAAATCTGTATTTATACAATATTAATTTGTTCTCTTTGTTCACTTAGTAATCATTATATAATTTCATCATTGTAATCAATTGTTTAAAAAGACCGAAATAATCATAAAATCGGTGTTTGTAGTCATAAATGTAATTTTATTCCTCGTGGGATCGATACTTTACTTACTTTGTATTACTTGTGGACCACGTGCACTTGCATGTATGAGTCGTATTTGTTATACATACAAATATCCCAACAAGTTTTTGGCACCGTTACCGGGGAATTGTAATTGCGTTTATAACTTTCATCATCAATTTAAATTAGATTGGTTTTAGTTAAACAAATCTGCTCTTGTCTTAATTATAGTTTATTTTCTTTTACATTGTCATAGGTACTCTTGAGTAGTGTATGCATACTCGATCGAAGAATCCTAACCTATTGCCTTTCGTAGATAACATTGAGAAAAGGGTTCAACAGTCAAGAAAGTGTGCTGAAAATACTCTGGAGAATCTAGACCAACCACAAGCAATGGCGGGAGAAGCACAAAAAGCATCGAGAGATTATGCTACGCCAAGGATCAATGATTTGCAATCAAGTATCTCAAGGCCGGCCATAACAGCCAATTCCTTTGAAATCAAACCAGGGACTATCCATATGATCCAAAACTCTATCCAGTTCGGGGGAATGGTGGTTGATGACCCAAATGAGCACTTGATAAATTTTTTAGAGATCTGTGATACATTCAACTTCAGTGGGATTTCAGAAGATGCAGTGAGATTGCGGTTATTCCCATTCACATTGAGGGATAAAGCAAAGAGTTGGCTACACTCACTACCACCGGGATCTATTACTACTTGGCAAGATTTGGCGCAGAAATTCTTAGCAAAATTCTTCCCACCAGCCAAAACTGCTAAGTTACGAAATGACATCTCCTCATATGAGCAACATCATGGAGAATCCTTATATGAGACATGGGAGCGGTATAAGGAACTATTGAGAAAGTGTCCACATCACGGTTTTCCGCAATGGATGCAATTTAACACATTTTACAATGGGTTGAATATTCAAACACGGGCAGGCATTGATGCAGCTTCGGGAAGAGCATTAATGGGTAAAAACTATGATGAAGCTTATGAACCTTTGGAGACCATGGCTGCAAATAACTATCAATGGCCATCGTCTAGATCCAACCAACCAAAAGTAGCAGGGGTATTAGAGGTTGACACAGCCACTTCACTTCAAGCCCAGATATCTGCTATAGTCAAAAAGATTGACAACCTATATGAAGGAAAGGGGCAGCAAGTTTCCATGATTTGTGAGCTTTGTGCAGGTTCACACTCGTCTAATCAATGTGCCATCAATGCTGAGTTTGTGCAATTTGTGAGCAACTACCAGCGGCCAACAAATCAATATCAGAACAACTACAATCTGGGGAATAGGAATCACCTGAACTTCTCATGGAGCAACCGTCAAGATTATCCACAAGCTCCAAAACTTCTCAATCCTCCGGGCTTCCACAATCAGCAACAAGTCACAGCCACTGATAAGAAGGTTACTGAAATGAGTGAAAATTTGGAGAGATACATGGCCAAAACTAATAAGTTGGAGCAAGGCCAAACATTAGGCTTCAAGAATTTGGAAAATGAAATGAGTCAATTATTCAGCTTGTTATCTAATAGACCTCAGGGGGCTCTTCCTAGCGACACATAAATCAACCCAAGGAGCAATGCCAAGCTGTAACACTCAGAAGTGGAAAACAAGCTCTGCCAACAGGCGCAGCTGCGCCCAGTTTGCAAAGAGAACCAGCACAGCTGCGCCCTCCTCCTGAAGTTGATCCAGCCGGCGCAGCTGCGCCCATTGTGCAAGGGGAGCCGGCGCAGCTGCGCCCTTCCCCAAAAACTAACTCTGCTGAATTTCTTGAAAAGGAAGATAGTATGGAGAAATCTGAGCCCATACCAACAAAAAGTACAGAAAAGACTCAACCCCCTCCCACCAGATATTATCCACCAGTTCCGTACCCTCAGAGGCAGCAAAAGCAGAAAATGGACAAACAATTCTCTAAGTTTCTTGAGGTTTTCAAAAAGCTTCAAATCAACATACCATTTGCAGAAGCCTTAGAACAAATGCCGAGCTATGCCAAGTTCATGAAGGGGATTCTGTCAAAGAAGAAGAAATTACAAGATTTTGAAATTGTAGCTTTGACAGAGGAGTGCAGTGCGGTATTACAAAGAAAGCTACCTCCAAAGTTGAAGGATCCGGGCAGTTTCACCATCCTTTGCACCATTGGAGACCTGTCATTCAAGAAATGCTTATGTGATCTTGGTGCAAGCATTAATCTCATGCCATTGTCCGTCTTTACTCAGTTGGGATTACCAGCACCCAAGCCAACAAATGTCTCTCTTCAGCTAGCGGATCGTTCAGTCACATACCCGAGAGGAATTGTGGAAGATGTTCTTGTTAAGGTTGATAAGTTCATATTCCCAGCTGACTTCATAATTCTAGACTTCGAGGAAGACAAGGATATTCCCATCATACTTGGGAGGCCATTTTTAGCTACCTGGAGAACTCTCATTAATGTGCAAAAAGGAGAATTGACAATGAGGGTTCAAGACCAAGAAGTCACCTTTAATGTCTTTAAAGCTATGAAATTCCCGGCCGAAGAGGAAGATTGTTTCCGAGTTGATATCATTGAAAGTGCAGTGACAGAGGAATTTATTAAAGCCACACGTAGTGACTTTCTTGAGATGACACTAACAGGACACATCGACTTGGGCGAGCCCGAAAACTGTGAGTATGTTAATTTTCTAGAAGCAATACGCAGGATGGCGAGGTTCAAGGTACCAATTAAGCCCTTGAGAAGTTCAAATGATTCTTCATCTCATTTGAAACCATCTAGAGAGGTACCCCCTAAACTTGAGCTAAAGCCCTTGCCAAATCACCTCAGGTATGCATATCTAGGCACTTCAGATATACTACCTGTCATTATTTCTTCTGCACTAACATCTTTACAGGAAGGCAAACTGATTAGAATCCTTCGAGAATTCCAAGGGGCTATTGGATGGACCATTGCTGATATAAAAGGAATCAGCCCCTCATTTTGCATGCACAAGATTCTGATGGAAGATGACAGCAAGCCCACCATTGAACATCAAAGAAGGTTGAATCCCATCATGAAAGAGGTAGTGAAAGCTGAAATTCTAAAATGGCTAGACGCCAGAATCATCTATCCCATCTCCGACAGTCCGTGGGTAAGCCCTGTGCAGTGTGTACCAAAGAAGGGAGGAATAACTGTGGTAAGAAATGAGAACAACGAGTTGATACCAACTCGAACAGTCAAGGGATGGAGAGTTTGTATGGACTATCGAAAGCTCAACAAACCCACGAGAAAAGATCACTTCCCACTTCCATTCATAGATCAAATGTTGGACAGACTTGCAGGGCACGAATACTACTGCTTGCTTAACGGATATTCTGGTTATAATCAAATTGCCATAGCTCCAGAGGATCAAGAGAAGACCACTTTTACTTGTCCATATGGAACTTTTGCTGTTAGGCGAATGTCTTTTGGTCTATATAATGCTCCAGCTACATTTCAATGGTGTATGATGGCAATATTTTCTGACATGGTAGAAATCAACATGGAGGTCTTCATGGATGATTTTTCGGTGTTTGGAAATTCCTTCGACAGCTGTCTAGAGAATTTGGTCATGGTACTAAAGAGATGCGTGGAAACAAACCTTGTGCTTAATTGGGAGAAATGTCACTTCATGGTTCAAGAAGGAATAATCTTGGGTCATAAAGTCTCAGCAAAAGGGTTGGAAGTGGATAAAGCAAAATTAGAAACCATCGAGAAATTACCTCCACCAACCTCTGTAAAGGGAGTTCGAAGTTTTTTGGGCCATGCTGGGTTCTACCGGAGATTTATCAAAGACTTCTCCAAAATCACAAAACCCCTGTGCAATCTATTGGAAAAGGATGTTCCGTTCATATTCGATGAAAATTGCTTAGCAGCCTTTGAGTTGTTGAAAAAGAAGTTGACAACAGCTCCTGTGATAGTGGCACCGGACTGGTCTTTACCATTTGAGCTCGTGTGGGATGCTAGTGATTACGTTGTGGGTGTGGTATTGGGACATCGCAGAGATAAGGTTCTACATGCAGTCTACTATGACAGCAAAACACTCTCAGAGGCCCAAATGAATTACACCACCACCGAGAAGGAACTACTCGCTGTTGTTTATGCATTCGACAAGTTCCGATCCTATCTCATTGGAACAAAGGTAGTGGTGTACACAGACTATGCCGCAATTTGGTATTTGATCTCAAAGAAAGATGCCAAACCAAGATTAATCAGGTGGATCCTTTTGCTCCAAGAATTTGACTTGGAAATAAAGGACAAGAAAGGCACGGAGGATCTAGTTGCTGATCATCTTTCTAGATTAGACAATCTGGATTTGGAGAGCAAAGAGAAGGTTGACATAAATGATTGCTTCCCTGATGAACAGCTATTTGCAATCACATCTGAGATCTCATGGTTTGCTGATATTATCAACTATCTTGTGAGTCATGTACTACCACCGGATCTAACTTCTCAGCAAAAGAAGAAATTTTTGCATGATGCAAAGAGATACATGTGGGACGAGCCTTACTTGTTCAAACAATGTACAGATCTTGTGATTCGAAGGTGCATTCCCGATGTCGAGACTATCAGTATATTACATGCATGTCATTCTTCTCTATATGGAGGCCATTATGGAAGGCAAAGAACCGCAGCCAAAGTACTCCAGGCCGGGTTCTATTGGCCCACTTTGTTCAAAGATGCCCACCAATTCATAAAGAATTGTGATCGATGCCAACGGGTGGGCAACATCTCTAACCGCAATGAAATGCCACTAAATGTGATCTTGGAGGTGGAGATCTTTGACGTATGGGGCATAGACTTCATGGGACCATTTCTGTCATCCTGCAACAATCTTTATATCCTTCTTGCAGTTGATTATGTGTCCAAATGGGTGGAGGCTTCTGCTTTACCAACCAATGATGCCAAGGTGGTTCTCAGGTTCTTACAAAAGAGCATTTTCACTAGATTTGGCACTCCTCGCGCGATCATCAGTGATGAGGGAAGTCACTTTTGCAACAAACAGTTCACAGCCCTCCTGGCTAAATACGGAGTGAGGCACAGAATTGCCACGGCATGCCACCCACAAACAAATGGGCAAGCCGAAGTGTCAAATAGAGAGGTCAAGAGAATTCTGGAAAAGATTGTTAATCCTTCCAGAAAAGACTGGTCACTAAAGCTAGACGAAGCATTATGGGCGTACCGAACCGCCTATAAGACACCCCTCGGCATGTCCCCTCACCATGTGGTCAACGGCAAAGCTTGTCATCTCCCAGTGGAACTAGAGCACAAAGCCTATTGGGCGATCAAAAAGTTAAATTTCGACCCATCTGCAGCGGGAGAGAGGAGACTTCTACAACTAAATGAACTTGATGAGTTCCGATTGCAGGCCTATGAGAATTCCAAACTTTACAAGGAGAAGGTAAAGAGATGGCACGACTGTAAAATCATTGAGAGGAAATTTGATCCTGGCCAAGCGGTCTTGCTATTCAACTCCAGGCTCAAATTATTCCCGGGAAAGCTTAAATCCCGTTGGTCGGGTCCCTTTACCATCACAGCTGTATTCCCACACGGGGCTGTCGAAATAATTGGGAAGGACAGTGAACAACCATTCAAGGTTAATGGCCAAAGGCTGAAACACTATTGGGGAGGCGAAGTCGATCGCCAAGAATCCTCAGTTGTCCTAGTCATGGACTAAGCACGAATGGATAGTCGAGCTAACCGACTTTAAACCAAAGCGCTTCTAGGGAGGCAACCCGAATTTATTATTATTACTCTTTTATTCTTGTGTGATTTTAATTTAGTTTGTATGATTTCATTTTAACATGATTGTTTATTTTTCAGGTGTCCAAATGCGCCTTCCACCATATGACTTAAACAGACTTTAAGTTTGGGGGTGCATAGTTTCATTGCATTGCGTATGCATCGTTCGTAAGTTTACTAGTTTGAATTGAGATTTCCGTTTCGTTTTAGATGTGTTGGATATTTATAAGAATTGAGTTTTTCACCTGAAAATTTAATGTGTGTCAAGTGTGTTTTCAAAAAAAATAATAAAATAAAATAAAATTTTCATCCAGGGAGTTAGAAGGTCGGTGCAGCTACGCCGTTCCTCAAGTCATTCGATGCGCAGCTGCGCCGGGGTCTGTCAGCCAACGGCAACTGAGCAACAGCCCAGCTGCGCCCCTCCATTAGTTCATCATCAGCGCAGCTGCGCCATGGTCCATCTGCACTAAATCTGAGTATCAGCGCAGCTGCGCCCCCTTCCCAGTACAGCTATGGCGCAGCTGCGCCCCTCGCTAAAAAATTTTTTATATAAAGACACGTCCCCATCAGTCAAGTCACATCACAAATCATAAACCCTAAACCTAAACATTCCCTAGCAGCAGCAGCAAGCCCTATCCCCTCATCCCTTGCCATTCTTAACCAAACCCTAGTAGCACCTAATCTCCACACCAAACCCTAATCACATTCAACCATATCGAAGCGTGCACGCACACCCCAGCCTTCTTCTTCATCTAGCAGCGAATCCGAATCTGCGGGTGGTGGCATCAACACTCTGGATGCCACCAAGTTTGTCAATCTCTCAGCCCAACACTACTACTAGGAGGTGCTGAGCGTCAAATCCTTCATACCAGAGAGGGGTTTGAAGCCCAAGGCACATGATGGGCGAATTCTGGACCAAATCCGGCGTCTGGACTAGTTGTTTTTCATTGAGACACCCAGGTCTGCCCCGATGGCCATTATTCGGGAATTTTATGGCAATGCCCGTGAGACCCAAAATGGCATCGCTTTCGTTCGGGGCAAGCAGGTCTCCTACACTGCGCAGGCAATCAACGAGCTTTTTCGCCTGCCGTTTACTACTGCTGAGGCCACCAACTGGGTGGTACATGAGCGCTTCGAGACTGATCTCGATGCTTTGGTGTGGGAGATGTGCCAGTCGGGCACTCAGTGGAGGACTCAGCCGGGAACCACTCTGAAGGTTCATTTCCCTCAGACCGCGCTGAACAGATATGCCAAGGCATGGTACGCCTTCATCTACGCGAGTATACTGCCAACCACCCATCACCAGGATGTGACCCGGGACCGAGCGGTCCTCTTACACCGCATTCTGCATGGGGGGAGCATTAACGTGGGTTACATCATTCACCACTCTATGCTTCGTTTCATACGTGCAGTCACTTCTGGTGCCATTCCACACGCCTCGGTTATCACACGCCTTTGTCTTGCGGCGAAGGTGGAATGGGGTGAGGAGACCCTCCAGTTGCCCATGCGGGACATTGACAGTGCCACAATCAGAAAGTACAATATATGGCGCAGTGGAGAGTCCCGGCCTAATGGGTTGGGTTTTATTATTGCTGATGAGGAGGAGGAGGCCAGTGAGGAGGACGTGCCTACACCGCCAGTGTAGCAGGGAGGAGGTGGTGGAAATGAGCGCGAGATGCGCCGCCTGCAGCGCCGTATGGACGCGTTGCACACGAGCTTTAGAGACTACAGTGTCTCCTTTGCAGGTGCACTGTCAGAGGCTTTCAACCAGCAGGGGGTCCACATTGAGTTTCCCACCTTCGGTGCCAGCATCCCTTATCCTCCGCCCGACACACCGCCTGGCGGCGCCGAGGACAACTCTTAGAGGAGTACTCTTTACCCTTTTATCTCCAATGAGGACATTGCATATTTTAAGTTTGGGGGTATTAGGCTTGCCTAGTTTCTTTTGTGATGCTTTTAATTATCTATTTTTATTGTTAGATTAGTTACTTGTTTGCTTTGATTTCTATAAAAAAAAATTGGTGAATCTATCATGCATATCATATCATGTAGTTTAGTTGCATGATCCTAATATCTTGATTAGTAAACATCCTCACTTGCCTGTGATGAGAATTTTTGGAAATTGCTAATTGTTAAGACTTGGGTCGATTGCCATGATATATTGCAACTCTTGTCTTGTGTTGATTATGATAGAACCGATTAGCACGTTTTTAGTAGTTATCTCACTAAGTAGCCTAAAGATTTGCATAATTGAGTTCTGGGGGGAATTTGATGTGTTATTATGAATAAAGCAATTGTGGGTAGTGTTAGCTGAGACAACATGTGTCTAAGTTTGGAGGAAAACTTAGTGAAGCATTTGAGCAACGAAATGGAGCGTAAAACGCATTCATTAACTTATTGAAAAAAAAATATTTATTGAATAAATGCTTGGTTAGCCTAGTTTTGTGGCCTTTGATATTCGAGTAAGTACGCCCTAGGGGATGTCTCTACACCTAGCGCCCTATGACCAATTGGTTTGGGAGTCGTTGGTCGAAAGCTCGCTACATGGGTATCATTGAAAAGCCTAAGGGAACTAGGCATTGCACAACCAAGTGTCATAGTCCGAATAACCTCTAAGTTGATCCCCAATTTAGACATAGCATTGTTTTAACTGTAATTTAACCCATTTGTTGTTTTGCAAGTTTGAGTATACAAATTTCCCCCTAAGAAACATATTATGAGAATCATTTGGGTTGCTATAAGTTTGATGAATACTACACACACACACTTTATCGTTCACTACAGGATTTGAGTTGCATGACTATCATCGTACACAAACTAAGTTTTGATGAGACGCTAGATTCTTCTGAGGCAAAACATTTGGATTGTTTACTAATTAATGAGGGTCATGATGCATTCTTAGATTATCGCATTTCATTCATGTTTGCATTCATTTCATTGTAATTGCTTGAGGACAAGCAACAATTCAAGTTTGGGGGTATTTGATAAGTAGGTTTCATACCTACTTATTGGTTACTTTTTGGTTTCATTTGTTGCTTATCTAGTAGCTCCTTAGTATGTTTTCATGCATTTTTCCCTTTCTTTCGGTATTGATTCACTATTCTCATTATATGGCTTTTGCACGGTTTTTGGTTAATTTGACACGAGTTTTGTTGCAATTGGTGTTTGGGAGCTTAATGAATTTTTGTTGCTTGTACAGGACACGAGAATCGAGAAATCAGGCTATAACAGTACAACAACAGACTGGCAGCCGGTGCAGCTGCGCCCAGCTTGGCCTTGGTGCCGGCGCAGCTGCGCCCCTCCTGTTCTTGCCATGCCCCCTGGCGCTGCTGTGCCCCTTTTGCAAAGGGTGCCAGCGCAGCTGCGCCTGTCGCCAGCCAGCCATGCAGGCACGTTCCATCCAGCGAAGCAGCACTACCATGAAATTATGCAATGCCAGATTTTGAGGGATTAGTGGGTTTAAACTTTATTAGTGGGAATCAGAATAAGTCAAATGAAGACAAATTAAGCATGTAATATAGCTAACTGAGAATTCAATTGTGGGAGAGCTCCACACACACAAAAATTAGAAAAGTTTACTGCATTCTTGGTTCCAATATTGGAACAACCAGCTAAGCTTCAAATTCACTTGGGAACTGAAGAATGGAGCTATATGGATACTGAATTGGAGCTTGGGAGCAAGAAATCAAGAATCTACACAACTTGGAAAATCATCAGAAGTTGCAGAACGGAAACAGGGAGCTTTAATATTTCATGTTTTTGATTAATTTTTTCTATTACGTAATTATGATGATGAACCAATTGTGTATGATGAATTCTATTATTGTTATCATGAACTAAATTTAATTCTTGGGATTATAATGAATTTTTTGCATTACTGAAAATTGAACTGCTTCCTTATTATTGCTAGTTAGTTATGAAATGAATGTCTAGCATAATTTATACTTAATGTTTAATTGCTTGATCACCAATTACCATGATAATTTATATAGAATTGAGAAAGGAAATATAAATTGAGATCTGATTATGCTAGCATATGTTCATAACTTTTACATTCCTCGTGAAGTTATGTTTCGTGCTTAGGATAGAGATATACCGAAGTACCATATGTGACCAATTGAGAACTTGTGCTTCAACCCTTTTTGATTGTAATTCACATAGAAATATAGTGCGTTAGTCAATCTAGGGTGTTCACATTCATTCTATCAATTGTGGATTTAGTGTGATATGAATATGGTGCATCGAGAGGTGGTCATATTTTACATTCGTGTTCTTGACCAACATTCTATAATAATCGATTAGCAACAATAGGAAGCATGGAAATCTAAGTTTGCATTAAGTTAAATTATAATCCCAAGCCCATAAAATCTGTATTTATACAATATTAATTTGTTCTCTTTGTTCACTTAGTAATCATTATATAATTTTATCATTGTAATCAATTGTTTAAAGAGACCGAAATAATTATAAAATCAGTGTTTGTAGTCATAAATGCAATTCTATTCCTCGTGGGATCGATACTTTACTTACTTTATATTACTTGTGGACCATGTGCACTTACGTGTATGAGTCGTATTTGTTATACATACAAATATCCCAACAGAATTCTCTGTTAAATTTGAAAGAAGAATTCTAAGGATTCAATCAAAGTTTCTCTAATCATCTAGATTGTCTGAAGGAGCCAAAGGTATCATTCTAATTGGTATTTTCTTTCAAAGCTTCCAATTAAATGAAAATGGTTTTTGGTAGATGAATTGCTGAATTGATATTTGTATATATTTGTGGATATGTGTAGTTTGATTCATGCCATCTATAATCTGTTTTAACTTCTGTAGATAGTTTAGAAGTAATCAAATTCGTATAATTTGGGTTTAAATGTTTAAGAATTAGACTTTGTTTTGGTTATAAGTATTTTCGTATGTTTCATGATCAAAATTGATGGTTAAATCATGAAGTAATCTTTAAATTGATAGCTGAAAGTGGTATATTCTGAGAAACAAAAATGTTGCAAAAAGAATAAATCAAAATGGTTTAGAATCGGATTCGTGGTGCTTGATTTCACTAAGTGTGCCAAAATATAAATATTTAACAAGAACTTTGATTTTAAGCCTCTAAATTCGTTGTTGTAACTTTGGGTGTTGTTAGAATCAACCCAGGCGTGTTGGGTGTCGACGCCGGTTTCTCGTCTTCCCGATTTTTTTAGCCTTTTTATTAGATGACTTTGGGAAAAGGTCGGCATGAGTGTCGACGGGGTTTTGAAAGATCGTTTTTTTTATGATGAGCCAATTAACCAGAGTCGCCAGTTGGTATATTTGAAATGGATGTACCAACTCATCCGAGTTTTCATTTTTTTATAAATCGATGTCTCATATGTGACTCCGAATTAATTGGTCTGCGAACCGAGATTCATAGAGTTCGGGGGCTTGCTTAAGCGAGGGGAAGGTGTTAGGCACCCCCCGACTTCCGTGAAACACGGTTACCGCAATCTTGATACTTTCCTATCCTTTGATTCATAAAATGTGTATACGTGCGTGTGTGTGTGTATACTTATGTGAATGTTGTGGTGAGTTCTTTCATGAGAGATGAAACATTTGGCCTTTTATTGAGAAATCGTGTTTTATTTTGGGAATGTTTTAGAACGTCGTTTCCGTTAGTACGAGAGAGATCCTTTATTCATGCGAAAGGTTTGATTTTACTTGTCAAAACTATGAGATCTTTATTAGGCGTCATTTTTTTGGCAAAACAAGAATCTTTTAAACCTTCGTCAAAATAGATATCGAAATCTATACATTGCTTTCATAAAATGATGGGCAATTTCTAGGATATCTTTAACCCTATGCACAAAGGTTTAGTAAAACGTTTCGTTCATTCATAAAAGCCATTTTTTTGGTGATGTTTGAAAATGATTTCCTTTGGCCTTCTCGTTTAATAGGAATCGACATTTATCAACACTTCCAATTTTTAGCCTCGTGATTCTAATAACCTAGCTTGTTTGATTTTAATAAAAAAACCTTCATCGTTTAATCTTTGAAATCATTTTTTCGTGTCACAAAATCTAATCAAGCATAAACACGCGTCGGGGCTATTCATGGGCATGTAAGCCATGAAAACATCCCCGAACACCAACAATCACATATTCCACTACTACGGGGCCTTAAACCCGATTCTCGCCTTAGCGTCGTTTTAAGGCCCGACGGTTACATGTTACAAAAAAAAACGAGCATCTTTAATCTATTACATACATCAAAACGTCCATCATCGGATTTGGACCACGGGGTCGCGTTCCTAGGCTCACACCCGATATTGCTACATACCCACAAAATGAATACTACAAAACTAACCCACACGGATTTGCCTAATACACCATGATATCCGAAAATGACAATCTAAACAAATTACACCCGATAAATCATCATAAACAAGCTAGAAATTTCACCACTTGGATATCCTCGGGTTATTAGAAAGAATTTCGTTCCAATGGAACCCTCACTAATAATCCCTAATCCATGATTGTTCAACAATATACATGAAAATTACATTTAACTTAACTAAATAATATGATATAAATTGCTATAACAAAGGGAATTTTCACCTTGCAAATGATCTCAAATGGATGTAAACTCGTGTATTTGAATAGGATAAGAAGTATATTTGATACAATCAAAATCAAAAGAGTATAAATCCACTCTTTTTTCTCTCTTTTCTTCCTATTTTGTTGCAAAATTTAGCTATTTCTCTCTCAAAATCCGTGCTGCTGCTGTGCTGAATTCTTCTTCCTCCAAATCTGCTCAACCTTCTTTCAACTCTCTGTATGCTGAAACAAAAATGAGCTGAAATAGGCTGGCCAAAGCCAGCCGCAGATTGATCTGCGGCTGACAGCAGATCAATCTGCGGCTGGCTGGCCGCAGATCAATCTGCTGCTGGCTGGCCGCCTGCCTTCCACTCGCCTGGTTTCGAGTTCCGTGTTTCGAGTTCCGTGTTTTCAAAATGCGCACTTATTGGCCGCAGATCAATCCGCGGCTGGACGGTTTGACTTTCTCGATTTTCATGCCACGCCTCGACTTTCGTGCCGTAACGTCAGTTTCCGCTGACAGGCCTGTATTTTGCAGTCCGGGAACTTCCGGGATACGTGCCACCTCATTCAGGAATGCCCGTTTCGGACGGCCCTATTGTCACGTCAGCTTTGGTCGCCAATCATCGCGGTGGTGTTGAACGTTCGCGCTTGTGTCCATTCCTTCGCTCCCGCAAGCCGGTTCAATTGACGATTTTGCCCTCCTGTCACGGTTAGTATAGGGAACACAAAATTTGGGTGTCTACAGCTGCCCCTCTTTATCATGTTTATGCAATGTTTAAATGAAATGAACAGGATAAAGAGTAGACACTCGATGCATGAATGACAATGCACAAGGATGACAATACGTACGTGATGCAACCCACATGACTTATGATGCAACGTAAGATGCAATGGATGCAAAACATTCATAAAAGGGTGTCAATGCGGATGATCGTCTGGTCGGGACCGGGTTTCGTCGCCGGTCACCCATCTCGTAATCGCCGGTTATCGTCGCTGGTCGATCGTTTCATCGGGACCGGGTATCATCGCCGGTCACCCATCTTGTAACCCCTGGGTATCGTCGCCGGTTGGTTGTCTCGTCGGGGCCGGGTTTCGTCGCCGGTCATCCATCTCGTAATCGCCGGTTATCGTCGCCAGTCGATCGTCTCGTCGGGGCCGGGTATCGTCGCCGGTCACCCATCTCGTAATCGCCGGTTATCGTCGTCGGTCGATCGTCTTGTCGGGGCTGGGTTTCGTCGCCGGTCACCCATCTCGTAACCCCCGGGTATCGTCGCCGGTTGGTTGTCTCGTCGGGGCCGGGTATCGTCGCCGGTCGATCGTCTCGTCGGGGCCGGGTTTCGTCGCCGGTCACCCATCTCGTAACCCCCGGGTATCATCGCCGGTTGGTTGTCTTGTCAGGGCCGGGTATCGTCGCCGGTCACCCATCTCGCGATCGCTGGGTATCGTCGCCGGTCGATCGTCTCGTCGGGGCCGGGTTTCGTCGCCGGTCACCCATCTCGTAATCGCCGGTTATCGTCGCCGGTCGATCGGCTCGCCGGGGCCGGGTTTCGTCGCTGGTCACCCATCTCGTAACCCCCGGGTATCGTCGCCGGTTGGTTGTCTTGTCGGGGCCGGGTATCGTCGCCGGTCACCCATCTCGTGATCGCCGGGTATCGTCGCCGGTCGATCGTCTCGTCGGGGCCGGGTTTCATCGCCGGTCACCCATCTCGTAATCGCCGGTTATCGTCGCCGGTCGATCGTCTCGTCGGGGCCGGGTTTCATCGCCGGTCACCCATCTTGTAACCCCCGGGTATCGTCGCCGGTTAGTTGTCTTGTGAATGTCGGGTCTCGTATCCGGTCACTCGGTTGAATTGAGAAGCCGTGTCCGACACCTGCTTCATCAAAATCTCTTATTTTATCATCACATTATGAGTTAAATGGGCTTTAGAATCGACTAAGCTTGCAATGGACCAAGGGGAGGATCATTGGGCCCACCCGCAGATGGATCTGCGGCCAAGATCGGGCATAAGAGCGGCCAGCCGCTTCCCAGATCTGTCACTTTCATTCGTACCCCACGCGATTTTCAGACCTTTGCACGCCCTTTTGCCGAGTTCTCCAACCTTTCTGCAAAAACTGCTCCGGTAGGATCGATCTACGCGCTACAGGTAACACTTTGACCGTTCACTTTTCAATTTCGTCAATGTTTTGCTATACATTTGGCTATTTGCATGTTTAGAGATAAAATGTATGCTTTACAATGCTATGTTATGTATTATCATATATACATGCTATGTATCAATGGTGTAAGTCCTATTTCATGCTCATGATGGGTCCCACATATCTGTTTGTTCCCTTTTTGAAAGAAAATCATGCATTGTGGCCCTTTACATGCCTTAATTACACATATGAATGCAACTTTGATCTGTTGTGGCTTGGGTTCTTTGAAAAACATGCTTGGTTATGCATGGGATGTCCATTTTACAGACAGAACTCTACCGATTTTTTTTTTCATGCACATACAATAACCATGCATCATGTTGCGTTAATTCTACGATAAATATCGGAATATTTGTGACATAATTAATTAAAAAAGGGAACTTACCTTCCTCCTTGCCTATCCTATTCTAGCTATGGATCCCGACGCTCCTAGTAGCTCTTCTGCGTCTCGGACCTCGGGTGTTCGCCGTCGTAGGGCTGCACCTGCCCCTGCTCTTCCTCGGACCCGTCATGCTCGTCGCTTGGCGGAGGCTGTCATCCGTCCCGATCACCCGGACGCTGAGGAGGCTGCTCTTCCGGAGGTTGTGGCAGAGGGGCCATCCTCCAGCACACCGGCCCCATCTCCTCACCGCGCCCCTTCTGGCGCCTCTATGCAGATACCCGATCTATTGGGTCGGGATCTCAGTCGTCACCCCTCGACATCTCTTGTAGCTAATGAGGTATATTCAATTCTATTCTCATTTCATTCTCAATTTCTCAATTCCCCCTTTTTATCTGGACTGACCCATTGGTGATTGCCACAGGTGCCCGAGTTTACTCAGCCGAGGGGTAACTGGTTCAACATTTACTCCCTCTACACGGCTTTGCACAGCGACTACCGGGCGGTGGTGGATTCTTGGGGCTTCCGTCATTTTTTCACTATCATCCCCCGTCAGTGCCCCTGGGGTTACATGAGGGCCTTACCCGAGCGATGGTTCCATCAGACGCAGTCCCTTCATCTTCTTGACTGCGAGGTTGTGCTGACCCCCTGGGATTGGAGGTATATCACAGGTATAGAGTTCACCAGGTCCCGTGTCCCTCTGGATCTCGACATTACTCCAGCGGAGGTCCGGGCTTTATTGGGCTTCGCTGCTGAGGACCGGGTCTTTAAGGCCCGTAGTATTCGGTCCGGCGCTTTGGCTGTCGATGCTGTTGGGGGTATATACGCACTGCCTATTCCAGCGGATCAGGGCACTCGTGACATCCTGCTACGACGCTTGTTCCTGACCATCATGAGGGGTTGTTTCCTAGGGAACAACTCCTCTACCATCCATTTCAGCGTCGTAGGGGCTGTCAGAGACGTAGACCGGATCGGTGACTACGATTGGGGATCGTTCACCTTTGCTTATTTCCTCCACGGTCTGCGCCTACATTCGGAGGGACAGACAGATGCTTGGCTCGGATTCTATCATTTCTTGCTGGTGAGGCTTCTCTTCCTCTCTTCTTACTGGACTTTCCTTCATTTATTTCCCTTTTCTGCATTTGTCGGTTACTCATGCTTTTTACTGTTTCTGTTCGCAGTTCTGGGCCTACGAGCGTCTCCCATGTCTGAGGCCTGTCACCACTCTTGGCCTGGACACTTATCCCCGGGGCCGGCGATGGCATCATAGCACTTTGGAGGAGGTCCCGGTATCTGGCAGCTTTGCACACTACCGCACCAGCTGGAGCTGATCATGATTGCTGATGTCGTCTGGGTTCCCTACCTCTCCGAACATCTGACTGTGGGGTTTGCTGATGGGCATCCTTCTGGCCCGGAGTTCGAGCTTTCCACCCGTCGCCTCACTTTGCAGAGTGTTGGAGGATGGGTGATGTACCTGGGGGAGCGTGCATTCAGATGCGTTACTGGAGAGATCCGCATCCCGCATTCCCTTCCTTTCACTACCTCCTGGCCGCTGGATTCTCAGCCTTCGGAGATAATGCTCGCAGGGGAGGACGGCCGGATGCTTTCTACGGGTCCCAGTACGAGTGATGCTTTCCGTACTTGGTGGGTGCCCCGCACTATCGGTCCTCAGACCCGGGCCACATTCTTCCTCGGGGATATGGTCCCCGGCTCGGTGATGATGACTGACTGGGCAGCCTGCGTTCGGAGCCCTACCCATGCTGAGCAGATCGCCACTCTGACCCGTCAGGTAGACCAGCTGTCTCTATATCTTCGGGTGTTGGGCCGGACTCCAGAGGATGCTTATGCCTACGATCCTGACGGTGCGGGTTATGATGCAGGCCCGAGCTCATCTGATGCCACAGCGCAGCTATACATCCCCGACATGAACTTTGGGCCTTCGACTTCGACGACTCCGGGGGATCAGTTTGTGGATCCGGCCTACTTAGATGACATTGACTTTGTTTAGACCATGATAGGATATGGCTTTTGTACCTGCACCTGTTTTAGACTTCTTTTCCATTTTATGCACTATGTACTGAACTCATTTATTTATTTATGCACAGTTTTTTATCTTTATGAAATTCACTTGTTTTATTATTATTTGTACGATGCATGCTTTTTTATTTATGGATATAGAATGACCCCTGTACAGTCTTTTTGATACTATTTTTCCACAGATGTCGTCCTCAGATGCTGTGGTACGCTTGGATTCCATTCCTCCCACAGGGTTGGTTGGCAGTCTCCTTCGCTGGTTGGACACTTTATTGCCGGCCGACAGGGTTATCGCAGATGGTCTTTTGGGCCATTCTTGGTCCTTATTAACCTTTCAGGTGCCAGCGGGCTTTGTGGATGGTATTCTGAGCTATTGGGCCCCTACCCGTCAAGTGTTCAGGTTAGGGACAGTAGAGCTGACCCCCACCCTCGAGCAGTATGCTCGCTTCACCGTCTTGTCTTTGGATGGTCCTTGTGCTAGGGTTACAGTTGGTTCCATGCGCCGTCAATTCTTGACTTTCACCGGTTTGCGGAGGGCTGTCCTGTTACCGGTGATCACATCAGACCATCTGGTTCCCCTTCAGTTCTTGATTGACCGATTTGGCTCACCCGATAATTTTCGTCTTTTCTTCGGCGATTTTTCCGTGTCCGAGGAGCGCTGAGGTGCCTTGAGAGTAGACGTTCTGATGGCCTGTGTTGTCTCAGTTTTGTACTTGCCCGCAGGACCTGATCAGTTGGACATGCGGGTTGTCGCGGCCGTTCGAGCCCTTCGGAGGATCACACCATTCTTCCCATGATATTGGCGGATACCTACATGTCCGCCTCATATTGCCAGTCTTTCCGAGGTAGAGTATTCAGAGGGAGCTCGACTTTGTTATACGTGTGGTTCATGAGTCATCTCAGTCCCATCGGCCATTTTCGTCGCCAAAGGTTTTGCTTCAGCCATGACATAGCCACGCAGTTTTCGTTTCGTCCCGTGAGCTGTACTGATGTGGCCTCCTGGACATCATTTTTATCGGTCATTGAGGATCCCTTTCATCTACTGGTCTATTCGGGTTATTGCTCCTTTATGAGCTTCTTGACTCACGTGCCCGACCTGGATTTCATCCCTATTGCTGGCTTGAGGGGCGTGACGACTTATCATCCCTTGGCGGTTACAGGGCAGTTTGATCAGACACAGGATTTTCACCTTTTCACGGGTGCAGCCGCCTACCGATTCCTTATATCATTCCATACAGAGAGGGAACTACTGCAAGTATACGATCTTTGGTCTCGCAGGATCTTTGCCGAATATAGTGAAGGTTGCCACCTCCAGACATTTGCTTATGTGCAGTGGTTGCGCGGAGACCTGGATCCGGCTGGTTTGAGTCGGACTGGGGCCCTTGATGACTCAAGAGTGATTTTTTTAGATGATACCACAGACCACTACATCCCAGCCGATTCTGCCCCAAGTCGGGTTATTGAGGATACCCGACTCCGCCTGGCCTTGGTTATTACTGAAGCTGAGAGGGATGCCGCTCTTGTTGAGAGAGATGACGCCATTCTGGCTAGAGACGCTGCTATTGCTGACAGAGACGCCATTGTATTTCAGACCAGGGCAGTTATAAATGCTCATTCCAGGACTGTCAGCCGAGGCACGGCTTTACTGGATCGCATTGACATGATGGGGCAACAGATTGCAGGGAATGCTGATACTTCAGATCTATCCACCACTTTATCCATCCTGCTTCAATTAGTTTCAGATTTGTAGATCGCTTTATTTCCTGCATAGACTATGTTAGTTTCATCGGTTATTGAAAGAGAAATCTTGTAATAAAATGACTTATATATATAGATATGCATTTAAATTTAGTCATTTTCCCTTTTTGTCGTATCGTTGCCTTTCATTGGATCCTCATTTTATCCAGTTGACCACGATTTTGACATTTCACTTTCTTTCTCTTCTCAAGTCTTGATGGAGATCTGACAGATATGGCCGTACCCCTGTCGATTTCATTGGATTGGGTCTTAGATTTTGGGATAACTGTTTGGTTGGATCGTGGTTATGTCATTTGGGATGAAACTGGTTAGGTGGCTGGCTTCGGGACGGTTTTGAGGGTGTAGGAAGGTTTATCTGGCTGTCGGGAAATGGTACTGTTTAAGGACAGGATTATTTTTAATGAATCGGACCGTGCCGTGATGGCTGCCTACGTACCCCCACAAGTTGGGAGATCAGGTCCTACGTAGTTCGTTCCTCAAAGAAAATGAGGAATTGATGATTCAAGCGTAGAACCGCTTTATCGAGTCGAAATTTAGAGGTTGTGGAAATACCTCCCCATCCATTTCTTGCAACATGAGGGCTCCTCCGGATAGCACTTTCTTAATCACAAATGGTCCTTCCCAGTTCGGGGCGAACTTCCCCTTGGTTTCGTCTTGACAAGGCATGACTCTTTTTAGCACCAAATCATTTTCCTTGAACTTCTGAGGCCTTATCCTTTTGTCGTATGATCGAGAGATCCTTTGTTGATATAACTGACCGTGCCAAACAGCAGCCACCCTTCTTTCATCAATTAGGGCCAATTGGTCATATCGACTTTGCATCCAATCTTCCTCGCTTATCTGAGCATCGATCATTATTCTGAGGGACGCCATCTCAACCTCAACTGGCAGAATGGCCTCCATTCCATACACCAAAGCGTAAGGGGTTGCCCCTGTAGAAGTACGCATTGACGTTCGGTATGCCAGCAGGGTGAGGGGTAACAAATTCGGCCATCCCCGATGATTAGCAGACATTTTTGCCATGATCTTCTTGATGTTCTTGTTTGCAGCCTCCACTGCACCCATTCATCTAAGGACGGTAAATGACAGAGTTGAGGTGTTTGATCTTAAACTGGTCGCATAATCCCTTCATGAGGGCGTTGTTCAAATTCTTGGCATTGTCGGAGACCAAAACCTCAGGTTGCCCATATCGACAAATGACATTATTCCTGATGAAACCGACGATGACCTCCTGGGTTACTTTAGGGAAAGAAGCTGCTTCTACCCATTTGGTGAAGTAATCGATCATGACGAAAATGAATCAGTGTCTGTTGCTTGCTTTGGGCTCTATTGGTCCGATTACATCCATTCCCCACATTGAAAATGGCCACGGGGAGGTCATACAGTGCAGTTCATTGGGAGGCATATGGATCACATTACCGTGCGCCTGGCATTGGTAACACCGTTTGACATGATCATCGCAATCAGCTTTCAACGTTAACTAATAATGCCCTGTCCTCAAGATCTTTTTGGCCAGCATCGGTCCACTCATGTGTGGCCCACACACTCCACCATGTATTTCGCTCATAATCCTTTGGGCCTGCGTCTCATCTACGCATTGCAGCAGTCCCAACCCAGCATCCCTCTTGTAGAGTGAATCCCCACTCAAGTAAAATTTCATTGCCATCTTTTGGATTCTCATCCTCTCAGCTCGGCTTGCCTGGTCGGGAATGGATCTATCCCTCAGATATTCCCTTATGTCGTGATACCAGGGCTGCTTTGGCAACACCACCTCGTCTGATAACACTGCCACATGTTCCTCATATGCCGGGGCATTCTATACTGCTATCTCAATCTGTGGAACGTCCCTGTTATTGATTATGTGGATTAAGGAAGCCAGAGTTGCCAATGCATCGGCAATGTCATTCCGTCCCCGGGGAATATGGCGGAAAGCAATATCTTTGAACTCTTGCATCAACTGGGTAACACAACGATGGTATGGAAGTAACCGAAGCTCCTTTGTGTTGTACACCCTGATCGCTTGTCTGATTACCAGTTCTGAATCCCCGAACACCACTAGTCTCTTCACTCCAATGTCGCGGGCAAAGCGGAGTTCCAAGATACATCCCTCGTATTCAGCGGTGTTGTTTGAAATGCTGAATTTCAGTTTAGTGGCCACAGGGTATTGCTCTCCGGTGATAGAGACCAGGACCGCTCCGGCTCCTGCCCCCTCGGCATTCATGGCACCATCAAAATACAGCTTCCAGAACTGCCCCTCGTCATCACATTTCGTTTGTGATACCCAAAATATACCTTCGCCCGGTAGAGGAGTTTCTAACGGCTCCATCCCTCCGGACGGGGTTTCTGCCAACTGATCTGCAATTCCCTGCCCTTTCATGGCTTTCTCAGTTACGTACACCATGTCGAATTGCTGTAAAATTAACTGCCATCTTGACAACCGACAGTTTAGCATGGGCCTTTCAAAAATATATTTCAGGGGATCCATTCTTGATATCAGGTACGTCGTATGCCCATGGAGGTAGTGCTGTAATCTCCCTGCAGCCCAGGCCAGAGCACAACAGGTCTTCTCGATGGGAGTGTAATTCTGTTCACATTGGCTAAATCTCTTGCTGAGGTAATAGATGGTCTGCTCTTTACCTGCCTCATTTTTCTGTCCTAGCATACATCCCATCGCGATGGCATTGACCGATATATACATGAACAGAGGGATCCCGTCCTTCGGGGGTACCAGTACTGGTGCCTCTGTCAGTTGCTTTTTAATGGTCTGAAAAGCCTTCTGACATTGCTCATTCCATTCTTGGGAAGCACCCTTCCTTAACAATTTGAAAATTGGCTCGCATGTAGTCGTCAAATGAGATACAAAACGGCTGATGAAGTTTATTCTTCCCAGGAATCCTCTTATCTCCTTGTCTGTGTGAGGTGCCGGCATATCCACAATGGCCTTAATCTTTGCCGGATCCAACTAAATGCCCCGATCACTAACCAGGAATCCCAAGAGCTTACCCGACTGCACTCCGAAAGCACACTTTGCTGGATTGAGTTTCAAATTATACTTTCTGAGCCGATCGAATAGCTTTTTAAGATGGATTATATGGTCAGATTCTACCCTTGACTTCACGATAATGTCATCCACGTAGACCTCTATCTCCTTATGCATCATGTCGTGGAACAGGGCCATCATGGCTCTCTGATAAGTAGCCCCCGTGTTTGTGAGACCAAAAGCCAATCGTCTATAGCAGAAGGTGCCCCAAGGGGTGATGAACGCGGTCTTTTCCCGATCTTCTTCCGCCACCATTATCTGATGATACCCCGCAAAGCAATCCACAAAAGAGTACATCTCGTACTGGGCTGTGTTGTCCACCAGGATGTGTATGAAAGGCACCGGGAAATTATCCTTGAGACTGGCCTTATTTAGATCTCTATAATCTACACATACCCTCACCTTCCCTCCAGGTTTAGCCACTGGGACCACATTGGACAGCCATTCTGGGTAAGTGGACAACATAATGATTCCCGCCCTGAACTGCTTGATGATCTCTTCCTTCACTTTTAAGCTCCACTCCGGTTTCAACTTTCTTAATTTTTGCTTGACAGGCCTGAAACCCTCCTTGATGGACAATCGGTGTACCACAATGTCGGTGGACAATCCGATCATATCCTTATGAGACCAGGCAAAGACATCCTCATATTGGTTTAGCAACTCAGTCAATTCGGCTTTTTGGCTGGGGGTAAGGTCCGTCCCTATCTTGAGTTCTTTTGGCTTGTCAGGGATTCCGATATCTATAGTGATGGTTTGGTCTAAGTTGGGTTTGGGTTTATCCTCGACCCATCCTTTGATCTCGCCAGGCGCGTCGTCGTAATCTGTCTCGTCTTGCTCAATACCCATCAAATCGAAATCGAGCTCAATGTCAAAATCATAATCATCATTCAAATTTGAAAGACCGTTTGTTAGGCAAGGAATACTCAAATTGGTACACCTGACATGAAACAAAATACTTGTCATATATAAGTTATTTTCCACGACGATCACATTTTCAGATAACATGAAGAAACGACATAATTATGAAAAATATAAAACAACAACAAAAAATAAACTTCTTCATCCTCCCATCCTCTGGGGTCTACTACCCTGATGTCGGGTTTTACCCTTGTTTGGATATCACTGGTTTCATGGTCCAGTTGTCGACGGTCAGGTCAGATGAAATGCGCTGGATAAAAGGGGGCCTTACGTCGGACACCTCCCCGATGATTACGGCTACGTCGCCTGAATCCCTCTTCCTATCCTCTCCAGGAATAATTAGCCCCGCCCAATCGATGATAGGCACACCCTGTCGGGCTTCCAGTGGCATGACAACATCCGTCTCCTCTCCATTGCTTGTTAATTTTCCGGGGATATAGCACTTGGTTTCAAACTCCTTCGCGACCTCCTGTAGGAAACTTTCCCTCTTGGCCGATTCATCACTTGCGGGGGTTAACTCTTCATTCCCTGCCCCAATCACAGGCTCGCTAGTCCCCTGTTCATTGTTGACCTTGGTCACCGGACTGCCAGCTAGTCGAATCGGATCCGCACCCCACTGGTGTCTCCGTGCTACGCCTTCACGATATCCCAACCCCGCTTTACCTATCTGATGGGGTAGCTGAATGGGCTCGGTGATTCCTTGGCTACTCTTTCCTAACCCCTGTCCAGGTTGGAATTTCATTTTCATCATTTCCTTTGCAACAAAGGTAAGTTCTGGGAGACCTTAGGTTTCACGGCTGGGGATCCCAGGCATTTGTAGTGGGGAGTACTAATTTCCAACGCCTGAAAACTGGCAGGTGCCGCCGACTCGTCCACATTAATCACTGGTAGGCCATTCCTGGGAGGAGAAGGGTCATCACATTCTGCCGAGATCGTTACCAGATTCCCATCGATGATTAATTTGATTTGTTGGTGTAGCGTGGAAGGAACTGCCCCGGCCATGCGTATCCACAGCCTTCCCAATAACAGGTTATAACTGGCCGCAATGTCTAGGACCTGGAAGGGGATATCAAAAGTACAAGGTCCTATTTCCACTGGCAATTCTATCTCTCCAATTGTATCCCTCCGGGAACCATCGAAGGCTCGCACCACTACATGACTGGCCCGTAGGCGCTTGGGATTGATGTCCATCTTCTGCAATGTACTAAGGGGACAGATATTCAATGCCGATCCTCCATCAATCAGCACCCCATTCATGATATAACCCGAGGAGATCACCGCAATATGTAGCGGTTTTCGATGCCCCCTTCCCTCCTTGGGGATGTCCTCATCTGCAAAGGATATTACATCACTCTCCAACAGATGGCCCACCAGATGGCCGAAACCTTCCTCACTAATTTTCTTGGGCACGTATGCCTCCTCCAGGACTTTTGCCAGGGTTTTACAGTGATCATTGGACGATAACACCAAGTCTATGATTGATGTCAGGGTCGACTCCTCATTCAAAATCTGGATCCCTCTTGTTTCTGGATGATCCATCCTCTTCAAGAATTCTATGGCTTTCTCCTCAGAGATTTCTTCATTTTTCTTCTTTTGGCTCTCAAGGACTCGCCCGGGAAGATATAAAGGGGGGTTCCCTTTTGTCGTCACAGAAGCACAACTGGCCGCTTCCTCTGACATCCCTCCATAATTCCATGGTACCGTCTTTAGACTGCTGACAGGGATCTGCGGTCTCGCTGCAAGGATGAGGGGTTTCGGCGCTGTCAACTTGACAGGTCCCTCCGTGGTATTTCCACTTACACCCATCAACCTAATGGGCGCTCCCCGTGCACTCCCGTGATCATTTATCGTGTTGATCATTTCCTCAATTTTCTGCACATAATTCAACCTTGACGGCCCCTCGGCTTCACTGGCCTCCGCCACATTGACCCCCCCTCCATCATGCATTGGCAGGGGATTGGCCTTAACATTTGGGGAGTCTGGCTGTTCCACCATAATTTCCCCACTATCAATCAGGTTCTGGATTCTGTGCTTCAACGTCCAACAGTCCTACGTATCATGACCAGGGGAACCTGAGTGGTATGCGCATCGCTTGCTTGGGTCAAACCTTCTTCCCTTTGGGTCACTCGGGGGTGCCAAACCAACTATCTTCTTTTGGGCTATTAATACCGCTAAGACCCGTTCAAGAGGCTCCCCGAGCGGGGTGAATACTCGATTTTGCGAGGCCTCATATCTCCTTCGCCCTTCCGCCCTCTGATCAGCGAAGTTAGGCTGTCGGGATGGCCCTATTCTCTGCACCTGTACTGGAAAGATGGTTTTCTACCTTTCTAGATGAGCCCTGAAGGACGAGGGAAACATCCTCCTCTTTTTTCTTTTGCACCCTACGGGACGTGCTGCCATAATTTCCACTCTGTATTTGTTCTGCAGCCGTTTCTAAAGCTGTGAGATCCCGAATCTTACCAGACTTCAGACCCATATCCACCATTTCTCCGTGTTTAATCATCTCGACGAAAGGCCTACCAATCCCTGAAATAACCCGCTCATAATACGGGGCCTCCTGAATATCTACGAAAGTCATCACCATCTCTGACTCGCTCATCGGGGGATTCACCTGTGCGGCCATACCCCTCCATCGTTGTGCATAGTCCCTGAAGGATTCCCTGGGTTGCTTCTTAACTTTTGTCATTTGGTATCTATCAGGGGCCATTTGTGCTTGGAAGCTATACTGTGTTAAGAAGGTGTGGGCCAACTCCTCCCAATTGTGAATCCGGGCATTGTCAAGACGGGCATACCAGATTCTCGCTTCTCCTGTCAAACTCTTTTGAAAAAGTTACATTCTTAGACCCTCGTCCTCTGCATAAGATCCCAACTCCCCAATGTAGATTTTTAGATGTGTGTAAGGATCCCCCTTCCCATTGTATTTCTCAAATTCGGGGATTTTAAATTTCTCCGGATATCTGGTTCCGGGAAAAACACAAAGATCTTAGTAGTTCACCCTGCCTAGGGACCCTATGCTCTTCATAGATTGGATAGTTTCCTCCATTTGTTTCATTTTCTTTCGCAGGTCATCCGTATCTCCCTCTTCCAGAATAGTAATCACTGTTCTGTTAGGTACGGGAATGGCCTTTGGGACGACTGGCTCGCCCTTAGGTTGGGGTGGATCCTCCTTAGGTGGATCCTGTCGAGGTATCAATTGTTCTCTCAACATTATGGCCATTTCTAACATCTGCTTCTTGAAATCATCAAATTTCTCCCTAGATATGGAGCCAGGATTAGTGGGTGGGAGCTCAGCCATTTCAGATGTAGAGTTTTGGGCCCTTTTAGACTGCGAACGGGTTTGAGGAGCAATCCTACAGAGACAATGGTTCGAAGTTTAGTCCTGGGGAATGAAAAATGTGGATGCATGCTAAAGCTGTAACTTTTGTGTTTTTGGGTTTTTTAATCTTTCCCTGTAAAATAGAAAGTTAGTAGTCCTTTAATGCAGTAACAAATGCTAAGCATGACTTTATTATGCTTCCCCAACCATTCCATGCCAAAACATAGAGGTTAGTAATTTCTCTTAACAGAAAGGGAGGCATATATGAATGGGATTATGACATTTACACGCGTGAATGTAAAAGGGCATGAAGAGACTTTTCCTGCGTTGGGTTAATCTGAGGCTGACCTATCCTAGGGTTACTCTCACGGGCTTTTTGGCATGAAGGTCCCCAAATCTTCGCAATCTACTCGTCTGAGTCCTTTCGATTGGAGCGGATTTGGGTGGTGCGTTTCCTGAGCCATCTCCGGGGAGCAGCCCCTTCGAGTCCAGTAATAAGCAACCGACAGGTTCGCCTCAGGAGGAGGTACTCTCTCAACATACATTCACATTCATCGTCCTCACCGTATGCAAATGATTATTTAAAAGTAAAGCAATTCCATTCAATCATTCATTTATTGGACAAAACACACATTCACACAACAAAGAAAAAAAATCAAAATATCGCACACACACACATTTTATGAATTTTAAAAGGATAGAATAGCATCAAGATTTGAATGCGGCTTAAACCCTCTAATGTCTCCAGCAGAGTCGCCAGCTGTCGACATCGGTTTCTCGTCTTCCCGATTTTTTTAGCCTTTTTATTAGATGACTTTGGGAAAAGGTCGGCATGAGTGTCGACGGGGTTTTGAAAGATCGTTTTTTTTATGATGAGCCAATTAACCAGAGTCGCCAGTTGGTATATTTGAAATGGATGTACCAACTCATCCGAGTTTTCATTTTTTTATAAATCGATGGCTCATATGTGACTCCGAATTAATTGGTCTGCGAACCGAGATTCATAGAGTTCGGGGGCTTGCTTAAGCGAGGGGAAGGTGTTAGGCACCCCCCGACTTCCGTGAAACACGGTTACCGCAATCTTGATACTTTCCTATCCTTTGATTCATAAAATGTGTATACGTGCGTGTGTGTGTGTGTACTTATGTGAATGTTGTGGTGAGTTCTTTCATGAGAGATGAAACATTTGGCCTTTTATTGAGAAATCGTGTTTTATTTTGGGAATGTTTTAGAATGTCGTTTCCGTTAGTACGAGAGAGATCCTTTATTCATGCGAAAGGTTTGATTTTACTTGTCAAAACTATGAGATCTTTATTTGGCGTCGTTTTTTTGGCAAAACAAGAATCTTTTAAACCTTCGTCAAAATAGGTATCGAAATCTATACATTGCTTTCATAAAATGATGGGCAATTTCTAGGATATCTTTAACCCTATGCACAAAGGTTTAGTAAAACGTTTCGTTCATTCATAAAAGCCATTTTTTTTGGTGATGTTTGAAAATGATTTCCTTTGGCCTTCTCGTTTAATAGGAATCGACATTTATCAACACTTCCAATTTTTAGCCTCGTGATTCTAATAACCTAGCTTGTTTGATTTTAATATAAAACCTTCATCGTTTAATCTTTGAAATCATTTTTTCGTGTCACAAAATCTAATCAAGCATAAACACGCGTCGGGGCTATTCATGGGCATGTAAGCCATCAAAACATCCCCGAACGCCAACAATCACATATTCCACTACTACGGGGCCTTAAACCCGATTCTCGCCTTAGCGTCGTTTTAAGGCCCGACGGTTACATGTTACAAAAAAAACGAGCATCTTTAATCTATTACATACATCAAAACGTCCATCATCGGATTTGGACCACGGGGTCGCGTTCCTAGGCTCACACCCGATATTGCTACATACCCACAAAATGAATACTACAAAACTAACCCACACGGATTTGCCTAATACACCATGATATCCGAAAATGACAATCTAAACAAATTACACCCGATAAATCATCATAAACAAGCTAGAAATTTCACCACTTGGATATCCTCGGGTTATTAGAAAGAATTTCGTTCCAATGGAACCCTCACTAATAATCCCTAATCCATGATTGTTCAACAATATACATGAAAATCACATTTAACTTAACCAAATAATATGATATAAATTGCTATAACAAAGGGAATTTTCACCTTGCAAATGATCTCAAATGGATGTAAACTTGTGTATTTGAATAGGATAAGAAGTATATTTGATACAATCAAAATCAAAAGAGTATAAATCCACTCTTTTTTCTCTCTTTTCTTCCTATTTTGTTGCAAAATTTAGCTATTTCTCTCTCAAAATCCGTGCTGCTGCTGTGCTGAATTCTTCTTCCTCCAAATCTGCTCAACCTTCTTTCAACTCTCTGTATGCTGAAACAAAAATGAGCTGAAATAGGTTGGCTGGCCGCCTGCCTTCCACTCGCCTGGTTTCGAGTTCCGTGTTTCGAGTTCCGTGTTTTCAAAATGCGCACTTATTGGCCGCAGATCAATCCGCGGCTGGACGGTTTAACTTTCTCGATTTTCGTGTCATGCCTCGACTTTCGTGCCGTAACGTTGGTTTCCGCTGACAGGCCTGTATTTTGCAGTCCGGGAACTTCCGAGATATGTGCCACCTCATTCGGGAATGCCCGTTTCGGACGGCCCTATTGTCACGTCAGCTTTGGTCGCCAATCATCGCGGTGGTGTTGAACGTTCGCGCTTGTGTCCATTCCTTCGCTCCCGCAAGCCGGTTCAATTGACGATTTTGCCCTCCTGTCACGGTTAGTATAGGGAACGCAAAATTTGGGTGTCTACATTGGGTTTTGGTTTTTCTAAGTGTATAACATCTGAAAATAGCTAATTTGGTGTTTAGATGAGTAAGTTTTGAGTTTGGGTTGGAGACAGGGGCTGTTTCGCGACTGCAGGAACTGGTTATGCCGTTCGGCTCAGAAGCGCCATTCATAAGGCTAAAAGCGGGTACCTCTACGCCGGGTCCTTTGGGCTCAGGTCAGGCCAGCGCAGCAGCACCGATCCGGGTTCCGGGTCAAGTCGGGTTTGTCGGGTCGGGTCAGCCAGAAAATGAAAATTTTCAAGATTTTGAAATAAAATATATTGGTTCCTAAGGACACAAAGTGGATCTCGAAGGGGGGTTAAATAGTTCCTTTAAAACTTTTTCATTTATTAATGAAAGTATAATAGTTATGAAATAGAGAATCAATTCATGCACAGCGGAATATACTTTAATAACCCCTTCATAGATGCAAACATAATCTCAGTTCAATCGACAAATCTATGGTATGGTTGATAGCAGATATAGCAGTTATTGTACATAATGTAAATGACATAAAGTAAATAACACAAGAGATTTTAAGTGGTTCGGAGACTGAATAACTCCTACTCCACTCTTCTACTTCAACAAGTAGGAATCCACTAATTGTTTTAGTCACAAAGACAAAGACTATGTGCCCTCCTCAAGTCCAGCAGACAAGAGTTATTTTTAGCCACTAAGGCAAGGATCCTATGACCCTCCTCAAGTTCCGCAGACACGGATCCTCTGACCCCTCTTATGTCCCGCGGACGTGAGTTTTTTTAGTCCCTCGGAGAAGGATCCAATGACCCTCTTCAAGTCCAACAGACTTGGAAACCCAGTTCACAAAGAACTCTTCAAGGCCAGCAGCCTTAGAACCTGTAGACTAAGCCCAACAGACTTAGAATCTTTTGTACCCTCCGGTACTCAGCAAGTCTAGCATACTTGACTTTGTTTAGTCACTTAAGACAAGGACGCCCCGCCCTCTTTGGTGTGTTGAGTGTTTGTTGGGTTGTACTGCCAAGATGAACTTTGATCTTCTTCATCTTCAGGTACTTGGTAGCTGTTTGTGATCTTCTTTTGGATGTTGCTGATGATGGTCGTTGAAGCCCTTCCTTCTTCTGGTACATAGCAGATGCAGATGATCACTTTTATTGTCCAAGTCAGTTCTTTATCTGTTCAGCACATAGTATTCCTTGCTTGATCATAGAGTTATCCATTCTGGATCTGGTTGCTCTAGATCTTAACTTCTTGGTCATTCGACTCTTAGCTCATATGCCAGCCCTTTGGCATACCTCTTGTGTTGCAGTGAAGCTTCCAGCTGATTGTACAGTTTGTGTTCTTGCTCTCTTGCTTACTGCATACCAACGCACACTTACATTCGAGTGTGGTTTGAAAGTAGTATGCACACAAGCCAATCATAATTGATATGATGTAGCATATACTTTGTAATCTTATTCGGTTATTAAAGAAATTTTATATTATCTACATGGTGATGTTATATTAAATGTGATAAACCCATAGTTTTGAGCAATGCTTTTAGAATCATGATAGGGATCATGCTAATGAGATCTAAATTCTAGATAGCTCACAAACTAAAAATCGTTCCTAATCGATGGATTACTAAAAAGGGGATTAGTGAATCCGGATAGATTAGTACATATGTTGCTTGCTCTTACGAAGAGGATGATTGATCTCATAATTATTTGTGTGGAGACACTAAAGCAAGTATATAGGTGCTTATTAGAGAATAAGTTCACTGAACGTGGCTCGCTAAAGAATACCTAATGGAGTTTTACTCGCCTGTCAATAGGAATTCCTCTAGTGATAGTAGTACAAGTGATCCTTGGACTTGAGATCATCATAGTATCTTGTGTGTAATGAGTTATACTTTGACATGTCCCTTAAGACCCTTAGGGTATAACAAAGGGTATGATTGGGTATAATAAGTTGCACATGGAGATAGGTGAATGGTCAACAAAGAATCTACCACTTCTAGTAAAAGGAGTGAATGTCCTATGTGATTTGATAAATGACAACTCAGAAATCTTTGGCCAAAGTAGAATGAAATTAGAAAGGAGTTTCTAATTTGCATTAATCGGAGTTGTGCATTTGAGAATCGAAATACATATAATTAAATAAAATAAGACTTGATAGTACTTCCATGTCTTATATTTAATTGGGACATTGTATGGTAGAAGGATTGAATTGTACGGTAACTATTCACTTAAAGGTTCTTTTGTAATTAATGTTGAAATCTATATTATCTGGAAAGTCGTTGATCGCTAAGGGGGCTTACCCTTATTGTAGAATAAATATTATTTATTTAAATGAATTAAATAGTTTAATTTATTTATTTAAATAAAATTAAAATTGTTCTAATTGATTTATTTACAACCGGTTTAATATGGAGAACCTAAAGGGTCACACCGCAAAAGAAAAATATTTATTTAAGAAGTAAATGGCATAATCGTAATAATAAGTTAAGTGTATTTAATTTAATCTATGGAGATAGAATAAATTAAATAGCTTAATATTTATTATTTAATATTTTGGAAATATTAAATATAAATTAATAAGAGGAGTCTTATTATTATTATTACTATTACTATTATTTAATTCCTAATAGGGATTGAGAATTAATTAATAGAAGTACTCTCTCATGAATTCCTAATTGGATTAGGAGTTCAATTAATTAAAGGAGTTTAATTAAAATAAAAACCTTAATCCTAAATAGTTTAGGAGGGTTCCCTGTATCTATAAATAAGAGGAGTCTTATCATATTTTGGGGTTAGACAGTTACACACTCTTCCATAAAGAATTGGAGAAAGAGAGTACTTGCAATTTCTATAGAGATAGAAACTAAGGTTTTACTAACACTCATCTTCTTGAACAACTATTATTCCTTGGTGGATCACCTCTAGAGGCCAAACACTTGGGTGGCTAACCTTGATCAAAGAAATGAATTTAATCGGTGGAATTCAAGGAGAACGCGAAAGAATTGGAGGTAAACTTCTACCCGAGGAAGCACGGTTCTACGAGGGTATAATTTTTATCTCCATCTCTTTCGTTTATATCGTTAATTGAGCACATAGAATGATCATGGTGATGGTTTGTATAAAAATTTTAAAATCTGTTTTATTGCACTTCCGCATTATTTATGTAATTTGATTGCATGTTCGCGCTATATACAAACCTAACAGTGGTATCAGAGCCTAATCTTGTGCTAATTATCGATTTTGATGATTCCATGTGTGTATAGTATGCGATTGGATCGAAATTTTTTGGTAGAATCTGTTTTTCTGAATCTGCTACACGACGCAGCTGCGCCGTTTCCAGTTCATTCTGGAGCGCAGCTGCGCCCAAACCCAGAAAGTCGTTTCTGGGGTTCAGCGCAGCTGCGCCGTTACCCAGTTCATTCTGGGCGCAGCTAAGCCGTGCAGCAGAATCCAAAAAGTAATTTTTCCTTCAATTAAAATAAATGGTTTATTTAATTGATATAAGTTTAGAATAAAGGAGTTTATTCACATATGGAATAGGATTCCATATTTCCTAGAATAAAGGAGTTTATTCACATATGGAATAGGATTCCATATTTCCTTAAAAATAAAGATATTTATTTTGATAAGGAATAGGATTCAACATATTTTATTTTCCAACAATTTTAAGTTAAAATAAAAGAGTTTGTTTTGAACTTGAAATTGGATTCCATGTTAATTGAAATAAAAGAGTTTATTTTGATTTGGAATTTGATTAAAAATAAAGGAGTTTATTTTTATTCAAAATTGGATAAAATAAAATAAATAAGTTTATTATGATTTAAATTTTGATTAGAATAAAGGAGTTTATTTTTATTTCAAAATTGGATTTCTAATAAACTTTTAATTACCCATTAATTGATATCAATGCATATATGGAATGGTTTTATTATTCATGAGATGAATGTTATTTATTGATACATATGGAGATATGTATGGTAATAAATAAGGATTGATTATGGACTATTGACCAATGTGTGATTGGATTTATTTTAGTGGATGTTTGAATGAATTGGTTTTTATAAATGGGGTTTGCGTACCTCGTCTTCTCTAATTTTTCTTGATGTAAATTCTATCTTCCTCCTATGTACCTACCCTTGACTGTTGATCAAGGTTTCTATTTATTGTAAATAGTTTATATAATAGGTTTAGTTAGAATTACTTAAAGAATTGGAGACAAAGGAGCAAGGAGCGCTTGAAGACCCGTTTGTAATGGAGCCCGAGTTTAAATATAATAGTTATATTTAAATTTAATTCTTGCACTCTAGGTTTGACCTTTTGGTTCACTTGGTGGCTCTAGTAAACCAAACTAGAATAAAAGTCCATAATCAATCCGGGTAGAATATAGTATTCTATATGTGCATGATTACTATGTATATATTATATATTATACAACATGCTTCACATGTTAAATAATATGACGCGTATTATATATATATGTGCATGCGCGCTAAACAAGATGAGACAAATAATAACAAACCTCTCAAAGAAATCATATTAAGTCCTAAGCGTTCAAAGATATTTGGAATATCGAACGTCGCCTTCTAGCATGATAAAGCAATAGAGTATTAAATATTTAATATGAGTTTGTTGTGTCACCACAAGGCAAGTATTAAAATATTTAAGATGTTACATTATCATATTTGATGCTTATTAAGGAATTGAACATTACTGTTTTGTTGTGTCACCACAAGGACGGTATTTTTCTCTTCACATATATGGAAGTGCTAAGTTGGACTTAACTTGGATAATTTTGATTCGGATGTGTCACCACTTGATCAAAATAAACTAAGAGGCAAAATAAAAGGAGTTACATAGTGATGCAATTGACAATAGTTGTCTACCTATTTATTTATATATCGTTTTCTGTGTCACCACAAGGCTATATACATTTGAAATGGGATCCTTATTCTCACTAGCAAATCTTTAATTAGAATTGTCGAACTATATAATGAGGGTAATATAGTTTGATGAAAAAGTGAGAGATACCAATTTAAAATAAAGACCTAATTTATTTTGGTAATTAATTAAGAAATGAATGTATGCTAAAATGTTGTTAAATTACAAATTCATTTACAGAATTTTACAATGTCTAATTTACTATCACTGCGGAGCATATTAGATGTTAATTAACTGGATCAAATTAAAAGGACTGGTTAAAGAATTTTAAAATAATTCTCAAGGCTGAAAAGCTATCGTATGTCCTTAATATGCCTATCCCTGCAATGGTTGCAGACAATGCCTCAGAGGAAGAGATTGTTACTTGTAGAAAGTGGCAATATGATGCACAGTTGGCTCAATGCATCATGCTCGCATCCATGAGTAACGAGCTTCAGCGTCAGCATGAAACTATGGATGCTCCTACTGTACTCCGGCTGTTAGGTTTGTATATTACGCAAGCATGCAATCAAATTACATAAATAGAGCGGAAGCGTGATAAAACGAATTTTAAAATTTTATACAAACCATCACCATGATCGATCAATGTGCTCAATTAACGATATAAACGAAAGAGAAAAAGAGAATAAGAATTATACCCTCGTAGAACAAAGCTTCCTCGGGTACAAGTTCAACTCCTAGCCCTTCGTGTTCTCCTCGAATACTACGGTGTGATTCCTTCCTTTGATTAACGTTAGCCACCCAAGTGTTTGGCCTCTAGAGGTGATCCACCAAGGAAGAACAAGTATTCAAGAAGTTGGGTGTTTGGCAAAAACCCTAGATTCTATCTCTATAGAAATTGCAAGTACTCTCCACAATCTAATGCAAGAGTGTGTAACCCTAATCTATGATAAGACTCTTCTTATTTATAGATGTAGGAATAACCCTTCCCTAAACTATTTAGGATTAGGGTTTATATTCTAATTAAACTCCTTTAATTAATTATGCTCCTAATCCAATTAGGAATTCGTGAGAGAGTACTTCTATTAATTAATTCTCAATCCCTATTAGGAAATAAATAATAGTTCTATTAATTAATTCCCAATCCCTATTAGGATTAAATAATAGTAATAGTAATAATAATAATAAGACTCCTCTTATTAAATTATATTTAATATTTCCAAAATATTAAATAATAAATATTAAGCTATTTAATTTATTCTATCTCCATAGACTAAATTAAATACACTTAACTTATTATTACAATTATGCCATTTACTTCTTAAATAAATATTTTCCTTTTTACGGTGTGACCCTTTAGGTTCTCCATATTAAACCGGTTGTGAATAAATCAATTAGAACAATTCTAATCTTATTTAAATAAATAAATTAAACTATTTAATTCATTTAAATAAATAATATTTATTCTACAATAAGGGTAAGCCCCCTTAGCGATCAACAACTTTCCAGATAATATAAATTTCAACATTAATCATAAAAGAACCTTTGAGTAAATAGTTACCGTACAATTCAATCCTTCTACCATACAATGTCCCAATTAAATATAAGACATGGATTTACTGTCAAGTCTTATTTTATTTAATTATATGTATTTCGATTCCCAAATGCACAACTCTAAATAATACAAATTAGAAACTCATTTCTAATTTCATTCTGCCTTGGCCAAGGACTACTGAGTTGTCATTTATCGAATCACATAGGACATTCACATCTTTCACTAGACGTGGTAGATTCTTTGTTGATCATTCATCTATCTCCATGTACAACTTATTATAGCCAATCATACCCTTTGATATACCCCAAAGGTCTTAAGGGACATGTCAAAGTATAACTCATCATACACAAGATACTATGATGATCTCAAGTCCAAGGATCACTTGTACTACTATCACTTGAGGAATTCCTATTGATAGGCGAGTAAAACTCCATTAGGTATTCCTTAGCGAGTCACGTTAAGTGAACTTATTCTCTAATAAGCACCTACATACTTGCTTTAGTGTCTACACACAAATGATTATGAGATCAATCATCCTCTTCTTAAGAGCAAGCAACATATGTACTAATCTATCCGGATTCACTAATCCCCTTTTTAGTAATCCAATGATTAGGAACGATTTTAGTTTATGATCTATCTAGAGTTTAGATCTCATTAGCATGATCACCATCATGATTCTAAAAGCAATGCTCAAAACTATGGATTTATCACATTTAATATAACAACACTATGTAGATAATATAAAATGCCTTTAATAATCGAATAAGATTACAAAGTATATGCTACATCATATCAAATATGATTGGCTTGTGTGCATACTACTTTCAATCTCCCACTTGCACTAAAGCCAATCGCCATAGTATCTAATACCCTTCTTCTCTAAGTGACGATCATCCTGCCGTTTGGATAAAGCTTCAGTAAATAGATATGCAATGTTGTTCTTGAGAGTCCACTATCTCTATAGTTACTTTTCTTCTTTCAATGATTCCTCTAATCAAATGAAAGTGCCGCAACACATGTTTGAATCCAAGATGAGACTTAGGAACTATTCCTAGTTCTGTGATGAACTTTGCATCCAAACAATCAACTTGCAGCTTCACTTACAGCTATATACTTTGTCTTTGTCACTAAATCAGTAACTCTTTGCTATTTTGGAACCTTTCCAATTCACTGCACCACCATTCAAGGTAATAATTTACCCTAAAGTGGATTTGTTATCGTCTTGATCAGTCTGAAAAACTTGAGTCAGTTTAGCCCTCTAGTTTTAATTCAGACCTACCATGAATCATGATCACATCTTCAATACCGGTTAAGTACTTAAGATGTTTATCACTGTCTTATAGAGATCTTCTCCAGAATATGACTGGTCAACATCAGGCCTTGTATATTTATTGCATACATGATAGTAACTCATGCGATCTCTCTTTAAATTGGAGACAATTTTATAGAGATTCACTCCATGGCTCATCATCATGAGACCTCTCTTGGAGTTTGCCATGTTAAACGCCTTTAGCATCGAATGAATATACGTTCATTAGGTTAAGCCGAACATCCTTTTAAATCTATCTATATAGATTTATATCCCCAATTTATAGGATGCTCCTCCCAAGTTATTCATGGAGGAATGTTTAGACAATTTTATCTTTACTGATTGTAGCATTGGTGTGTCATTCCTTATCAGTAATATATCAACATATAATACTAGGAATGTCACAGTGCTCCCACTGACCCTTTTGTACACACTAGGTTCATTCTCGTTTTTGATAAAATCAAACTCTTTTGATTGTCTCATCAAAACGAATGTTCCATCTTTGAGAAGCTTGCTTCAATCCATAAATGGATCATCGTACCTTAAAACATGATTTGCTTCAACCTTTGAAACAAATTCCTCTGGTTGTATCATACATACATTCTCCTCAAGTCTTCATTGAGGAAGGATGTCTCCACATCCATTTTACCAGATTTCGTAATAAGCTGCAATCACAAGCAAAATCCAAATGGACTTGAGCATTACCTGGTAATAAGGTTTTATCACAGTCAACTCCTTGACTTTATTTGAAACCTTTTAAACAGGTCTGGTCTCATAGGTCTCTACCTTGCCAATTGCCCTAGTCTTTCTCTTAAAGACCCATTTACACCCTCTAGGCACTATGCCTTTCGGTGGAGTAACCAGAGTCTATACTTGGTTCTCATACATGGAGTCCATTTCGGATTTTATGGCCATCTGCCATTTCTCTGAGTGTATTCTACTCAACGTCTCATCGTATATAACTGGATCATCATCCTCTATGATGCGTACCTCATCAGCATCCTCTATGATGAATCCATACCTCCTAGGTATCTTCGGTGCTCTTCCAGATTTACAATTTGATTGTGGTACAGTAGGTTCTTCTACTTGGTTAGGTACCTGACTTTGATCCGGAGTATTTTGTGGTTCTTGAACTTCTTTAAGATATATCTTACTCCCACTGACCCCTTCAAGGATAAACTCCTTTTCCAAAAAGGCAGTGTGTTTCGCTACAAACACCTTTTGATCAGTAGGATGATCGAAATAATACCCTACAGTTTCTTTAGGGTAACCAACAAATCTACACTTGTCGGATCTAGTCTTTAGCTTATTTTGCTCAAACCTTTTGACATAAGCTGGACAACCCCAAGTCTTAACATACTTAAGATTTGGTTTCCTCCCTGTCCATATCTCATATGGAGTCTATGGGACGGATATGGTAGGTATCTTGTTAAGTAGATATGTAGCCGTTTCTAGGGCATAACCCCAGAAGGATACTGGAAGGTCGGTAAAACTCATCATGGAACGAACCATGTCCAACAATGTTCGATTTCTCCTTTCAGATACACCATTCAACTGTGGCGCTCCTGGTGGAGTCCATTGTGAGATTATACCATTTTCTTTGAGACAATTTAGAAACTCATTGGTCAAGTATTCCCCTCCTCGATCCGATCGAAGAATCTTAATACTCTTACCAGTTTGCTTCTCTACTTCACTTCTGAATTCTTTGAACCTTTCAAACGACTCAGATTTGTATTTCATTAAATACACATATCCAAATCTAGAATGATCATCAGTGAAAGTAATAAAGTAAGAATACCCTCCTCGTGCATTCGTTGTCATAGGTCCACATACATCCTTGTGTACCAACGCTAACAACTCTATAACTCTTTCTCCTTTTCCAGTAAAAGGAGATTTAGTCATTTTACCCATGAGACAAGATTCACAAGTTGGATATGATTCGTAATCAGATAGCTCTAAAAGCCCATCTTTATGCAACTTGGATAATCTTGTTTCATTGATATGACCAAGTCTACAATGCCACATAAAGGTATAATTAACATCATCTCTTTTTCTTTTCTTAGTTTGTTCAATTTGAAGTATATTTTCATGCAAGTCAAGTATGTACAGTCCATTCAGCAAGTTCCCAACACCATATAAAACATTTTTATTATAAATAGAACAACTGTTGTTCTTTATTATAATATCAAAACCATCCATATCCAATACAGAAATTGAAATAATGCTTCTAATGAGTGTCGGAACATAATAACAATTATTTAAACTAATGAACTTTCCCGAAGGCAGTGCTAAACGATAAGTCCATACAGCTAATGCAGCAACCTTTGCTCTATTTCCCACTCATAGGATGACTTCATCCTTGTCCAGCTTTCTACTTCTGCTTAGTCCCTGCACATTATTACATATGTGAGAACTACAGCCGGTATCCAATACCCAAATAGAATTTTGACTTTCAAAAAAATTCATTTCAATCATGAACAAACCTAGATCGGAAGTCGAAGCTTCTCCAAGCTTCTTTTGGTCCGCAAGATACTCCTTGCAGTTCCTCTTCCAATGTCCCGGCTTATTGCAATGGTAGCAAATTCCTTTGCTATCTGGATTGTCGACGCCGGTTTTATCCGCTTATGCGATATTTGTCCTTTTCCGATTTTAGCTTCTTGATTAAATGATTTTTGGAAAAGGTCGGCATTAATGTCGACGGGGTTTTGAAAGATCGCTTTTTATGATGAGCCAATTAATCAGAGTCGCCAGTTGGTATATTTGAAATGGATGTACCAACTCATTCGAATTTTTGTTTTTTTATAAATCGTTAGCTCATATGTGACTCCGAATCAATTGGTCTGCGAATCGAGATTCATATAGTTCGGGGCTTGCCTAAGTGAGGGGAAGGTGTTAGGCACCCCTCGACTTCCGTAAAACACGGTTACCGCAATCTTGATGCTGTCCTATCCTTTGATTCATGAAATGTGTATATGTGCAGGTGTGTGTGTGAGTGTGTGTGTGCTTATGTGAATGTTATGGTGAGTTTGTATGAAAGAATCATTTGGATTTTTAGGGAAAGTCGTGCTTTAATTTGAGAACGCTTCGGAATGTCTTTTCGGCATACACGAGAAAGCTTTATGAGAAAAGTTTGATTTCTATTGTCAAAAACTATGAGGTTTTTTATTAGGTGTCATTTTGGCAAAACAAGAGTTTTAAACCTTCGTCAAAATAGGAATCGAGATCTATACGTTGCCTTCGTAAAGTGATGGGCAATTTCTAGGATGTCTTTAACCCTATGCACAAAGGTTTGATAAGATATTTCATTCATTCATAAAAGCCATTTTTGATGATGTTTGAAAATAATTTTCTTTGGCCTTCTTGTTTAATAGGAATCGACATTCATTAGCCTTTCCAATTTTTAACCTCGTGATGCTAATAACCTAGCTTGTTTGATTTAAAAAAATCTTCATCGTTTAATCCTTGAAATCATTTTTTTGTGTCACAAAATCTAATCAAGCATAAACACGCGTCGGGGCTATTCACGGGCATATAAGCCATCAAAATACCCCCGAACGCCAACAATCACATATTCCACTAATACGAGGCCTTAAACCCGATTTTCGCCTTAGCGTCGTTTTAAGGCCCGACAGTTACACGTTACAAAACAAGCATCTTGAATCTATTACATACACCAAAACGTCCATCATCGGATTTGAACCACGGGGTCGCTTTCCTAGGCTCACAACCACGATTACTATACGCTCACAAAATGAATACTACAATAATAACAACGTGGATTGCCTAACACATCCTAAAAATACAATCAATTAAACTACGCCTAATATATGTCCATAAACAAGCTAGAAATTTCACCAATTGGATATCATCGGGTTATTAGGAAGAATTTTGTTCCAATGGAACCCTCACCAATAATCCCTAATCCATGATTGTTCAACAATATTCTTGAAAGTTACAATTTAATTTAATCAAATGACGTGATGGAAGTTGCAAAAATAAGGAGATTTTCACCTTGCAAATGATACCAAAATTGTGTAGAAGCTTGTATATTGAGTGAAATATGAGATGTATTGATAGAATCCAACAACAAGGGAAAATTCCTCTCTTTTTCTCTCAATTGTTGCAAGAATTTTTCCTATTTCTCTCTATTTTCGAGCTAAAACTGCTGCTGTTTTTCTTCTTCTTCCGCCAAAACTGCTACTCTCTCTTCTGCAGGAGGAAATGAGCTGAAATAGGCTGGCTGGCCCACCTCCCATCGCACTCAGCTGATAGTGCTGATTTCCTGGTTTCCGTGCTGGCGCACTCACTTGGCCGCAGATCAATCCGCGGCTGGCTGGCTTGACTTTCTCGATTTTCATGCTACGCCTCGATTCTCGTGCCATGACGCTGGTTTTCGCTGACAGGCTCGTATTTTACAGTCCGGGAATCATTGGGAGGCGTACCACACCTTCCGGGAATGCCAAATTCGGATAGCCTTGCTGTCACGTCGATTTCGGTTGCAAATTGTCATGGTGGCGTCGAGCGTCCGTACTTTTCCATCTTTTGCTCTCGCAGGCCGGTCCATTTGACGAATTTGCCCTCCTGTCAAGGTTAGTATACGAAGTGCAAAATTTGGGTGTCTACAGCTGCCCCTCTTTATCATGTTTATGAAATGTTAAATGAAATGAACAGGATAAAGAAATAGACACCCGATGTATGAATGACAGTGCACAGATATGATAATACACACACGATGCAACACATGTAGTTTATGGTACAATACAAGATGTAGCGCATTCAAAACATTCGAAAGAGTGTCAATGCATCAACCCTCTGACCGTAATTGTTAGTCGTTGGGTTCACTCTTCCAATCTATCATCTCGTTCGGAGCCGGGTATCGTCGCCGGTCACCCATCTCGTAACCCCCGGTTATCGTCGCCGGTCACCCATCGCGTAACCCCCGGTTATCGTCGCCGGTTGGTTATCTTGTCGGAGCCGGTTTTCGTCGCCGGACATCCGTCTCGCGATCGCCGGTTATCGTCGCCGGTCGATCGTCTTGTCGGGGCCGGGTATCGTCGCCGGTCACCCATCTCATAACCCCCGGTTATCGTCGCCGGTTGGTTATCTTGTCGGAGCCGGTTTTCGTCGCCGGACATCCGTCTCGTGATCGCCGGTTATCGTCGCCGGTCGATCGTCTTGTCGGGGCCGGGTATCGTCGCCGGTCACCCATTACGTAACCCCCGGTTATCGTCGCCGGTTGGTTATCTTGTCGGAGCCAGTTTTCATCGCCGGACATCCGTCTCGTGATCGCCGGTTATCGTCGCCGGTCGATCGTCTTGTCGAGGCCGGGTATCGTCGCCGATCACCCATCTCGTAACCCCCGGTTATCGTCGCCGGTTAGTTATCTTGTCGGAGCCGGTTTTCATCGCCGGACATCCGTCTCGTGATCGCCGGTTATCGTCGCCGGTCGATCGTCTCGTCGGGGCCGGGTATCGTCGCCGGTCACCCATCGCGTAACCCCGGTTATCGTCACCGGTTGGTTATCTTGTCAGAGCCGGTTTTCGTCGTCGGACATCCGTCTCGTGATCGCCGGTTATCGTCGCCGGTCGATCGTCTTGTCGGGGCCGGGTATCGTCGCCGGTCACCCATCTCGTAACCCCCGGTTATCGTCGCCGGTTGGTTATCTTGTCGGAGCCGGTTTTCGTCGCCGGACATCCATCTCGTGATCGCCGGTTATCGTCGCCGTCGATCGTCTTGTCGGGGCCGGGTATCGTCGCCGGTCACCCATCTCGTAACCCCCGGTTATCGTCGCCGGTTGGTTATCATGTCGGAGCCGGTTTTCGTCACCGGACATCCATCTCGTGATCGCCGGTTATCGTCGCCGTCGATCGTCTTGTCGGGGCCGGGTATCATCGCCGGTCACCCATCTCGTAACCCCCGGTTATCGTCGCCGGTTGGTTATCTTGTCGGAGCCGGTTTTCATCGCCGGACATCCGTCTCATGATCGCTGGTTATCGTCGCCGTCGATCGTCTTGTCGGGGCCGGGTATCGTCGCCGGTCACCCATCTCGTAACCCCCGGTTATCGTCGCCGGTTGGTTATATTGTCGGAGCCGGTTTTCGTCGCCGGACATGCATCTCGTGATCGCCGGTTATCGTCGCCGTCGATCGTCTCGTCGGGGCCGGGTATCGTCGCCGGTCACCCATCTCGTGATCTTTATCACTCAACACGTCAAATGGCTGCAAGGGAGCAAGGTGGGACCCACCAGGGCCAGCCGCGGATGGATCTGCGGCCAGCCGTAGATTGATCTGCGGCCAAGATCGGGATGTATAAGCGGCACGCCGCTTCCAGATCTGTCACTTTCAACTTCCAACTCACATAGATTCTCGCGATTTTTGCTTTTTCGCAAGGGCCTTTTGTCGATTTTTTCAACTTTCCTGCAAAAACTGCTCCGGTAGGATCGATCTACGCGCTACAGGTAACACTTTGACCAGTCACTTTTCAATTTCGTCAATGTTTTGCTATACATTGGACTATTTGCATGTTTAGAGATAAAATGTATGCTTTACAATGCTATGTAATGTATTATCATATATACATGCTATGTATTAACTATGTGAGTCCTATTTTATGTTCATGAGGCGGTCCCACGTATATGTTTGCTCTTTTTTTTTATAAAGAAAATCATACATTTATGGCATTTTACATGCTTTATTCACACATATGAATGCAATTATGATCTGTTGTGGCTTGAGTTCTTTGAAAAACATGCTTGGATATGCATGGGATGTCCATTTTACAGACGGAACTCTGCTGATTTTTTTTTTTTTTTTTGACATGCATCATGCTGCATTAATTATATGATGAGGATATAAATTTAGAATATTCATTGCATAATTTTAAAAGGAAACTTACCTTCTCTCTCGCCCGTTCTATTCCAGCTATGGATCGTGATGCGCCCAGTAGCTCTTCCGCCTCTCGGACTTCGGGTGTTCGGCGTCGTAGGGCTGCACCTGCCCCTATTCCTCCTCGTACCCGTCAGGCTCGTCGCTTGGCGGAGGCTGTCATCCGTCCTGATCACCCGGACGTTGAGGAGGTTATTCCTCCGGAGGTTGCGGTGGAGGAGCCGTCTTCCAGCACATCAGCTCCCCCTTCTCATCGCGCCTTATCTGGCGCTTCTGTCCAGATACCCGATCTATTGGGTCGGGATCTCAGTCATCACCCCTCGGCATCTCTTGTTGCTAATGAGGTATATTCGATTCGGCTCTTCATTTGTTCTCGATTTCTCAATTTCCGATTCTATCTGGATTGACCCATTTGGTGATTTTCACAGGTGCCCGAGTTTACTCAGCCGAAGGGTAATTGGTTCAACATTTACTCTCTCTACGCGGCCCTGCATAGTGATTACCGGGAGATGGTGGACTCTTGGGGCTTTCGACATTTCTTCACTATCATCCCCCGTCAGTGCCCCTGGGGTTACATGAGGGCTTTATCCGAGCGATGGTTCCACCATACGCAGTCTCTTCATCTCCTCGACTGCGAGGTCGTGCTGACCCCCTGGGACTGGAGGTACATTACGGGCATAGAGTTCACCGGGTCCCGCGTCCCCCTGGATCTTGATATCACTCCAGTGGAGGTTCGAGCTTTGCTGGGCTTCGCTGCTGATGATCGGGTCTTTAAGGCCCGTAGTATTCGGTCCGGTGCTTTGGTCGTCGATGCTGTTGGGGGTCTATACGCACAGCCTATTCCAGCGGATCAGGGCACTCGTGACATCCTGCTACGACGCTTGTTCTTGACCATCATGAGGGGTTGTTTCCTAGGGAACAACTCCTCTACCATCCACTTTAGCGTCGTAGGGGCTGTTAGAGACGTAGACCGGATCGGTGACTACGATTGGGGTTCATTCACCTTTGCTTATTTCCTCCACGGTCTGCGTCTGCGCTCGGAAGGACAGACAGATGCCTGGCTCGGATTCTACCACTTTCTGCTGGTGAGCCTTCTTTCCCTCTTTACTTACTGCACTTCCATTTATTTCATTTCTCTTTTCTGCATTTGTCGGTTATTTCATGCTTTCCACTGTTTCTGTTCGCAGTTCTGGGCTTACGAGCGTCTTCCATGTCTGAGGCCTATCACTACTCTGGGCCTGGACACTTATCCCCGGGGTCGGCGATGGCACCACAGCACTCTGGAGGAGGTCCCCGTGTCAGGCAGCTTTGCCCATTGTCGTATTCAGCTGGAGTTGATCACAGCTGCTGATGTCGTCTAGGTTCCCTACCTCTCCGAGCATCTGACAGTGGGGTTTGCTGACGGGCATCCTTCTGGCCCGGAGTTCGAGCTTTCCACCCGTCGCCTCACTTTGCAGAGTGTTGGAGGCTGGGTGATGTATCTGGGAGAGCGCGCATTCAGATGCGTCACTGGAGAGATCCGCATCCCGCACTCCCTTCCTTTCACTACTTCCTGGCCGCTGGATTCTCAGCCCTCGGAGATCATGCTCGCCGGGGAGGACGGTCGGATGCTTTCCACAGGCCCCAGTACGAGCGAGGCTTTCAGGACTTGGTGGGTACCTCGTACCATCGGTCCCCAGACCCGGGCTACCTTCTTCCTCGGGGATATGGTCCCCGGCTCGGTGATGATGACTGACTGGGCAGCCTGCGTTCGGAGTCCCACCCACACTGAGCAGATAGACACTTTGACCCGCCAGGTGGAGCAGTTGTCGCTATTTCTTCGGGTGTTAGGCCGGACCCCGGAGGAGGCTTACGCCTACGATCCTGACGGTGCGGGCTATGATGCAGGCCCGAGCTCATCTGATGCCACCGCTCGGCCATACATCCCTGACATGAATTTCGGTCCTCCGACTTCGACGACCCGGGGGGATCAGTTCGAGGATCCCGGTTTCATCGATGAGATTGACTTTATTTAGATCAGGATAGGATAGGGCTTTTGTACCTGCACCTGTTTAGACTTCTTTTCCATTCTATGCATTATGTACTGAACTCATTTATCTATTATGCACATTTCCTTTTTTATCTTTATGGAATTCACTGGTTTTATTTTTTAACTGTATGATGCATGCTTTTTTATTCATGGATAGAGAATGACCCCTGTACAGTCTTTTTGATACTATTTTTCACAGATGTCGTCCTCAGATGCCGTGGTACGTTTGGATTCCATTCCTCCCACAGGGTTGGTTGGCAGTCTCCTCCGCTGGTTTGACAGTTTATTGCCGGCAGACAGGGTTATCGCAGATGGTCTTTTGGGCCATTCTTGGTCCTTATTGACCTTTCAGGTGCCATCGGGCTTCGTGGATGGTATCCTGAGCTATTGGGTCCCCGCCCGTCAGGTGTTTAGATTAGGGACAGTAGAGCTGACCCCCACCCTAGAGGAGTATGCTCGCTTCACCGGCTTGCCTTTGGATGGTCCTTGTGCTAGGGTTACAGTCGGTTCCATGCGCCGTCAATTCTTGACTTTCACCGGCTTGCGGAGGGCTGTTTTGTTATCGGCGATCACATCAGACCACCTGGTTCCTCTTTATTTCTTGATTGACCGATTCGGCTCACCCAACAGTTTTCACCTATTTTCTGGTGATCTTTCCGTATCCGAGGAGTGCTGGGGTGCTTCGAGACTAGGCGTTTTGATGGCCTGTGTTATCTCAGTCTTGTACTTGCCTGCAGGACCCGATCAATTGGACATAAGGGTTGTCGCGGCCGTTATAGCCCTTCGGGGGGATCATACCATTCTCCCCATGATATTGGCGGATACTTACATGTCAGCCTCATATTGCCAATCTTTCCGGGGCAGAGTATTCAGAGGGAGCTCGACTTTGCTATATGTGTGGTTCATGAGTCATCTCAGTCCCATCGGCCATTTCCGTCGCCAAGGGTTTTGCATTAGCCACGACATAACCACGCAGTTTTCGTTTCGTCCCGTGAGCTGTACTGATGTGGCCTCCTGGACATCATTTTTATCTGTCATTGAAGATCCCTTTCATATATTGGTCCATTCGGGTTATTGCTCCTTTATGAGCTTCTTGACTCATGTGCCTGACCTGGACTTCATTCCCATTGCTGGCTTGAGGGGCATGACGACTTATCATCCCTTGTCGGTTATGGGGCAGTTTGATCAGACACAGGATTGACACCCTTTCGCGGGTGCAGCGGCCTACCGATTCCTTATATCATCCCGTTCAGAGAGGGATCTACTGCGGGTATACGAGTTTTGGTCTCGCAGGATCTCCGCCGAATATAGTGAGAGCTGTCACATCCAGACATTTGCTTACGTGCAGTGGCTGCGCGGAGACTTGGATCCGGCTGATTTGAGTCAGACTGGGGCCTTTGATCACAGCTGCTGATGTCGTCTGGGTTCCCTACCTCTCCGAGCATCTGACAGTGGGGTTTGCTGACGGGCATCCTTCTGGCCCGGAGTTCGAGCTTTCCACCCGTTGCCTCACTTTGCAGAGTGTTGGAGGCTGGGTGATGTATCTGGGAGAGCGCGCATTCAGATGCGTCACTGGAGAGATCCGCATCCCGCACTCCCTTCCTTTCACTACTTCCTGGCCGCTGGATTCTCAGCCCTCGGAGATCATGCTCGCCGGGGAGGACGGTCGGATGCTTTCCACAGGCCCCAGTACGAGCGAGGCTTTCAGGACTTGGTGGGTACCTCGTACTATCGGTCCCCAGACCCGGGCTACCTTCTTCCTCGGGGATATGGTCCCCGACTCGGTGATGATGACTGACTGGGCAGCCTGCGTTCGGAGTCCCACCCACACTGAGCAGATAGACACTTTGACCCGCCAGGTGGAGCAGTTATCGTTATTTCTTCGGGTGTTAGGCCGGACCCCGGAGGAGGCTTACGCCTACGATCCTGACGGTGCGGGCTATGATGCAGGCCCGAGCTCATCTGATGCCACTGCTCGGCCATACATCCCTGACATGAATTTCGGTCCTCCGACTTCGACGACCCGGGGGGATCAGTTCGAGGATCCCGGTTTCATCGATGAGATTGACTTTATTTAGATCAGGATAGGATAGGGCTTTTGTACCTGCACCTGTTTAGACTTCTTTTCCATTCTATGCATTATGTACTGAACTCATTTATCTATTATGCACATTTCCTTTTTTATCTTTATGGAATTCACTGGTTTTATTTTTTAACTGTATGATGCATGCTTTTTTATTCATGGATAGAGAATGACCCCTGTACAGTCTTTTTGATACTATTTTTCACAGATGTCGTCCTCAGATGCCGTGGTACGTTTGGATTCCATTCCTCCCACAGGGTTGGTTGGCAGTCTCCTCCGCTGGTTTGACAGTTTATTGCCGGCAGACAGGGTTATCGCAGATGGTCTTTTGGGCCATTCTTGGTCCTTATTGACCTTTCAGGTGCCATCGGGCTTCGTGGATGGTATCCTGAGCTATTGGGTCTCCGCCCGTCAGGTGTTTAGATTAGGGACAGTAGAGCTGACCCCCACCCTAGAGGAGTATGCTCGCTTCACCGGCTTGCCTTTGGATGGTCCTTGTGCTAGGGTTACAGTCGGTTCCATGCGCCGTCAATTCTTGACTTTCACCGGTTTGCGGAGGGCTGTTTTGTTATCGGCGATCACATCAGACCACCTGGTTCCTCTTTATTTCTTGATTGACCGATTCGGCTCACCCAACAGTTTTCACCTATTTTCTGGTGATCTTTCCGTATCCGAGGAGTGCTGGGGTGCTTCGAGACTAGGCGTTTTGATGGCCTGTGTTATCTCAGTCTTGTACTTGCCTGCAGGACCCGATCAATTGGACATAAGGGTTGTCGCGGCCGTTATAGCCCTTCGGGGGGATCATACCATTCTCCCCATGATATTGGCGGATACTTACATGTCAGCCTCATATTGCCAATCTTTCCGGGGCAGAGTATTCAGAGGGAGCTCGACTTTGCTATATGTGTGGTTCATGAGTCATCTCAGTCCCATCGGCCATTTCCGTCGCCAAGGGTTTTGCTTTAGCCATGACATAACCACGCAGTTTTCGTTTCGTCCCGTGAGCTGTACTGATGTGGCCTCCTGGACATCATTTTTATCTGTCATTGAGGATCCCTTTCATCTATTGGTCCATTCGGGTTATTGCTCCTTTATGAGCTTCTTGACTCATGTGCCTGACCTGGACTTCATTCCCATTGCTGGCTTGAGGGGCGTGACGACTTATCATCCCTTGTCGGTTATGGGGCAGTTTGATCAGACACAGGATTTACACCCTTTCGCGGGTGCAACCGCCTACCGATTCCTTATATCATCCCGTTCAGAGAGGGATCTACTGCGGGTATACGAGTTTTGGTCTCGCAGGATCTCCGCCGAATATAGTGAGAGCTGTCACATCCAGACATTTGCTTACGTGCAGTGGCTGCGCGGAGACTTGGATCCGGCTGATTTGAGTCAGACTGGGGCCTTTGATGACTCTGGAGTGATTTCCCCAAAGGATACCACAGACCACCCCGTCTCAGCTGATTCTGCCCCTAGTCGGGTTACTGAGAATACCCGACTCCGCCTGGCCCTGATTACTGCTGAAGCCGAGAGGGATGCCGCTTTTGTCGAGAGAGATGATGCCATTCGGGCTAGAGACGCTGCCATTGCTGACAGAGAGGCCATTGTACTTCAGACCAGGGCAGTTGTAGATGCTCATTTTGGGACGGTCAGCCGAGCCACTGCTTTACTGGATCGTATTGATATGATGGGGCAGCAGATTGCAGGAGATGCTGATGCTTCAGATCTATCCACCACCTTGACCATCCTGCTTCAGCTAGTTTCAGATTTGTAGATTATTTTATTTCCTGCATAGACTATGTTAGTTCCATCAGTTATCGAAAAAACAATCTTGTAATAAAATGACTTATATATATAGACATGCATTTAAATTTAGTCATTTTCCCCTTTTGTCATATCATTGCCTTTATTGGATCCCTATTTTATCCAGTTGACCATGATTTTGACATTTCGCCTTCTTTCTCTCCTCAAGTCTTGAGGGAGATTTGACAGATATTGCCGCACACCTTTTGATTTCATCGGACTGAATCTCAGATCTAGGATAGCTGTTTAGTTGGATCAGGGTTATGTCCCCTGGGATGAAGCTGGTTAGGCAGCTGGTTTTGGGAAGGTTTTGAGGGTGTAGGAAGGTTTTATCTGGCTATTGAAAATTGGTTTTGGTTAGAGAAATGATTATTTTTAAGGGATCGGTCCGCGCCGTGATGGCTGCCTACGTACCCCCACAAGTTGGGAGATCAGGTCCTACGTAGTTCGCTCCCAGAGGAAAAAGGAAATTGATGATTCAAGCGTAGAACCGCTTCACCGAGTCAGAATTGAGGGGTTGTGGAAATACCTCACCATCCATTTCTTGCAATATGAGGGCACCTCCGGATAACACTTTCTTAATCACAAACGGCCCCTCCCAGTTTGGGGCGAACTTCCCCTTGGCTTCGTCTTGACAAGGCATGACTCTTTTCAACACCAAATCATTTTCTTTGAACTTCCGAGGTCTTATCCTTTTGCCATATGATCGAGAGATCCTTTGTTGATATAACTGACCGTGCCAGACAGCAGCCACCCTCCTTTCATCAATTAGGGCCAATTGGTCGTATCGACTTTGCATCTAATCCTCCTCGCTTATCTGAGCATCGATCACTATTCTGAGAGATGCCATTTCAACCTCGACTGGCAGAACGGCCTCCATTCCATACACCAAAGCGTAAGGGGTTGCCCCTGTAGAAGTACGCGTTGATGTTCGGTATGCCAACAGGGTGAGGGGTAACAGATCCGGCCATCCCCGATGGTTAGCAGACATTTTTGCCATGATCTTCTTGATGTTCTTATTTGCAGCCTCCACTGCCCCATTCATCTTAGGACGGTAAATGACGGAATTGAGGTGCCTGATTTTGAACTGGTCACACAGTCCCTTCATGAGGGCGTTGTTTAAATTCTTGGCATTGTCAGAGACCAGAACCTCAGGCTGCCCGTATCGACAAATGACATTATTCTTGATGAACCCGACGATGACCTCCTGAGTTACTTTGGGGAAAGAAGCTGCTTCTACCCATTTGGTGAAGTAATCGATCATGACGAAAATGAATCGGTGCCCGTTGCTTGCCTTGGGCTCTATTGGTCCGATTACATCCATTCCCCACATTGAAAATGGCCACGGGGAGGTCATACAGTACAGTTCATTGGGAGGCGTATGGATCACATTACCGTGCGCCTGGCATTGATAACACCGTTTGACATGATCATCGCAATCGGCCTTTAGCGTCAACCAATAATGCCCCGTTCTCAAAATCTTTTTGGCCAGCATCGGTCCACTCATATGGGGCCCACACACTCCACCATGTATTTCATTCATAATCTTTCGGGCCTGTGTTTCATCTACGCACTGCAACAGTCCTAAACCAGCATCCCTCCTGTAGAGTGAATCCCCGTCAGATAAAATTTCATCGCCATCCTTTGAATTCTCATCCTCTCAGTTCGACTCACCTGGTCGGGAATGGACCTATCTCTCAGATATTCCCTTATGTCGTGATACCAGGGCCGCTTCGGCAACACTACCTCGTCTGATAACACTGCCACATGTTCCTCATATGCCGGGGCATTCTGTACGGCGATCTCAATCTGTGGGCCGTCCCTATTCTTGATTACGTGGATTAAGGAAGCCAGAGTTGCCAATGCATCAGCAAAGTCATTCCGTCCCCGGGGAATATGGCGGAAAGCGATATCTTCGAACTCTTGCATCAGCTGGGTAACACAACGATAGTATGGAAGTAACCGAAGCTCTTTAGTGTTGTACACCCCGATCGCTTGTCTGATTACCAGCTCTGAATCCCCAAACACCGCTAGTCTCTTCACTCCCATGTCGCGGGCCAAGCGGAGTCCCAAGATACATCCCTCGTATTCAGCGGTGTTGTTCGAATTGCTGAAACACAGTTTAGTGGCCACGGGGTATTGTTCTCCCGTGATAGAGACCAGGACTGCTCCGGCTCCTGCCCCCTCGGCATTCATGGCACCATCAAAATACAGCTTCCAGAACTGTCCCTCGTCATCACATTTCTCGCGTGATACCCAAAATATATCTTCGCCCGGGAGAGGAGTTTCCAAGGGCTCCATCCCTCCTGACGAGGTTTCCGCCAACTGATCGGCAATTCCCTGTCCTTTCATGGCCTTCTGAGTCACGTACACCATGTCGAACTGTTGTAATATTAACTGCCATCTTGACAATCGACAATTCAGCATGGGCCTTTCAAAAATATATTTCAGGGGATCCATTCTTGATATCAGGTATGTCGTATGCCCATGGAGGTAGTGCTGTATTCTCCCTGCAGCCCAAGCTAGAGCACAACAGGTCTTCTCGATGGGAGTGTAATTCTGCTCACATTGGCTAAATCTTTTGCTGAGGTAATAGATGGCCTGCTCTTTACCTGCCTCATTTTTTTGTCCCAACATACATCCCATCGCGATGGCATTTACCGATATATACATAAACAGAGGGATCCCATCCCTCGGGGGTACCAACACTGGTGCTTCAGTCAATTGCTTTTTAATGGTCTGAAAAGCCTTCTGACATTGCTCATTCCATTCTTGGGAAACCCCTTTTCTTAACAGTTTGAAAATGGGCTCACAGGTAGTCGTCAAGTGAGATATAAAACGGCTGATGAAGTTTATCCTTTCGAGGAATCCTCTTATCTCCTTTTCTGTGTGAGGTGCCGGCATATTCACAATGGCCTTAATCTTTGCTGGATCCAACTCAATGCCCCGATCACTAACCAGGAATCCCAAGAGCTTACCCGACTGCACTCCGAAAGCACACTTGGCTGGATTGAGTTTCAAATTATACTTTCTGAGCCGATCGAATAGCTTTTTGAGATGGGTTACATGATCAGATTCTACCCTCGATTTCACAATTATGTCATCCACGTATACCTCTATCTCTTTGTGCATCATGTCGTGGAACAGGGCCATCATGGCTCTCTGATAAGTAGCCCCCGCGTTTGTGAGGCCAAAAGCCAATCGCCTATAGCAGAAAGTGCCCCAGGGGGTGATGAATACGGTCTTTTCCCGATCTTCCTCCGCCACCATTATCTGATGATATCCCGCGAAGCAATCCACAAAAGAGTACATTTCGTACTAGGCTGTGTTATCTACCAGGATGTGTATGAAAGGCACCGGGAAGTTATCCTTGAGACTGGCCTTGTTTAGATCTCTGTAGTCTACACATACCCTCACCTTTCCTCCAGGCTTAGCCACTGGGACCACATTGGACAGCCATTCCGGATAAGTGGACACCATAATGATTCCCGCCCTGAACTGCTTAATGATCTCTTCCTTTACTTTTAAGCTCCACTCCGGTTTCAACTTTCTTAATTTTTGTTTGACAGGCCGGAAACCCTCCTTGATGGGTAGTCGGTGTACCACAATGTCGGTGGACAATCCGATCATATCCTCATGAGACCAGGCAAAGACATTCTCATATTGTTTTAGCAACTCAGTCATTTCGGCTTTTTGGCTGGGGGTAAGGTCCGTCCCTATCTTGAGTTCTTTTGGCTTGTCAGGGGTTCCAATATCAATGGTGACGGTTTGGTCCAAGTTGGGTTTGGGTTTGTCCTCGACCCATCATTTGATCTCGTCAGGCGCGTCGTCGTAATCTGTCTCGTCTTGTTCAATGCCCATTAAATCGAAATCCAGCTCAATGTCAAAATCATAATCATCATTCAAATTTGAAAGACCATTTGTTAGGCAAGGATTACTCAAATTGGTACACCTGACATGAAACAAAATACTTGTCATATATAAATCATTTTTCACGACGATCGCATTTTCAAAATAACACGACGAAACGACATAATCATGCAGAAATAAAACAACAACAAAAATAAAACTTCTTCATTCCCCCATCCTCTGGGGTCTACCACCCTGACGTCGAGTTTTACCCTTGTTTGGATATTACTGGTTTCATGGTCCAGTTGTCGACGGTCAGGTCAGATGAAATGCGCTGGATAAAAGGGGGCTTTACATCGGACACCTCCCCGATGATTACGGATACGTCACCTGAGTCCTCCTCCCTATCTTCTCCAGGAATAATTAGCCCTGCCCAATCGATGACAGGCACAACTGGTTGGGCTCTCGGTGGTGCGATAATGTTTGTCCCCTCCCTACTGCTTGTTGATTGTCCGGGGATATAACATTTGGTTTCAAACTCCTTCGCGACCTCCTGCAGGAAACTTTCCTTCCGGGCCGACTCATTACGTGCGGGGGTTAACTCTTCATTCCCTGCCCCAATCACAGGCTCGCTGATCCCCTGTTCATTGTCGACTTTGGTCACTGGACTGCCAGCTAGTCGAATTGGAGCCGCACCCCGACGGTGTCTCCGTGCTACGCCTTCATGGTATCCCAACCCTGCTTTGCCTATCTGCTGTGGTAGGTTGATGGGCTCGGTGATTCCCTGACTGCTCCTTCCTAACCCCTGCCCCGGCTGGAAGTTCATTTTTATCATTTCCTTTGCCACAAAGGTAAGTTCGGGAGAGACCCTAGGTTTCACAGTTGGAGCTCCCAGGCATCTATAGTGGGGAGTGCTAATCTCCAGTGCTTGAAAGCTGGCAGGTGCTGCCGACTCATCCACATTGATCACTGGCAGGTCACTCCTAGGAGGAGAAGGGTCATCACATTCGGCCGAGATTGTTACCAGATTCCCATCGATGATTAGCTTGATCTGTTGGTGGAGCGTGGAGGGAACTGCCCCGGCCATGTGTATCCATGGCCTCCCCAATAACATGTTATAACTGGCTGCAATATCTAGGACCTGGAAAGATATATCAAAAGTACAGGGTCCTATCTCCACCGGTAATTCAATCTCTCCCATTGTATCCCTCCGGGAACCATCGAAAGCTCGTACCACCACATGACTGGTTCGTAGGCGCTTGGGGTTGATGCTCATCTTCTGCAAGGTACTGAGGGGACAGATATTCAATGTCGATCCTCCATCAATTAGCACCCCATTCATTATATAGCCCGAGGAGATTACCGCAATATGTAGCGGTTTCCGGTGTCCCCTTCCCTCCTTGGGTATGTCCTCATCCGTAAAGGATATTACATCGTTCTCCAATAGGTGGCCCACCAGCTGGCCGAAACCCTCCTCACTAATTTCCTTGGGCACGTATGCCTCCTCCAGAACCTTCGTCAGGGTTTTGCAATGCTCATTGGATGACAACACTAAGTCCATGACTGATGTTAGGGTTGACTCTTCACTTAAAATCTGGATCCCCCTTGTTTCCGGGTGATCCATCCTTTTCAAGAATTCTATGGCCCTTTCTTCGGAAATCTCTTCATTTTTCCTCCTTTGGCTTTCAAGGACTCGCCCGGGAAGATACAAGGGGTTCCCCTTTGTCGTCACCGAAGCACAGCTGGCCGCCTCCTCTGGCATGCCCCCATAATTCCAGGGTACAGTCTTTAGACTACTGATAGGGATTTGCGGCCTTGCTGCAAGGATGATGGGCCTCGGAGCCGTCAACTTGACCGGTCCCTCCGTGCTATTTGTACTTACCCCTATTAACCTGATGGGCGTTCCCCATGCACTCCCATGATCATGTATCACGTTGATCATTTCCTCAATTTTCTGCACATAGTTCCACCTTGGCGGCCCTCCGGCTTCACTCGCCTTCGTCGCATTGACCCCCCCTCCATCATGTCTTGGCAGGGGATTTGCCTTAACATTCGGGGAGTCTGGCTGTTCCACCACAATTTCCCCACTGTCAATCAGGTTCTGGATTCGATGCTTCAACGTCCAACAGTCCTGTGTATCATGGCCAGGGGAACTGGAGTGGTATGCACATCGCTTGCTTGGGTCAAACCTTCTACCCTTTGGGTCACTCGGGGGTGCCAAACCAACTATCTTCTTTTGGGCTACTAATACCGCTAATACCCGTTCAAGCGGCTCCCCGAGCGGGGTGAATACTCGATTTTGCGAGGCCTCATATCTTCTTCGCCCCTCTGCCCTTTGATCTGTGAAGTTTGGCTGTCGGGATGGCCCTACCCTTTGCACCTGTACCGGAAGATGGCTTTCTATTTTTCTGGATGACCCCTGTAGGATGAGGGAGACATCCTCCTCCTTTTTCTTTTGGACCCTCCGGGAAGTGCTGCCATAGTTTCCATTCTGTATTTGCTCGGCAGCAGTTTCTAAAGCAGTAAAATCCCGGATTTTACCCGATTTCAACCCCATATCTACCATCTCTCCATGTTTAATCATTTCAGCGAAGGGTCTTCCAATCCCCGAGATGACTCGTTCATAATACGGTGCCTCTTAAATGTCTACAAAAGTCATCACCATCTCCGACTCGCTCATCGGGGGGTTCACCTGTGCGGCCATGCCCCTCCATCGTTGCGCATATTCCCTGAAGGATTCCCTAGGTTGTTTCTTAACCTTTGTCATTTGATACCTGTCAGGGGCCATCTGGGCCTGAAAGCTGTATTGGGTTAAGAAGGTATGGGCCAATTCCTCCCAGTTGTGGATTCGGGCGTTGTCAAGGCGGGCATACCAAATTCTTGCCTCCCCCGTTAAGCTTTTCTGGAACAGTTACATTCTCAACCCTTCGTCCTCGGCATAAGACCCGAGTTCTCCAATGTATATTTTCAAATGGGTGTAGGGATCCCCCTTCCCGTTGTATTTTTCAAACTCGGGGATTTTGAATTTCTCCGGGTATCTGGCTCTGGGGAAGACACATAAATCTGAATAGTTAACCCTGCCGAGGGATCCTATGCCCTTCATAGACTGGATGGTCTCTTCCATTTGTCTCATTTTCTTCCGCAAGTCATCTGTATCTCCCTCTTCCGGGATAGTAATCACTGTTTTGTTTAGTACGGGAATGGCCTTTGGGACGACTGGCTCGCCCTTAGGTGGATCCTCCTTAGGTAGTTCCTGCCTGGGTATCAACTGCTCTCTTAGCATTATGGCCATTTCTAACATCTGCTTCTTAAAGTCATCAAATTCCTCCCTAGATATGGCACCGGAATTGGTAGACGGAATATCAGCCATTTCAGATATGGAGTTTTGGGCCCTTTTAGACTGCGAACGGGTTTGAGGAGCAATCCTACAGAAACCAAAGTTCGAAGTTTAGTCTTGGGGAGTAAAAAATGTGGATGCATGCTGAAGCTGTAATTTTTTGTGTCTTTGTGATTTTTTAATCTTTCCCTGCGAAACAGAAAGTTAGTAGTCCTCTAATGCAATGACAAATGCTAAACATGGCTTTATTAAGCTGCCCAGCTGTTCCCTGCAAAACATAGAGGTTAGTAATTTCTCTCGGCAAAAAGGAAAGCGAAATATGAATAATATCATGACATTTATGCGTGAAATGTAAAAGGCATGAAGAGATTTTTCCTGCGTAGGGTTAATCTGTGGCTGACCTATCCTAGGGTTACTCTCACGGGCTTTTCGGCATGAAGGTCCCCAAATCTTTGCAATCTACTCGTCTGAGCCCTTTCGATTGGAGCGGATTTGGGTGGTGCGTTTCCTGAGCCATCTCCGGGGAGCAGCCCCTTCGAGTCCAGTAATAAGCAACCGACAGGTTCGCCTCAGGAGGAGGTACTCTCTCAGCATACATTCACATTCATCGTCCTCACCGCATGCAAATGATTACTTGAAAGTAAAGCAATTCCATTCAATCATTCATTTATTGGACAGAACACACATTCACACAACAAAACGTTCAAAAGATCACAATATCGCACACACACACATATTCATGAATTTTAAAGGATAAGAAAGCATCAAGATTTGAAAGCGGCTTAAGCCCTCTAATTGTCCCCAGCAGAGTCGCCAGCTGTCGACGCCGGTTTTATCCGCTTATGCGATATTTGTCCTTTTCCGATTTTAGCTTCTTGATTAAATGATTTTTGGAAAAGGTCGGCATTAATGTCGACGGGGTTTTGAAAGATCGCTTTTTATGATGAGCCAATTAATCAGAGTCGCCAGTTGGTATATTTGAAATGGATGTACCAACTCATCCGAATTTTCGTTTTTTTATAAATCGCTGGCTCATATGTGACTCCGAATCAATTGGTCTGCGAATCGAGATTCATATAGTTCGGGGCTTGCCTAAGTCAGGGGAAGGTGTTAGGCACCCCTCGACTTCCGTAAAACACGGTTACCGCAATCTTGATGATGTCCTATCCTTTGATTCATGAAATGTGTATATGTGCAGGTGTGTGTGTGAGTGTGTGTGTGGTTATGTGAATGTTATGGTGAGTTTGTATGAAAGAATCATTTGGATTTTTAGGGAAAGTCGTGCTTTAATTTGAGAACGCTTCGGAATGTCTTTTCGGCATACACGAGAAAGCTTTATGAGAAAAGTTTGATTTCTATTGTCAAAAACTATGAGGTTTTTTATTAGGTGTCGTTTTGGCAAAACAAGAGTTTTAAACCTTCGTCAAAATAGGAATCGAGATCTATACGTTGCCTTCGTAAAGTGATGGGCAATTTTTAGGATGTCTTTAACCCTATGCACAAAGGTTTGATAAGATATTTCATTCATTCATAAAAGCCATTTTTGATGATGTTTGAAAATAATTTTCTTTGGCCTTCTTGTTTAATAGGAATCGACATTCATTAGCCTTTCCAATTTTTAACCTCGTGATGCTAATAACCTAGCTTGTTTGATTTTAAAAAATCTTCATCGTTTAATCCTTGAAATCATTTTTTTGTGTCACAAAATCTAATCAAGCATAAACACGCGTCGGGGCTATTCACGGGCATATAAGCCATCAAAATACCCCCGAACGCCAACAATCACATATTCCACTAATACAAGGCCTTAAACCCGATTTTCGCCTTAGCGTCGTTTTAAGGCCCGACAGTTACACGTTACAAAACAAACATCTTGAATCTATTACATACACCAAAACGTCCATCATCGGATTTGAACCACGGGGTCGCTTTCCTAGGCTCACAACCACGATTACTACACGCTCACAAAATGAATACTACAATAATAACAACGTGGATTGCCTAACACATCCTAAAAATACAATCAATTAAAATACGCCTAATATATGTCCATAAACAAGCTAGAAATTTCACCAATTGGATATCATCGGGTTATTAGGAAGAATTTTGTTCCAATGGAACCCTCACCAATAATCCCTAATCCATGATTGTTCAACAATATTCTTGAAAGTTACAATTTAATTTAATCAAATGACGTGATGGAAGTTGCAAAAATAAGGAGATTTTCACCTTGCAAATGATACCAAAATTGTGTAGAAGCTTGTATATTGAGTGAAATATGAGATGTATTGATAGAATCCAACAACAAGGGAAAATTCCTCTCTTTTTCTCTCAATTGTTGCAAGAATTTTTGCTATTTCTCTCTATTTTCGAGCTAAAACTGCTGCTGTTTTTCTTCTTCTTCCGCCAAAACTGCTACTCTCTCTTCTGCAGGAGGAAATGAGCTGAAATAGGCTGGCTGACCCACCTCCCATCGCACTCAGCTGATAGTGCTGATTTCCTGGTTTCCGTGCTGGCACACTCACTTGGCCGCAGATCAATCCGCGGCTGGCTGGCTTGACTTTCTCGATTTTTGTGCTACGCCTCGATTCTCGTGCCATGACGCTGGTTTTCGCTGACAGGCTCGTATTTTACAGTCCGGGAATCATTGGGAGGCGTACCACACCTTCCGGGAATGCCAAATTCGGATCGCCTTGCTGTCACGTCGATTTCGGTTGCAAATTGTCATGGTGGCGTCGAGGGTCCGTACTTTTCCATCTTTTGCTCTCGCAGGCCGGTCCATTTGACGAATTTGCCCTCCTGTCAAGGTTAGTATACGAAGTGCAAAATTTGGGTGTCTACATGGATCAAGTTTCTTTTTATCCTTTCTCTTCGCCTTGTCCTTAGCCTTCTTGTTTTTCTTCTTTTCAGAAGATACCTTTGGCCTCTTCCTTTTCTTGGAAGAATCATCCACTAGTAAGACTTGGTTCTTGTTGGATGAGAAGTGACCTTCAGCAGTTTTCAGCATGTTAAGTAACTCAGGCAAGCTGACGTCCAACTTATTCATGTGAAAATTCACAACAAATTGTGAGAAGGTGTCCGAGAGTGACTGCAAGATCAAATCTTGGCTTAACTCCCCATCCATCACAAACCCAAGCTGTCCAAGTTGTTCAACCAGATTGATCATCTTAAGGATATGAGTCTCAACAGCAGTGCCCTCGGTCATACGAGATCGGAAGAGCTCCTTAGATATCTGATATCTAGCAAACCTACTTTGCTCACCATACAACTCTTTGAGGTGCAGCAATATAGTAGGAGCATCCATAGTTTCATGCTGACGCTGAAGCTCGTTACTTATGGATGCGAGCATGATGAATTGAGCCAAGATTGCATCATCTTGCCACTTTCTGAAAGTAGCAATCTCTTCCTCAGAGGCTGTTTCTACAACATTTACAGGGACTGGCGAATTTAGGACATAAGAAATCTTTTCAGCAGTGAGAACAATTCTCAGATTCCTTAACCAGTCCGTGTAATTCGGTCCGGTCAGTTTGTTAGCATCAAGTATGCTACACAGTGATAGTGAGTTTGACATTTTTAAATTCTGTATGTGAAATAGACAACATTTTAGCATACATTCATTTAATTAATTACCAAAATAAATTAGGTCTTTATTTTAAATTGGTATCTCCCACTATTTTCATCAAACTATATTACCCTCATTATATAGTTCGGCAAATCTAATTAAACATTTGCTAGTGAGAATAAGGATCCCATTTCAAATGTATATAGCCTTGTCTGACACAACAAACTATATATAAATAAATATGTAGACAACTATTGTCAATTACATCGCTATGTAACTCCTTGTATTTTGCCTCTTAGATTATTTTGATCAAGTGTGACACATCCGAATCAAAATTATCCAAGTTAAGTCCAACCTAGCACTTCCATATATTCGAAAGAAAAATACTGTCCTTGTGTGACACAACAAAACAGCATCGTTCAGTCTATGTATAAGCATCAAATGTGATAAAGCAACATCTTAAATATTTAATACTTGCCTTGTGTGACACAACAAACTCATATTAAATATTTAATACTCTATCGCTTTACCATGCTAGAAGGCGACGTTCGATATTCCAAATATCTTTGAACGCTTAGGACTTAATATATTACTTTGAGGGGTTTGTTATTATTAGTCTCATCTTGTTTAGCGCGCATGCACATATATATATAAAATACGTGTCATATTATTTTACATGCGAAGAATGTTGGATAATATAATATAAATATATATATATATAGTAAGCATGCACATATAGAATACTATATTCTACCCGGATTGATTATGGACTTTTATTCTAGTTTGGTTCACTAGAGCCACCAAGTGAACCAAAAGGTCAAACCTAGGGTGCAAGAATTAAATTTAAATATAACTATTACATTTAAACCCGGGCTCCAATACAAACGGGTCTTCAAGCGCTCCTTGCTCCTTTGTCTCCAATTCTTCAAAATTAATTCTAACTAGCCCTATTACAAAAACTATTTACAATAAATAGAAACCTTGATCAGCAGTCAAGGGGAAGTACATGGGAGGGAGATAGAATTTACATTAAGAAAAAATTAGATAAGACGAGCTACGCATACCCCATTTATAAAAACACATACATTCAAGCATCCACTAAAATAAATCCAATCACGCATTGGTCAATAGTCCATACTCAATCCCTATTTATTATCATACATATCTCTATATGTATCAATAAATAACATTCATCCCATGAATAATAAATCCATTCTATATATGCATTGATATCAATTAATGGGCAAAAGTTTTGCTAATATTTAGTTTTGAAACAAAATAAACTCTTTTATTTTAATCAAAAACCAAATCCAAATTAAACTCCTTTAATTTTTAGCAATCTGAAATTCCATTCCAGATAAAATAAATTCTTTTATTTTAAACTTTTATCAATTAAATAAACCATTTATATTAATTGAGAAAACAAAAAAAAAATTTCACAGTCTGCACACCGGCGCGGCCGCGCTCCAATTTGAACTAGGAGCGGCGCGGCCGCGCTGCACCCCAGAAACGTTTTCTGGGTTAGGGCGCGGCCGCGCTCCAGAATGAACTGGAAGCTGCGCGGCCGCGCCGCGACGCGACGCAGATTCAGAAAAATTTTCCCCAGCCCAAAAATTTGAACGTTTCGCATATCAATTCATACATAGAATCATCAAGATCGATAATTAGCACATGATTAGGCTCTGATACCACTGTTAGGTTTGTATATTACGCAAGCATGCAATCAAATTACATAAATAGAGCGGAAGCATGATAAAACAGATTTTAAAATTTTATACAAACCATCACCATGATCGATCAATGTGCTCAATTAACGATATAAACGAAAGAGAAAAAGAGAATAAGAATTATACCCTCGTAGAACAAAGCTTTCTCGGGTACAAGTTCAAATCCTAGTCCTTCGTGTTCTCCTCGAATGCTACGGTGTGATTCCTTCCTTTGATCAACGTTAGCCACCCAAGTGTTTGGCCTCTAGAGGTGATCCACCAAGAAAGAACAAGTATTCAAGAAGTTGGGTGTTTGGCAAAAACCCTAGATTCTATCTCTATAGAAATTGCAAGTACTCTCCACAATCTAATGCAAGAGTGTGTAACCCTAATCTATGATAAGACTCTTCTTATTTATAGATGTAGGAATAACCCTTCCCTAAACTATTTAGGATTAGGGTTTATATTCTAATTAAACTCCATTAATTAATTATGCTCCTAATCCAATTAGGAATTCGTGAGAGAGTACTTCTATTAATTAATTCTCAATCCCTATTAGGAAATAAATAATAGTTCTATTAATTAATTCCCAATCCCTATTAGGAATTAAATAATAGTAATAGTAATAATAATAATAAGACTCCTCTTACTAATTTATATTTAATATTTCCAAAATATTAAATAATAAATATTAAGCTATTTAATTTATTCTATCTCCATAGACTAAATTAAATACACTTAACTTATTATTACAATTATGTCATTTACTTCTTAAATAAATATTTTTTTTTTTGCGGTGTGACCCTTTAGGTTCTCCATATTAAACCGGTTGTGAATAAATCAATTAGAACAATTCTAATCTTATTTAAATAAATAAATTAAACTATTTAATTCATTTAAATAAATAATATTTATTCTACAATAAGGGTAAGCCCCCTTAGCGATCAACGACTTTCCAGATAATATAGATTTCAACATTAATCATAAAAAACCTTTGAGTAAATAGTTACCGTACTATTCAATCCTTCTACCATACAATGTCCCAATTAAATATAAGACATGGATTTACTGTCAAGTCTTATTTTATTTAATTATATGTATTTCGATTCCCAAATGCACAACTCTAAATAATGCAAATTAGAAACTCCTTTCTAATTTCATTCTGCCTTGGTCAAGGACTACTGAGTTATCATTTATCGAATCACATAAGACATTCACATCTTTTACTAGACGTGGTAGATTCTTTGTTGATCATTCATCTATCTCCATGTACAACTTATTATACCCAATCATACCCTTTGATATACCCCAAAGGTCTTAAGGGACATGTCAAAGTATAACTCATCATACATAAGATACTATGATGATCTCAAGTCCAAGGATCACTTGTACTACTATCACTTGAGGAATTTCTATTGACAGGCGGGTAAAACTCCATTAGATATTCCGTAGCGAGTCACGTTAAGTGAACTTATTCTCTAATAAGCACCTACATACTTGCTTAAGTGTCTCCACACAAATGATTATGAGATCAATCATCCTCTTCTTAAGAACAAGCAACGTATGTACTAATCTATCCAGATTCACTAATCCCCTTTTTAGTAATCCAACGATCAATCTAATGCAAGAGTGTGTAACCATAATATATGATAAGACTTTTCTTATTTATAGATGTATGAATAACCCTTCCCTAAACTATTTAGGATTAGGGTTTATATTCTAATTAAACTCCTTTAATTAATTATGCTTCTAATCCAATTAGGAATTCGTGGAAGTGTACTTCTATTAATCAATTCCCAATCCCTATTAGGAATTAAATAATAGTACTAGTAATAATAATAATAATAAGACTCCTCTTATTAATTTATATTTAATATTTTCAAAATATTAAATAATAAATATTAAGCTATTTAATTTATTCTATCTCCATAGACTAAATTAAATACACTTAACTTATTATTATAATTATGCCATTTATTTCTTAAATAAATATTTCCCTTTTTGCGGTGTGACCCTTTAGGTTCTCCATATTAAACCGGTTGTGAATAAATCAATTAGAACAATTCTAATCTTATTTAAATAAATAAATTAAACTATTTAATTCATTTAAATAAATAATATTTATTCTAAAATAAGGGTAAGCTCCCTTAGCGATTAACGACTTTCCAGATAATATAGATTTCAACATTAATCATAAAAGAACCTTTGAGTAAATAGTTACCGTACAATTCAATCCTTCTACCATACAATGTCCCAATTAAATATAAGACATGGATTTACTGTCAAGTCTTATTTTATTTAATTATATGTATTTCGATTCCCAAATGCACAACTCTAAATAATGCAAATTAGAAACTCCTTTCTAATTTCATTCTGCCTTGGCCAAGGACTACTGAGTTGTCATTTATCGAATCACATAGGACATTCACATCTTTTACTAGACGTGGTAGATTCTTTGTTGATCATTCATCTATCTCCATGTACAACTTATTATATCCAATCATACTCTTTGATATACCCCAAAGGTCTTAAGGGACATGTCAAAGTATAACTCATCATACACAAGATACTATGATGATCTCAAGTCCAAGGATCACTTGTACTACTATCACTTGAGGAATTCCTATTGACAGGCGAGTAAAACTCCATTAGGTATTCCTTAGCGAGTCACGTTCAGTGAACTTATTCTCTAATAAGTACCTACATACTTACTTTAGTGTCTACACACAAATGATTATGAGATCAATTATCCTCTTCTTAAGAGCAAGCAACGTATGTACTAATCTATCCGGATTCACTAATCCCCTTTTTAGTAATCCAATGATTAGGAACCATTTTAGTTTGTGAGCTATCTAGAATTTAGATCTCATTAGCATGATCACCATCATGATTCTAAAAGCAATGCTCAAAACTATGGGTTTATCACATTTAATATAACAACACTATGTAGATAATATAAAATGCCTTTAATAACCGAATAAGATTACAAAGTATATGCTACATCATATCAAATATGATTAGCTTGTGTGCATACTACTTTCACCGGCACCTTCAAGGAGTTGAAGGGTGAGGAAAGTAGGACTATTACATATCAGATATCTAAGGAGTTTTTCCAATCAAGAATGACCGATGGCACTACAGTACAGACATATGTCCTAAAATGATCAATCTGATTGAACAATTGGGATAACTGGGTTTTAATGGATGGAGAGTTGAACCAAGATTTGATCTTGCAATCACTTCCGGATTCTTTCTCACAAATTATTCTGAATTTCTACACGAATAAGCTATATGTCAGCCTGCCTGAGTTGCTTAAACATGTTGAAAACTGTAAAGAGTCACTTTCCAACCAAGAAAGACCAAGTCTTACTGGTAGATGATTCTTCCAGGAAACGGAAGAGAGCCAAAAGGATCTTCTTAAAAGAAGAACAATTCAAAGAAGGTAAATAGAAAGGCAAAAACAAAGGATAATAGGAACAGGACTGATGCAGATAGCAAAGGAGTTTGCTTCCACTGCAATAAGCCTAGATACTAGAAAGGAAACTATAAGGAGAATCTTACAGAGGCTAACCAGAAGAAGCTTAGTGAAGCTTCGGTTACAGATATAGGTTTGTTCATGATTGAAATAAATCTTTCTATAAGTCAAGGTTCTACTTGGATATTGGATACCGGCTGTAGTTCTCACATATGCAATCCAATGCAGAGACTAAGCAGAAGAAGAAAGCTAAACAAAGAGTAAGTAATCTTATGTGTGGGAATGGAGCAAAGGTTGCTGCATTAACCATACGAACTTATAGTTTAGCATTGCCTACGGGCAAGTCTATTAAGTTAATAAGTTGTTATTATGTTCCAGTTCTCATTAGAAATATTAGAACTTTCGTTGTTGGACAAAGAAGGTTCTGGTATTATATTTAAGAACAATTGTTTTTCTATTTATAATGATAATATTTTGTTTGAAACTGGAAGATTAATTGATAGACTTTGCATACTTGACTAACATGAAAAATAATTTTGCGAATTGAACAAACTAGTAAAAGAAAAAGGAGATAATCATTCAAAGAGTTGAATATGTGTATTTGATGAAATATAAGTCTGAATCATTTGAAAGGTTCAAAGAATTCAGAAGTGAAACAAATTGACAAAGTATCAAGATTCTTTGATCAGATTGAGGAAGGAATACTTGTGCAATAAGTTTCTAGATCATCTCAAAATGGTATTTTCTCATAATGGATATCTCCTGATATGCAATAATTGATTAGTGTATCTAAAAGGAGAAATTGTACCTTGTTGGACATGGTGCAGTCCATAATGATTTTTACCGACATTCTAGTATCAATATAGGGTTATGCCCTAGAAACGACTGCATATCTACAAAAATATGGTAACCTCAAAAATTCGAGCCCAAGACTCCATAAAGGTTATGGATAGGAAGGATTCCTATTCTTAAGTATGTTAAGATAAGGGGTTGTCCAGCTTATGTGAAAAGGTTTTAAAGATAAGTTTGGGACAAAATCTGACAAGTGCAGACTTGTGGAATATCCTAAAGAAAGTTTAGGGTATTATTACTATAATCCTACACGCTGCCTTCTTAGATAAAGGTGTTTATCATTGAAGGAGCTAGTGAGAGGGTAATAGATCTTGAAGGAGTTCAAGAACCACAAAGCACTTTAAGTCGAACTAAGGAACCTGTAGATAGACCTATTGTACCAAAACCGAATCGTAAATCTGGAAGAGTACCGAAGATACCTGGGAGGTATGGATTCATCATAGGGGATGATGATGAGGTACGCATCATAGAGGATGATGATCCAGTTATATACGATGAGGCTATGAGTAGAAGACACTCAGAGAAATGGCAGATGGCCATGAAATCCAAAATGGACTCCATGTATGAGAACCAAGTATAGACTCTGGTTACTCCACAAAAGGGCATAGTGCCTAGAGTGTGAATATGGGTCTTTAAGAGAAAGACTGTGGCAAATGGCAAGGTGGAGACCTATAAGACCAGACCTGTTTAAAAGGTTTTTCCAGTCAAGGAGTTGACTGTGATAAAACCTTATTACCAGGTAATGCTCAAGTCCATTTGGATTTTGCTTGTGATTGCAGCTTATTACGAAATCTGGCAAAATGGATGTGGAGACGCATTCCTCAATGAAGACTTAAGGAGAATGTATGTATGATACAGCTAGAGGAATTTGTTTCAAAGGTTGAAGCAAATCGTGTTTTAAGCTACAATGATCCATTTATGGATTGAAGCAAGCTTCTCAAAGATGGAACATTCATTTTGATGAGACAATCAATAGAGTTTAATTTTATCAAAAACGAGAATGAACCTAGTGTATACAAAAAGGGTCAGTGGGAGCACTGTGACATTCCTAGTATTATATGTTGATATACTACTGATAAGGAATAACACACCAATGCTACAATTAGTAAAGATAAAATTGTCTAAACATTCCTCCATGAATGACTTGGGAGGAGCATCCTATAAATTGGGGATATAAATCTATATAGATAGATTTAAAAGGATGTTTGGCTTGACCCAAGGAACGTATATTCATTTGACGCTAAAGGAGTTTAGCATGGCAAACTCTAAGAGAGGTCTCATGATGATGAGCCATGGAGTGTATCTCTCTAAAATTGTACTCAATTGAAAGAGAGATCGCATGAGTCACTATTATGTATGCAATGAATATACAAGGCTTGATGTTGATCAGTCATATTCTGGAGATGATCATTGTAAGACAGTGATAAACATCTTTAGGTACTTAACCGGTACTGAAGATGTGATCATGATACATGGTGGGTTTGAATCAAAAACTAGAGGGCTAAACAGACTCAAGTTTTTTAGACTGACCAAGACGATAACAAATCCACTTTAGGGTAAATAGTTACCTCAAAAGGTGGTGCAGTGAATTTGAAAGGTACCAAACAGCAAAGAGTTGCTGGTTTAGTAACAAAGACAAAGTATATAGCTGTAAATGAAACTGCAAGTTCATTGTTTGGATGAAAAGTTCATTACAGAACTAGGAATAGTTCCTAAGTCTCATCTTGGATTCAAACAAGTGTTGCGGCACTTTCATTTGATTAGTGGAATCATTGAAAGAGAAAAAGTCACTATAGAGATAGTGGACTCTCAAGAACAACATTGCATATCCATTTACTGAAGCTTTATCCAAACAGCAGGATGATCGTCACTTAAAGAATAAGGGTATTAGATACCATGACGATTGGCTTTAGTGCAAGTGGGAGATTGAAAGTAGTATGCACACAAACCAGTCATATTTGATATGATGTAGCATATACTTTGTAATCTTATTCGGTTATTAAAGGCATTTTATATTATCTACATGGTGCTGTTATATTAAATGTGATAAACTCATAGTTTTGAGCAATGCTTTTAGAATCATGATGGAGATCATGCTAATGAGATCTAAATTCTATATAGCTCACAAACTAAAAATCGTTCCTAATCGATGGATTACTAAAAAGGGGATTAGTGAATCCGGATAGATTAGTACATACGTTGCTTGCTCTTACGAAGAGGATGATTGATCTCATAATTATTTGTGTGGAGACACTAAAACAAGTATGTAGGTGCTTATTAGAGAATAAGTTCACTGAACGTGGCTCGCTAAGGAATACCTAATGGAGTTTTACTCGCCTATCAATAGGAATTCCTCTAGTGATAGTAGTACAAGTGATCCTTGGACTTGAGATCATCATATTATCTTGTGTGTAATAAGTTATACTTTGACATGTCCCTTAAGACCCTTAGGGTATATCAAAGGGTATGATTGGGTATAATAAGTTGCACATAGAGAGTGGTGAATGGTCAACAAAGAATCTACTACTTCTAGTAAAACGAGTGAATGTCCTATGTGATTTGATAAATGACAACTCAGAAGTCTTTGGCCAAAGCAAAATGAAATTAGAAAGGAGTTTCTAATTTGCATTAATCGGAGTTATGCATTTGAGAATCGAAATACATATAATTAAATAAAATAAGACTTGACAGTAATTCCATGTCTTATATTTAATTGGGACATTGTATGGTAGAAGGATTGAATTGTATGGTAACTATTCACTTAAAGGTTCTTTTGTGATTAATGTTGAAATCTATATTATCTGGAAAGTCGTTGATCGCTAAGGGGGCTTACCCTTATTGTAGAATAAATATTATTTATTTAAATGAATTAAATAGTTTAATTTATTTATTTAAATAAAATTAGAATTGTTCTAATTGATTTATTCACAACCGGTTTAATATGGAGAACCTAAAGGGTCACACCGCAAAAAAGAAAATATTTATTTAAGAAGTAAATGGCATAATCGTAATAATAAATTAAGTGTATTTAATTTAATCTATGGAGATAGAATAAATTAAATAGCTTAATATTTATTATTTAATATTTTGGAAATATTAAATATAAATTAATAAGAGGAGTCTTATTATTATTATTACTATTACTATTATTTAATTCCTAATAGGGATTGAGAATTAATTAATAGAAGTACTCTCTCATGAATTCCTAATTGGAATAAGAGTTCAATTAATTAAAGGAGTTTAATTAAAATAAAAACCCTAATCCTAAATAGTTTAGGAGGGTTCCCTATATCTATAAATAAGAGGAGTCTTATCATAATTTGGGGTTAGACAGTTACACACTCTTCCATAAGAATTAGAGAGAGAGAGTACTTGCAATTTCTATAGAGATAGAAACTAGGATTTTTCCAACACCCATCTTCTTGAACAACTATTATTATTTGGTGGATCACCTCTAGAGGCCAAACACTTGGGTGGCTAACGTTGATCAAAGAAAGGAATTTAATCGGTGGAATTCAAGGAGAACACGAAGGAATTGGAGGTGAACTTGTACCCGAGGAAGCACGGTTCTACGAGGGTATAATTTTTATCTCCATCTCTTTCGTTTATATTGTTAATTGAGCACATAGAATGATCTGTTAGGTTTGTATATAACGCGAGCATGCAGTCAAATTACATAAATAGAGTGGAAGCGCGATAAAACGGATTTTAAAATTTTATACAAACCATCACCATGATCGATCAATGTGCTCAATTAACGATATAAACGAAAGAGAAAGAGAATAAAAAATTATACCCTCGTAGAACAAAGCTTCCTCGGGTACAAGTTCAACTCCTAGTCCTTCGTGTTCTCCTCGAATGCTACGGTGTGATTCCTTCCTTTGATCAACGTTAGCCACCCAAGTGTTTGGCCTCTAGAGGTGATCCACCAAGGAAGAACAAGTATTCAAGAAGTTAGGTATTTGGCAAAAACCCTAGTTTCTATCTCCATAGAAATTGTAAGTACTCTCTACAATCTAATGCAAGAGTGTGTAACCCTAATCTATGATAAGACTCTTCTTATTTATAGATGTAGGAATAACCCTTCCCTAAACTATTTAGGATTAGGGTTTATATTCTAATTAAACTCCTTTAATTAATTATGCTCCTAATCCAATTAGGAATTTGTGAGAGAGTACTTCTATTAATTAATTCTCAATCCCTATTAGGAAATAAATAATAGTTCTATTAATTCTCAATCCCTATTAGGAATTAAATAATAGTAATAGTAATAATAATAATAAGACTCCTCTTATTAATTTATATTTAATATTTCCAAAATATTAAATAATAAATATTAAGCTATTTAATTTATTCTATCTTCATAGATTAAATTAAATACACTTAACTTATTATTACAATTATGTCATTTACTTCTTAAATAAATATTTTCCTTTTGCGGTGTGACCCTTTAGGTTCTCCATATTAAACCGGTTGTGAATAAATCAATTAGAACAATTCTAATCTTATTTAAATAAATAAATTAAACTATTTAATTCATTTAAATAAATAATATTTATTCTACAATAAGGGTAAGCCCCCTTAGCGATCAACGACTTTCCAGATAATATAGATTTCAACATCAATCACAAAAGAACCTTTGAGTAAATAGTTACCATACAATTCAATCCTTCTACCATACAATGTCCCAATTAAATATAAGACATGGATTTACTATCAAGTCTTATTTTATTTAATTATATGCATTTCGATTCCCAAATGCACAACTCTAAATAATGCAAATTAGAAACTCCTTTCTAATTTCATTCTGCCTTGGCCAAGGACTACTGAGTTGTCATTTATCGAATCACATAGGACATTCACATCTTTTACTAGACGTGGTAGATTCTTTGTTGATCATTCACCTATCTCCATGTACAACTTATTATACCCAATCATACCCTTTGATATACCCCAAAGGTCTTAAGGGACATGTCAAAGTATAATTCATCATACACAAGATACTATGGTGATCTCAAGTACAAGGATCACTTGTACTACTATCACTAGAAGAATTCATATTGACAGGCGAGTAAAACTCCATTAGGTATTCCTTAGCGAGTCACGACCAGTGAACTTATTCTCTAATAAGCACCTACATACTTGCTTTAGTGTCTCCACACAAATGATTATGAGATCAATCATCCTCTTCCTAAGAGCAAGCAACGTATGTACTAATCTATCCGGATTCACTAATCCCCAATTTAGTAATCCAACGATTAGGAACAATTTTAGTTTGTGAGCTATCTAGAATTTAGATCTCATTAGCATGATCACCATCATGATTCTAAAAGCATTGCTCAAAACTATGGGTTTATCACATTTAATATAACAGCACTATGTAGATAATATAAAATGCCTTTTAAGAAAATCAATTCTTTTATTAATAAATGAATAAGATTACAAAGTATATGCTACATCATATCAAATATGATTGGCTTGCGTGCATACTACTTTCAATCTCCCACTTGCACTAAAGCCAATCGCCATGGTATCTAATACCCATCTTCTCTAAGTGACGATCAAACTGCTGTTGAGTTAAAGCTTTAGTAAATGGATCTGCAATGTTGTCTTGAGAGTCCACACGTTCCAGGGTGACATCTCCTCTTCCAATGATTTCTCTAATCAAATGAAACCGTCGCAACACGTGTTTGGATTTCTGATGAGACCTGGGTTCCTTAGCCTGCGCAACAGCTCCGGTGTTGTCACAGAATAAAGGTACGGCTCCTCTAATGCTAGGAACCACTCCAAGTTCAGTTATGAACTTCTTCATCCAAATAGCTTCCTTTGCAGCTTCACTTGCAGCTATGTACTCTGCCTCTGTCACTGAATCAGCAACTGTTTGCTGCTTGGAACTCTTCCAACTCACTACGCCACCGTTTAAGGTAAACACATACCCTGAAACGGATTTATAGTCATCTTGGTCCGTTTGAAAACTTGAGTCTATATAGCCCTCTAGTTTTAATTCAGACCCACTGTAGACAAGAAATACATCCTTAGTTCTTCTCAAGTACTTTAGGATGTTTTTCACAGCCTTCCAGTGCTCTTCTCCTGGATTCGACTGATATCTGCTTGTTACACTAAGTGCATGAGCGACATCTGGTTTAGTACATATCATACCGTACATGATAGATCCTATTGCTGAAGCATAAGGAATCTTACTCATTCGGTTTCTCTCCTCAGGTGTCTTTGGGCCTGTTTCTTGGAGAGATGTATTCCATGGCTCATCGGCATGAGACCTCTCTTGGAATCTTCCATGCTAAACCTCTTTAGCATCGATTCAATGTACTTTCCTTGGGTCAAGCCAAGCATCCTTTTAGATCTATCTCTATAGATCTTTATCCCCAAAATATAGGATGTCTCACCCAAGTCCTTCATGGAGAAGTGTTTAGATAACCAAATTTTGATCGACTGTAGCATAGGAACATCATTCCCTATCAGTAATATGTCATCAACATATAATACAAGGAATGAAACAGTGCTCTCACTAACCTTCTTGTACACACATGGTTCATCCTCATTTTTGATAAAATCAAACCTTTTGATTATCTCATCAAAACGGATGTTCCATCTTCGAGAAGCTTGCTTCAATCCATAAATGGATCGTTGTAGCTTACAGACTTGGTTTGTTCCAACCGTTGAAACAAACCCTCTGGCTGTATCATATATACATTCTCCTCAAGCTCTCCATTGAGGAAGGCCGTTTTCACGTCCATTTGCCAGATCTCGTAGTCATAATAAGCTGCAATTGCAAGCAAAATCCGAATGGACTTGAGCATAGCTACTGGTGAGAAGGTTTCATCATAGTCAATTCCTTGTCTTTGTTTGAAACCTTTTGCAACCAGTCGGGCCTTATAGGTCTCTACCTTGCCATCTGCTCCAGTCTTTCTCTTAAAGACCCATTTACACCCAATAGGCTTAATGCCCTCAGGTGGTGAAACCAAAGTCCATACTTGGTTTTCATACATGGAGTCCATCTCGAATTTCATGGCTTCTTGCCATTTCTCTGAGTTTTCACTACTCATAGCCTCTTCGTAAGTCAATGGATCATCATCATCTATGATGCGTACCTCATCATCATCCTCTATGATTAATCCATACCTATCAGGTATCTTCAGTACTCTTCCAGATTTACGAATAGGTAGTGGTACAGTAGGTTCTTCTACTTGGTCAGGTACCTGACTTTGATCCGTAGTATTTTGTGGTTCTTGAACTTCTTCAAGATATATCTTACTCCCACTGAACCCTTCAAGGATAAACTCCTTTTCCAAGAAGGCAGAGTGTTTCGCAACAAACACCTTTTGATCAGTCGGGTGATAGAAATAATACCCTGATGTTTCTTTAGGGTATCCCACAAATCTACACTTGTCAGATCTAGTCTTCAACTTATCTTGCTCAAACCTTTTGACATAAGTTGGACAACCCTAAGTCTTAACATGCTTAAGATTTGGTTTCCTCCCTGTCCATATCTCATATGGAGTCTTTGGGACGGATTTGGTAGGTACCTTGTTAAGTAGGTATGCAGCCGATTCTAGGGCATAACCCCAGAAGGATACTGGAAGGTCGGTAAAACTCATCATGGAACGAACCATGTCCAACAATGTTCAATTTCTTCTTTCAGATACACCATTCAACTGTGTCGTCCCTGGTGGAGTCCATTGTGAGATTATACCATTTTCTTTGAGACAATTGAGAAACTCATTGGTTAAGTATTCCCCTCCTCGATCCGATCGAAGAATCTTAATACTCTTACCAGTTTGCTTCTCTACTTCACTTCTAAATTCTTTGAACTTTTCAAACGATTCAGATTTGTATTTCATTAAATACACATATCCAAATCTAGAATGATCATTAGTGAAACTAATAAAATAAGAATACCCTCCTCGTGCATTCGTTGTCATAGGTCCACATACGTCTGTGTGTACCAATGCTAACAACTCTGTAACTCTTTCTCCTTTTCCAGTAAAAGGAGATTTAGTCATTTTACCCATAAGACAAGATTCACAAGTTGGATATGATTCGTAATTAGATAGCTCTAAAAGTCCATCTTTATGCAACTTAGATAATCTTGTTTCATTAATATGACCAAGTCTACAGTGCCACATAAAGGTATAATTAACATCATCTCTTTTTCTTTTCTTAGTTTGTTCAATTTGAAGTATATTTTCATGCAAGTCAAGTATGTATAGTCCATTCAGTAAGTTCCCAACACCATATAAAACATTTTTATTATAAAAAGAACAATTATTGTTCTTTATTATAATATCAAAACCATCTATATCCAATACAGAAATTGAAATAATGTTTCTAATGAGTGTCGAAACATAATAACAATTATTTAAACTAATGAACTTGCCCGAAGGCAGTGCTAAACGATAAGTCCCTACAGCTAATGCAGCAACCTTTGCTCCATTTCCCACTCGTAGGACGACTTCATCCTTGTCCAGCTTTCTACTTCTGCTTAGTCCCTGCACATTATTACATATGTGAGAACTACAACCGGTATCCAATACCCAAGTAGAATTTTAACTTTCAGAAAAATTAATTTCAATCATGAACAAACCTAGATCGGAAGTCGAAGCTTCTCCAAGCCTCTTTTGGTCCGCAAGATACTCCTTGCAGTTCTTCTTCCAATGTCCCGGCTTATTGCAATGGTAGCAAATTCCTTTGCTATCTGGATCAGGTTTCTTTTTATCCTTCCTCTTCGTCTTGCCCTTAGCCTTCTTGTTTTTCTTCTTTTTAGAAGATACCTTGGGCCTCTTCCTTTTCTTGGAAGAATCATCCACTAGTAAGACTTGGTTCTTGTTGAATGAGAAGTGACCTTCAGCGGTTTTCAACATGTTAAGTATCTCAGGCAAGCTGACGTCCAACTTATTCATGTGAAAATTCACAACAAATTGTGAGAAGGTGTCCGGGAGTGACTGCAAGATCAAATCTTGGCTTAACTCCCCATCCATCACGAACCCTAATTGTCCAAGTTATTCAATCAAATTGATCATCTTAAGGACATGAGTCTCAACAGCAGTGCCCTCGGTCATACGAGATCGGAAGAGCTCCTTAGATATCTGATATCTAGCAGTCCTACTTTGCTCACCATACAACTCTTTGAGATGCAGCAATATAGTAGGAGCATCCATAGTTTCATGCTGACGCTGAAGCTCGTTACTCATGGATGCGAGCATGATGCATTGAGCCAAGATTGCATCATCTTGCCACTTTCTGAAAGTAGCAATCTCTTCCTCAGAGGCTGTTTCTGCAACACTTGCAGGGACAGGCGAATTTAGGACATAAGAAATCTTTTCAGCAGTGAGAACAATTCTCAGATTCCTTAACCAGTCCGTGTAATTCGGTCCGGTCAGTTTGTTAGCATCAAGTATGCTACGCAGTGATAGTGAGTTTGACATTTTTAAATTCTGCATGTGAAATAGACAACATTTTAGCATACATTCAATTTATTAATTACCAAAATAAATTAGGTCTTTATTTTAAATTGGTATCTCCCACTATTTTTCATCAAACTATATTACCCTCATTATATAGTTCGGCAATTCTAATTAAAGATCTGCTAGTGAGATTAAGGATCCCATTTCAAATATATATAGCCTTGTGGTGACACAACAAACGATATATAAATAAATAGGTTGACAACTATTGTCAATTACATCACTATGTAACTCCTTGTATTTTGCTTCTTAGATTATTTTGATCAAGTGGTGACACATCCGAATCAAAATTATCCAAGTTAAGTCCAACCTAGCACTTCCATATATTCGAAAGAAAAACACTGTCCTTGTGGTGACACAACAAAACAGCATCGTTCAGTCTATTTATAAGCATCAAATGTGATAAAGCAACATCTTAAATATTTAATACTTGTCTTGTGGTAACACAACAAACTCATATTAAATATTTAATACTATATTGTTTTACCATGCTAGAAGGCAACGTTCGATATTCCAAATATCTTTAAACGCTTAGGACTTAATATATTACTTTGAGGGGTTTGTTATTATTAGTCTCATCTTATTTAGCGCGCATGCACATATATATATAAAATACGCGTCATATTATTTAACATGCGAAGCATGTTGTATAATATATAATATATATATATATAGTAAACATGCACATATAGAATACTATATTCTACCCGGATTGATTATGGACTTTTATTCTAGTTTGGTTCACTAGAGCCACCAAGTGAACCAAAAGGTCAAACCTAGGGTACAAGAATTAAATTTAAATATAACTATTACATTTAAACCCGGGCTCCATTACAAACGGGTCTTCAAGCGCTCCTTGCTCCTTTGTCTCCAATTCTTCAAAATTAATTCTAATTAGTCCTATTACAGAAACTATTTACAGTAAATAGAAACCTTGATCAGCAGTCAAGGGGAAGTACATAGGAGGGAGATAGAATTTACATTAAGAAAAAATTAGAGAAGACGAGGTACGCAGACCCCATTTATAAAACTCATACATTCAAGCATCCACTAAAATAAATCCAATCACACATTGGTCAATAGTCCATAATCAATCCCTATTTATTATCATACATATCTCTATATGTATCAATAAATAACATTCATCTCATGAATAATAAAACCATTCCATATATGCATTGATATCAATTAATGGGCAAAAGTTTTGCTAATACTTAGTTTTGAAACAAAATAAACTCTTTTATTTTAATCAAAAACCAAATCCAAATTAAACTCCTTTAATTTTAGCAATCTGAAATCCTATTCCAGATAAAATAAACTCTTTTATTTTAAATTTTTATCAATTAAATAAACAATTTATTTTAATTGAGAAAAACAAAAATTTTCAAAGTCTGGACACCGGCGCGGCCGCGCTCTATTTTGAACTAGGAGCAGCGCGGCCGCGCTGCACCCCCAGAAACGTTTTCTGGGTTAGGGCGCGGCCGCGCTCCAGAATGAACTGGAAGCGGCGCGGCCGCGCCGCGACGCAGATTCAGAAAAAAAAATTTCCCCAGCCCAAATATTTGAACGTTTCGCATATCAATTCATACATGGAATCATCAAGATCGATAATTAGCACATGATTAGGCTCTGATACCACTGTTAGGTTTGTATATAACGCGAGCATGCAATCAAATTACATAAATAGAGCGGAAGCGCGATAAAACGGATTTTAAAATTTTATACAAACCATCACCATGATCGATCAATGTGCTCAATTAACGATATAAACGAAAGAGAAAGAGAATAAGAAATTATACCCTCGTAGAACAAAGCTTCCTCGGGTACAAGTTCAACTCCTAGTCCTTCGTGTTCTCCTCGAATGCTACGGTGTGATTCCTTCCTTTGATCAACGTTAGCCACCCAAGTGTTTGGCCTCTAGAGGTGATCCACCAAGGAAGAAAAAGTATTCAAGAAGTTGGGTATTTGGCAAAAACCCTAGTTTCTATCTCTATAGAAATTGTAAGTACTCTCCATAATCTAATGCAAGAGTGTGTAACCCTAATCTATGATAAGACTCTTCTTATTTATAGATGTAGGAATAACCCTTCCCTAAACTATTTAGGATTAGGGTTTATATTCTAATTAAACTCCTTTAATTAATTATACTCCTAATCCAATTAGGAATTTGTGAGAGAGTACTTCTATTAATTAATTCCCAATCCCTATTAGGAAATAAATAATAGTTCTATTAATTCCCAATCCCTATTAGGAATTAAATAATAGTAATAGTAATAATAATAATAAGACTCCTCTTATTAATTTATATTTAATATTTCTAAAATATTAAATAATAAATATTAAGCTATTTAATTTATTCTATCTCCATAGATTAAATTAAATACACTTAACTTATTATTACAATTATGCCATTTACTTCTTAAATAAATATTTTTCTTTTTGCGGTGTGACCCTCTAGGTTCTCCATATTAAACCGGTTGTGAATAAATCAATTAGAACAATTCTAATCTTATTTAAATAAACAAATTAAACTATTTAATTCATTTAAATAAATAATATTTATTCTACAATAAGGGTAAGCTCCCTTAGCGATCAACGACTTTCCAGATAATATAGATTTCAACATCAATCACAAAAGAACCTTTGAATAAATAGTTACCGTACAATTCAATCCTTCTACCATACAATGTCCCAATTAAATATAAGACATGGATTTACTGTCAAGTCTTATTTTATTTAATTATATGCATTTCGATTCCCAAATGCACAACTCTAAATAATGCAAATTAGAAACTCCTTTCTAATTTCATTCTGCCTTGGCCAAGGACTACTGAGTTGTCATTTATCGAATCACATAGGACATTCACATCTTTTACTAGACGTGGTAGATTCTTTGTTGATCATTCACCTATCTCCATGTACAACTTATTATACCCAATCATACCCTTTGATATACCCCAAAGGTCTTAAGGGACATGTCAAAGTATAATTCATCATACACAAGATACTATGGTGATCTCAAGTACAAGGATCACTTGTACTACTATCACTAGAAGAATTCATATTGACAGGCGAGTAAAACTCCATTAGGTATTCCTTAGCGAGTCACGACCAGTGAACTTATTCTCTAATAAGCACCTACATACTTGCTTTAGTGTCTCCACACAAATGATTATGAGATCAATCATCCTCTTCCTAAGAGCAAGCAACGTATGTACTAATCTATCCGGATTCACTAATCCCCAATTTAGTAATCCAACGATTAGGAACAATTTTAGTTTGTGAGCTATCTAGAATTTAGATCTCATTAGCATGATCACCATCATGATTCTAAAAGCATTGTTCAAAACTATGGGTTTATCACATTTAATATAACAGCACCATGTAGATAATATAAAATGCCTTTTAAGAAAATCAATTCTTTTATTAATAAATGAATAAGATTACAAAGTATATGCTACATCATATCAAATATAATTGGCTTATGTGCATACTACTTTCATGATCATGGTGATGGTTTGTATAAAATTTTTAAAATCCGTTTTATTGCGCTTCCGCACTATTTATGTAATTTGATTGCATGTTCGCGCTATATACAAACCTAACATGGTTTTCTCTTTTGTAGTTCTCCACTTTATTCCCATTGGAAGCTTGCCGTTGATATCTTCCCGTTGCACTTCTTTCCGTTGGAGACTAACTTTCTGCAAACTTCTTTTTTGTACCATTGAGTATTTTACTTCCTTAAGTCTGCTAGTGATGGCTAAGTCAGCATCCATTAGCTGGTACCAAGATAGTGGAGTCACATGTGCTGCTTGTTCACTGCTGCAAGTATGGCTGTTTGAGCTCCACTCAAACTGGTTACTTATTATACTCCTTTATCTACGCAGCCGCTCATCTTGGGATAGCAACCCTGAGTGCTTAATATTTTTAATCTAGCTGGCACTTTCTTACTCTACGATCATCTTTGGTGTAGCCTGTAGCTTTGATCGTAGAGTTAACTGCTTGCATCTGACTGAAGACTATTGCCTTTGATCATAGAGTTAACTGCTAACTTCAGTTGTGGCCTTGTGCTGCCTTGCAGTTCGTAGAGTGGCTTTTTGCACTTGCATTATGCTTGAATGTGCTTCTTACTATACTGCAGTATGTGCTCCCTTATGCTCTGTGATCTCCATTTAGCTTTTCGTTCCCAGAACATAGCATTATAATCTTCGTTGAGCCATTGCTGCAGTGTGCTTATCATAGAGGACTGTTCTATGTTCTATAGGTGTTGGCTCTGCTGCTATGTCATAGAGGACTGCTCTATGATCTTCTGTTTGTTGTGGCACCTTTTGATGTAAAGGACTGCTCTACTTTTATCTTCAAACATTCTCTCTTATGCCTTGTCATAGAGTACTGCTCTATGATCTTCTTGCTTTGTTTTTCTGAGACTGCTAGAGTGCTTCTGTTGTCTTAGACTCAACTCTACGATCACTTAATCTTGCTATAATTTTCCTACTATACGACCTTTGTCTTTGATGTAGGTCTAGAGTATTGATGGATCGTAGAGTGATTACTTGAGCTTGTCCTGTGATCTCTGCTATGGCTTGATGCTTTGGTTGTGCTCAGAGATCTTGCAATGTCTGTCTTGAAGATTGTCACTTTAACTTTGGGTGCTTCAGCAGAGACATCTTTACTTTGCTGCTTGGTTGTAGGTTGTTCATGGGAGTCGTAGAGTGGCTGGCTTTAGACTGACTCTACGAACCCATGTTAGCACAATGATCTCCTCTTTACATTGCCTGTAATAACCCAAGATTTTCGATATATAATAAAATAGAAAATTTTACGTATGAATTTTTTTTATATAATAAAATTATTTTTATTATATATTAAAGCAAGTATGGGAATGTGTGCAAGGAAAGGAATGTGAATATGTAATATGTACATATATATTTATTTCAGATATGGTTTCAAGTAAATTTCTTATTAATGAAATAGTTGATAATTATAAATTATATTCTGTTAATAAGTTAATTTTTATATTAAAGATTTATGATTATTTACAAAAATATGATTACTATATTATTTAAATAATAAATGTATATTTTAAGAAATGATTATTAATATTATTATTATTACTATGATTATTTCTTTATCATATGAATTTGTAAGATTAGTCAATTTATTTTAAATTGACTAAGTATGGTAAATGGGGCAAAGTGTCACTACAGATCAAAACTCTAATTTGATCTATAGTTATGAATTTTAATTTTAAATATAATTATTGATATAATTATATTTAAAATGAATGTATGTGTATTATGGACAATAAGAATTTATTTCTTAAGGAAATTCGAATACTAAATATAAGTATTGATTATATTTGAATGTATGTATGTACGATATGTGGTTCAATAAGTATGATAATTATTTATCAATGATGATAAATATGTTATGACTTATGTGGATAATGTATGTGACTAATTGTTAGTTAAAATAGAGCTCACTAATAATTATTTAAATTAGTGGACTAACCTAAGAATATTCATATTAAACAATTGGTAAGATAGTTAGTTAATTAAATATTTAATTAAAGTGAATATAGTAAGTGAATAAATTTTGTACATTAATTAATATGGGTATTAGTTAATGAGAATTATGTGCTATATGTATAATTTATTTTAATAGTCCAATTAGAAAGGAATTCTAGTGGACTAGCCTAATTAGTTTACTAACCAAGCCCACTCATTTAATTAATCATGGACTTGGATAATTAATGTGTGGACTAATTAAATTAGTCCAACACTTATTAAATTAGTAACCAAACATAGATTATTAACTTTGGCAACTAATGACCCAAACTTATTAAAAGTGAGCCCAAAAAGAATTTAATTGAAGTCTAATTGTTAGTCCAATTGGGGAATACATCTAACAAATTAATTAATACATTAAAGCAATAAAAGAAAAAGCAAAAAGTGAACAAAAATTGAAGGAGGCAGCCGGCAAGAGGAAGTACCAAAAAGATGAGGTGTTGAATTATTAAGTAGCTAACTTGTAATGGATGAAAAAAAAAGTACAACTAGTAATAATGATAGATCACCAAGTTGTCAAAGAAAGTATACTTGTAATTATGATAAAATATATATGTATATAATTTATATATCTATAGGTTATGCAAGTATTAGATTTAATAAAGCAAAACTTGTTCATCTTCATTTCTTCCAAGTTAGAGAGAGAAAGAAAATAAAAATTAAAAATCTACTTCCTTCTCTTTCATCTATCCTTCTCTCCAAAATGATATCTTGAGAGAGAAGAGGGGCTCACGGCAAGGGAGGAGAAAATTTTACAAACTTCAAGTTCCATAAACAAACCTTAGAAAGAAGGAGAAAGAAAATAAAGCAAAGATATAATTTTTCTTTATCTTAATCTAGTGTATTTCTTTTTGTTTTAGTTTGATTTTTATGATATAAAGTTTATGATATTGAGGTCTAAAACCTTAGATCTATATGTTAATAAGTGTTTTGTGTTTGGATCTTACCTATTTGGGGGTTTAAGAGTTTAGAAAAAGAAAAGACCTAAAACTAGTTTCTAAAAAGTTAGAAAACCCTAACTTTTTAGCACTTTGTAAGCTTATAACTTGAGATCTATAAACTCTTTTTGTGATCCGTTAAAAAATATTGCTAGATATATAAGACTATTAAATCCAAGTGGTAGAACTCAAAAATAATTAGTACAAAAGTCGTAGGAACTGTTTTGGTGCAATCAGTCTGGGTAGTGAACAAAAAGGGCTATAAAGCCTACTGACTGTCCACATCCAGGGGCATTTTTGTTATTTTTTTGTGCTCTAAAAATTCTAAGAAACTTTGAAATGATAATATGGGAAGTTATGTGAGTTCTGTAAAAATTTGCGGATTTTTGACCATGTAGAATGAAAGTTATGGATTTTATCGTGAGGGACCATTGTTAAAAGTATTCTTGAATACCTCTTTGTGGTTAACTCCATAGATTATGAAATAATTACTGAAAGTATATGTATATATCAGGAACATATCCTATAAATTTCAGAATTTTCTAACAAATTTTCGATTTATGAAAAATGTAGCAAGATTTGGCTATTTTGGACTATTTAAATATAGTAAATGAATTTTAAAAATTTCGGGAAAAATATATTTTCATAAGGGGACTATATATAGTCTATTTCCAAAAAAGAAATGATTTTAAAGATGGTTTGCTATTTTTCATGTAAATGATGAAGTTATGGATAAATGAATTTAATTAACTATGTGAAGTTGAAAATTTAGAAAATGGGTTTTTATAGCTTGAGAACCCTAAATATTGTTTATACAGATTTTTGATAAGGATTTTGGTCATTTGTAAGGAAGTATAATGTTTATGGCATTTTAGAATGATTAAATAAATTATTTAATAAAGGGGGAAAACTGTTTTAATCCAGCTTGCTGAATAGTGTGAATCCAGCTTGCTGAATTGAATAGTGTGCATCCAGGTTGCTGGATTATAAGTTAGTTCGAATCTAGTTTGTTGTATTGTAGGATAGTTCGAATCCAGGTTGCTGGATTGGAAAAATAGTTAGCTGAATTGAATAGTTTGAATCCAGTGTGCTGGATTGTAATCCAGGTTGGAATCCAGTTTACTGGATTACCATCTAGTTTGCTGGATTTAGAATCCAGTTTGCTGGATTAGGTATATAACCTACGGGATTATAAAGAAAGACCTATATAATGAAAGACTTAGTGTTAATTCATAAGATATATGGTGAAGTAGTGGTACAGTCGTACTCTTTAATAGTCGATGTATAGTATTTGGACTAAACAATTTCTTCAGGGAGCGGAGGCATATACGAACTGGTAACCGATCTAACTCACTGTAAAAACAGTGTAGACGAGACAGAAACTAGTTTGTTGGTTGTTTATGGAAAACCACTCAGCATACTATATTGAACATTGTTAAAGACTTGATATGTGCTAGTTTTAGAATTATGAATGCGTATGGTGTTATGTGTTATTTAATATTTGATTATGTGGTTGAATGTTAGATAATTTACTTATAAAGAAGTGATATTATAAGGTATAATATGATTGGCTGACTGAAAGATCAATCTTATAACTGATAGGTCTTTCAAAAGAAGTCATATTAAATTGCATAGTAGTAGTCAACGACCAAGGCAAGTATCTAAACCTTACGCACTACTTTTATTTTGTGCAAACAGGTATATGTTAATCTAGTTCCTAACTCAACATGAGTTATCAATTTCAAAGCATGCTCGTGAATAATTATTGTTAATTATTCATATCCATAATGATCTTTGTTATTCGTTTATGCAAGTATCCTATCCTTTTCATTTACTTTATGAAATGGATTCAGTTTATGCAAGATTTTAACTCAATCTATTATTGAGCAACTATTCTATCCTTTTCATTTATATTATGAATTGGCTCCGTATGTTATGCAAATATCTGAACTCTTTCTTTACTGTGCAAGTATCTGAACTCTTTCTTATTGAGAAATTATCTTAACCCTTGCATTTACTTTATGCAATGGATCCATATGTTATGCAAATATTCTTAAACTTTATTCAAGCTATCTACTGATTTCAAATATCTCGATATTGTCTCATGTGATGCATTTATAATCAAAATTGTTCTGTTCTTTGTGCAAATGTCCTCACTTATACAAATTGTTATATTATTATAAATTCGAATTCCTTCGATTCGTTCATTGTTAAAAGTATCTCTTTACTGAATAGCTATGACTCATATTGAAAATTTGTATTCTAAGTTTGGTTATACAAGTGTCCCCACTTTTATGAACTACTGTACATTATCAATTACCCTTGAATTAGAAATTCGTTGACAAGTTCTGATACATACTATTAAATTCCGGTATGTATACCTAGTTTAAAAATTGTCTAAGCTATTTGACCGGCTAGACTAATATTAATTGATATTGCATGAAACGTTCTACTATTAGAACTAATTCGTTATTAAAGATATATGCCATTTGATTCGGCTAGATCAAAATTGTTATAATATGTTGAACTCAAAGTATTTCTTTGAAAGCAATCCAAACCATATTGATGTGGTACAGACTCATGATGTAAGACTGAGATGAACAACCCTAAAAAATAAATTAGAGGAAACTTTATTGTCGGTAGCCCGACCGCGCGCTATGTTTAAGAATTATGCATAATCTCGGGTACAATGAGGCTGATCCCCTTACGTACTTGCAGAAGAGTAAAGATTAATTTTTATAGCTACCTTTTACTCTTGAAGTAGTCAGTAATAATAATAACTGATGATTCCTCTAACAGTTCTTGATCCATTGTGATCACTCAGCATGAAATCTGGGAATAACCCTTTATATTGAATATTATTGCAGTATTGCTAATTCATCCTAATCAATTGGATATTGTAGAAATCTCAAAAGAATTTAACTCTTTCATCCTTGATTTATTATTCAGCATGAAATTGAAGAAAATTATTGTTACTTGAAATGACTTATTGTTCAGCTATCTCAAAGAAATCTTAAAATGATTTGATATGTTGTTAAGAATAGTTTCAAATGACTTCACCACTATTGATTCATGGTAGAAGTAGTCCTCAAAGAAAACATTTACTTCTTTAGCGCATTATTATAATTGTTATTACTTGCTAAGCAATTGAATGCTCATTCTTGCTTTGACTTAAATGTTTTCAGCTAAGTGTGATTGACAAGAAGGCTTTGGCAAGGACAAGGGAAAGGGAAAGCTGATGGAATAAGTTGTATGGTGATATCTGTAATAATTATTCTTTTATATTGTGATCATATATATTATGTAACTTGTAAGGAATGTAATTAAAGGTTGTCATACCTGGGGAATAGACAACTCTAACATAAATATTAAGTTTATAAAATATTAAACAGCTCAAAGAAATGGTATCGTGATGCACCAAATACGGGTTTTAAGTACTCGGGTTTGGGGGCGTCAAATTGCCTACTCTACGATCCTGAGTAAGCTCCTTGTTCTGCCGAGCCACTCTCTATGAGTGCTTCCGAGTGAGCTCTACGATCTACCGAGCCTGTTACTGTGCTTGCCTGGCAGACTCTACGATCTTGGGATTTAGCACTGCAATGCCAAGGCAACTCTACGTCCTGCCGAGAGTGCTTTACGTTCTGCTGAGAGAACTCTACGTCCTACCGAGAGTGTTCTCTATTCTGTCGAGAGAACTCTACGTCCTGCCGAGAGTGCTCTACGTTCGGTCGGGGCAATTCTACGTCCTGCCGAGAGTGCTTTACGTTCTGCCGAGAGAACTCTACGTTTTCTTGGTAGACCTTGTGATGGCATACTTGGCTATACGATGTTGACTGACTACTCCATGATCCTTCACTTAGTCAGTGCAATGCTCTACGATTAGTCTGGCCCTTGTTTTGTATATATATCATTACAGCTTATAAGATCAACCTAATAAATTTGATCTTTTTCTATTCTAAGTCCTTGTACATCATATTCATTTAAGGACTTTACAAAACCTAATATTATAAACATACTTTGATCAGATAGATATTTATTCAGCTTAGATCAACCTAACATATTTGATCTTCTAAGTCCATGTACATATATTTCATTAAGGACTTTTACAAGGCTTAATAGTATGAATGTTCTTCTTATCATTTTGTTATCAATCAAATCACATACAATGAATAAAGGTAATCACATGAAGATCTTATAACATTCTCCCCCTATGATAATGAGCTTATCGATCGCATGATGATTCCCAACAATCTCCCCCTATTTGATGATGATAAAAATACTAATGGCATAACATTCAATTTAAGCAATACATGCAAGTATATGAGTGCTGATGTGACTTACGATACAGTAAGTCACTGTATTGCTAGATGAAATGAAATGATGTGCATTCAAGATAGTCATTTACATCATATCAAGAACTTTAAACATATGCAGTTCACAAGCTATAGTAATCTAACAAGGAGATCCTAGTTACTAGAATAAGACAGTTAATTCCTCCTTGCTTGTTAGAGATATACCTTCTTCTTGATGGTATCTTGTGACTACTTTCTCCTACTCCTGTCCTCTTATTCTGCTGTATCTACTGCATCCTCCTCTGGCTCCTGTTCCCCCTTACTTCTTGCAGTTGTTTCTTCATCTTCTTCTTCTCCTGGATCTACTGCATCCTCCTCTGGCTCCTGCTCCCCCTTACTTCTTGCAGCTGTTTCTTCATCTTCTTCTTCTCCTGGCTCCTCCTCAGTTGTTGGTGCTTCATGTTGGTTCTTCTTGTTCTTTTTTCAGCTCTTTTCTTTTTATGGCATCTCTTATCCTCTTTTTGTTCTTCATCTTCTTATGCTTCATCTTTTTCTCCCCCTTTTTGTCATTAATCATTTGGGAGAGATACTGAACATGCGTAATGAGCTGTTCAACTAAGTAGGAGGTATTACCAACTTCCATTTTCACCTCTTGTTGGCCAAGCTCCATTTGCTGAGTGAGGGACTGGCTAAGGTTCTCTACTTTAGCTGACTGAGTCTAAAGAGAGTGTGCATTCTGTTGTTGGAGTTTCAGAGCTTTAGCTTTCTGCTGCTCAATAGACTTGAGATATATTTGATCTCGTTGATGGAGCTTTAAGGACATGTCTGTGAATGGGGCTTGCAACTTTTGGTAGAATTCATTGTCTTCTCCTCTAGCCATCTTCTTTGCTGCTTTTGTGACTGAGGAAATGTTTCCAAGCAATTCTTTAGAGTTCTTTAATAACTCTTGGTCAAACAAGACATCTTCAAGGATTGGGGCAGTTGACTTGGATTTCTCACTCTTGTAGATGTTTTCAAGAGCGGTGACTATATCAAATAACTCTTTGTTGGATGAGGAAGGGATATCAGAAGGTATTTCAGTGGAGATATCAGGGAGTTTGATATTTGGTTGAGACTAAAAGGCTGCAGTCGTAGAGTTAGAGGGTTCCACAACTACTGACTCTACGAACTGGTTTGCTGATTTGCCTTTTACACTGTTTTCTAATATATAGTATGGAATGTATATACCTTCAGCATGGCAGTAGACTTTGAAGTGTTGAGTGTCCTTGATCAGCATCTTTGGATAAGATTGAACTCTTGGGAAGTTCTGAGAAATCAGCTTTAGATTTGGAAATTTTGAGTAACACCAGCTGATGAAGCTTGTATCTCCAAATTCAATGGCCTTCAACCAGGGCATCCATGGGTAAAACCATGTAAGTTGTTCACTGTCAGGATCATATAGGACTGTAGTGCGATCAAGCTCAATATCTTAAAAATTGTTAAGAAGATCCTCTATGGTCATTGATACCACTTTCATTTGACCGTTGCCATAATCTATCCATCTTGTTGGTAACACAGCTCCTAGTTTGTCACAGGCCTCCAGCACAATCCTACTTCGCATTCTTGTGGTTGCTGGCCTAAAGTTGCTTCCTGATGCACTGTTCTTAGAATCAAAATCTTGTTGTACTTCATCATTATCCTCTCCTTCCTTTCCTTTATCAGATTCTGTGATACTCATATTCTTTGAACTCGTCTCCTTCCTAATCACTTCCTTTGAATCTTCAACTGACTCATCAGTTGACTGTTCTTCATAGCTTGCTTCCAAGTCATCATTATCTCCTGTTGATTCACTGAGTTTCTCTTTAGCAGATGTAGCTACATCCTCACTTTCTGATTTAGACTTACTTGTGATCACATTCATTTTAGCAGATTCATTTGTGGATGCCACATGTTTACTAATCCTTGCAGCTTTAGTTTTATCACCCTCACCATCATCATCTCCAAGGTCAACTGTTACTGGTGGAATCTCTTCTTTACTTATTTGACTTGAGAGTTCCATCATTTACTTTAGTCTTGCACTCTGTCTCCTTTTTGAGGGTTTGATCATGGGTGCCTTGGATGCTTCTTTCTCTTCCTTAGATTCATCTTTCGAGGAGGAGGAACTCTTCACTAGGGCTGCCTCAACTTTCACCTTCTTCTTGAGTGATTTTGAGGTAATGGGCTCAGGGCATGAAGAGTTTTCAGATTGTGATGATTCCTCCTTCAGTGTACTTGCTTTCCTTTTCCCTTTGCCTGCCTTCGAAGTCCCTCTGCTGCTACCAGATATTCTCAATTTCTTGTTCTCCATGGGGTTCTTCTTCCAATTGTCAAACAATTTGGGTGACATGATTTTGTGGACATTTATGGTTTCTCCCTCATCATCCCCAATTTTGTTTTTCAGCCTTTTCTTCAGTATGATGCTCAAGAACCTCCCATAGTAAACCTTTAAAACAGGTTTATCTGATGCCTTCACTTTCCTGGCTTTTTTGGCTAACCAATCAGACAGCATGGCTCCAAAGTTTATCTTTCGCTTCATGACAATGGCAGTCATAATCTTCAGTTGCAGATCACTCACAGTGTCGTGGGCAGTATCTTTACATAGGATACATTTGCCCACAATCTCAGCTAGGAATTCGAATTTCTCAGGAAATTCTTTTTTCTTCATACCTTTCAGATGGGGATTCTTTACATAGCCCATCAACTTCTTGCCTTCATCAGAATCGATTTCTTCTAGGGATGATAAACCTTGGTTGGTAAATCCCAGACATTGATTGATTTCTGCAGCATTTATCTTTAGTTTCATTCCACGAACTTTAGTAGACAGAACATCATAATCGATTATTGCATTCTGGTAGAATTCCTTGATAAGATCAGAGAAGATCTTGGTGTTTGATCCTAAGCATTCTAAGAATCCTGCCTACTTCACACTTTTGAGGATGTCCTTGAATTTCTCATCTGATTCTCCAAATTTGTCGAAACCAAGTTGGATACCTGATACAACTTGACAGTTTTCCATAATAAGGGTTGAAGAATACTTGACTGTTGATAGAGATTTGAAGCAATAAGGGTTTTAAGGCTTCTGGAGGTTGCTGTTTTTGGTTTGCTGAAGATTTGATGATTTTAGGCTTTTGAGAGATCAACACAGCTTTATGAGAGGAACGATATTGATAACTGATAGGAAAGAGCAACCGTCAATATTTGAATTTTGACTTATATCAGTTCCCTCTTTTTGTCAGCTACATGTGTGAGAAACCCATTTGTTGAACGTTGCCAACTCTGTTGAAACTTCCATAACTGCTGCACATCAGTTACTCTGACTAAGAACGTGGCCCATGTCCTTTTGACTGTTGACTCTGCCCGTTCGTAGAGTACCTAGATGTCTTTGCTCTTTACTCTACGATCATGTCTTCCTTGAGAATAGAGTTTGGTCACACCTACTGTTGCTTAAATGATGACTTGCACTTATCTTAGTGAGTGCAGACTTTGATGAGAGAGTCTTCATTTAGGCTTGTAGTGGCTTCCTTCTAGAACAAGTAATCTTTGAAGGAACCTTGTTTTCTCTTGACATCTGAAATGATTATCTTCATTCTTTGTATCTGATCCTGTAGTAGAGCTGAACCACTTATTTGGTGAGGACTTTCTTTTAGGACCAACTTCTTTCTCTTCTAAAGAGTCCAATGATTAACTCTCTTTTAAGGGATCAGCTTTTCTAATTTGTTTCTTTTACATCTTAAGCTCTGGAGAAATGTTGGTGATGCATTCTCATTTAGTCTTTCGACAGGACTAAGGAAGCTCAAAAAGGGCAGACCTCTAGGTTTGAAACTGAGGGCTTGGTTTGTCTCTGAGGCGCTTATCTGAAGAAGAACTGTTTGGATATTGTGTGTAGAATGTCATCACTGTACTCCTTGGGTTTGATTAGATATAAAGTATGGGAGTAGTGTTGAGTAGGCTGTGGTCGTAGAGTCAACATACACTACGATCATGATATCAATTATAATGACTCTACGACTTTGAATAGTATGGCTGACCTGGTTTGACAGTCGTAGAGTTTAGGGATTCTGTGATCTAAGATGAGGATTCATTTGGTTCATCAGCCACAGAGTTTTGGGACTCTGAGTCTGGGACAAGGTTATGTATGATGGAGTGTCACCTTAAGGACTATAGGAGCTTCATTTTGCTTGGGTCATGAAACGGTTGAGATCAAGGACATGATTTATCTCTTAACCTGCTGGAGAACTTTTGACTCTGCATGCCCACATGCCATCTGTTAGGCTCAAATACTTTCTTCTACACCAAAGGTTGTAGCTTTGTGGCCTTTTTCATTTTCTCCTCAAACTGAGCATTGCTGAACTTATAAGATGGTTGCTCCCCCATGATTGATACTTCCATCTAAGATGAATGTCCATCTTTCTTCATCTGATCGTAGAGCATTCTTTTTAGCACTGGTTACTCTACGATCCTTTTCTCTGTACTACTACTATAGAGTTGATGAAGAGGATTGGATGGTGTTAGAATTTTGGAATGAGAAAATGGTCTTCATAAAATTGGAGAGGATGTCTTAAGCTTCCCAGAAAGGTTTGGTTTGCAAAAATCCGAGTTCGTTTGGGTCTCCAAACAGTATGTCAAAGTAAAGCTAGTTGGAGTTAGATTCCTATTCGGACGTCTTTTGGTAAATTGGTCATAACGTTTTATCCGGGAGGAGTTACGGGACGAGTCACCTGTCAAAACGAAGATAACGAAATTTTCTACATGGATAGGGATTGTGCGCCATGACCCTCAATAAGGTGCGCCGCGGCACTTGAGTGAAAGCCGCGGCTTTGGTTTCGTGGGCCGCGGCCCATCGCGCGCTGGAGCGTATTTTGCTGATTTTTTCACTTCTAATTGACTTGGCACTTGCCATATTAATTCTTAATTGGATTATATGTTTACCAAGCTATATAGAGGCTATAAATACACATAAGATAAGGGTTACAAAGGAGAGGAGACTTAGGGAGTAGTCAAAAGATACGTAAGGAGGCTAGGGTTTCATCAGCCATTGAAGGAAGCCATTCAAGACTTGCGCGGTTTGAAGACAGAGATTGAAGACCAACTTCGACAGAGTTTCTTCTTTACTCTTAATCTTTATTTCTTGTGATCTTACAATATTTTCTGAATTCATGTTGATCTTTCCAATTGTAATTATGAACTAACTTCCTAATAAGGATTCTATGGAACCCAATGATAGTTTAATTTAATATTTATTCTCTATGATTTAAATTGGTTATGAATGGATTTGTTTATTATATCTTGTGTTGGTTGTTATAATTGCGTAATTAATAATTATCGGATGAATTTAGATGAAATCTGACGATAGATTCTAAATTAAGATCTGGGTATAGTAACTTGTGATTAGTAATTCTTTTCAGTAATAGAGATTGCTAATTGAATGCTAATTTTGTGGACGGGATAGGAATATACCTGAATACCGCAAGGAACGGGTGAAAAATGATTCTTAATGAATTTATTATTATTGTTTCTCATAGAAATATAGGAAAATTGATAGTAATAGGTATGTTATATAATTATTCGAAAGATGGTTATATTAACTATTAGTGATTTTCCGTTGACAATTCTAACTAACTGATTTAATAAGAGGAGAATGATATTAATTAAGTGATTCATCGAGGGAAATTGAATTCTTAATATTTTCTCTTATTTATTGAATTCACCTTTCATTAGTTATTTCTTTATTAATTAATTCACTTGAGATTTCAATTGTTTAAATAGAATCAAATTGATTACAAATTAGTATTTGGAATAATTATTTGTTAATATTCCTCGTGGGATCGACAACTCTACTTACACTTTATTACTTGATTGACCATGTATACTTGCACGTAAATTGCTTGTATAGATTTAGCCCATCACCAATCCCAAGAAACTTCTCACTTCCGTTGGTGTTTTCGGTTGTTCCCAATTGACCACTGCCTCCACCTTTGCCGGATCTACAAAGATTTCATCTTTATCAATCACGTGTCCCAAAAATTGAACTCTTTCCAACCAAAATTCACACTTTGTAAACTTCGTGTATAATTTCTCCTTCCTTAGTATTTCCATCACCAATCTCAAATGTTCAGCATGATCCTCCTGTGTCTTAGAGTAGACCAGAATATCATCTATGAACACCACTACAAATTTATCCAAGTATTGCTTGAACACTCGGTTCATCATATCCATAAATGCTGACGGAGCATTTGTTAACCCAAATGGCATCACTAGGAACTCGTAATGGCCGTAACGAGTCTTAAACGCTGTCTTAGGTACATCCTCCTTCTTTACCTTCAATTGGTGATATCCCGTTCTTAAATCGGTTTTAGAAAAATATCTCGCTCCCTTCAACTGATCAAACAGATCATCGATCCTAGGTAGTGGGTACTTATTTTTGATCGTCACTTTGTTCAATTCCCGATAGTCGATACAAAATCCCAACGATCCACCTTTCTTCTTAACAAATAAAACTGGTGCTCCACATGGAGACACACTGGATTGGATATACCTCTTGTCTAACAATTCCTGCAATTGAACCATCAACTCCTTCATCTCTATCGGTGCCATTCTGTACGGAGCTTTTGAAACCAGTGTTGTTCCTGGTATTACATCTATGACAAATTTGATCTCCCTATATGGCGAAAGACCCGACAATTCCTTCGAAAACGCATCCGTAAACTCTCTTACTACAGGTATCTGCCCCATCTCTGCTCCTACTTTTTGGGTATCAACAATGTGAGCCAGATAACCTACACATCCTTTCCTTAACAGTTTCTTAGTTTGTATCATCGTCAGACAACATGAGTGTCTAGGCGATTTATTACCATAAAACACTACCTTAGACTTATTTGGAGTCTGAAGGTTTACACTATTTTTTGGCAATCTATCATTGCCCTATGGTTATATAACCAATACATTCCTACAATTACATCAAACTCTCCTAATTGAATTGGAATTAAATCCACAGGCAACTTATGCCCCCTTATGTCTACACAACAATTCCTATGAATATGACTAATAGGAATTACTTCCTTATTCGCAACTTCTATGTTCAGAGGATACTCTAATTCTTCTTGGGGTAAGTTTAATCGTTGCACGAATTCATACGATACGAAAGAATAAGTAGCACCCGAATCAAATAATACATATGCATTTATATCATTGATTGAAATGATACTTGAAACAACATCTTTGGATGCGACCGCATCTTGAACTGTCATGTTGAAAGTCCTTGTTGTTCGTCGATTATGAGATGATGGACCCGTTATTGTGAGCTTGCCACTATTGTCTCCCTTGCCTCCATTTTCTCCACTTGTACTCTTCCTTGGACAATTCCTCGCCTGATGATCCAGTGCACCACAATTAAGACATCCATTCTTCTTTGGAACGGGGAAATTAGGAGAGATGTGCCCCTCCTGCGCGTAGTTAAAACACACATTTTCCCCTTTAGATATGCACCCGAATAGTTCTTTCCGTAATCTTTGCAAGCTTTCGATCTCTTCTTCGGATCTCCTAGTTTACTCTCAGAATTTACTGGGTAGTAGTTGTTGTTATTGTTCCACTTCCTCTTATTAGCACCACCACTACTTCCTTAACCTCTGTTTCCTCCCTCATTTTTCTTCTTTTGTTCCTTGTTGAACTTCATCAAAGCTTCACTTCCACCCTCAGCAATTATGGCTATTTTTAAAAGAGTAGCGAACTGTTTCTCTGTAGTACTGATACCTTACTATACAACCATGGTTTAAGGCCTTGTTCAAACCTCCTTGTTTTTCTTTCTTCTGTATCAACCTGATGAGGTGCAAACCTCGTCAGCTCGTTAAATTTTGTGGCATACTGGGGTATAGTCATATCCTCCTACTTCAGTTCTAGAAATAGCATTTCCATGCGACTCTTCATGCTCGTAGGAAAGTAATTCTCAAAGAATACTTCCTTGAATCCCAAGGTACCACCCCTGCTCCAACTTTGTTTTGGTTTGCCTCCCACTAAAAGTTAGCTTCCCCTTTTAACATGTAAGTAGCGAAAATCGTCTTCTACTCCTCTCCTACCCGGGCAATCATAAACGCCTTTTCAATCTCCTTGATCCATGCTTGAGCCTCGATCGGCTCCGTGGTCCCTCTAAATTCAGGCGGTCCCACACTCTTAAAATCTTTGAAATTCACCACTTGGGCCGTCGGAGGGTCTACATTAACGTTATTCATAGCTCTACCCTACAGTGCCCCGACTAACAGGTCTACAAATTGCTACATGGGATTCGGTTGATCCCCAACATTGCTAGCTGACTCTTCGTGTACTCTTCGTTGTCGAGGTCTTCCCCTAGGCAGTATTTTCTGTTTAATGAAATTTATATGTTATCATCTCATTACTATTTTTTTTCTACAACATTTATATTATAAAAATAAATAAATTTAATCATCACATCACACATTCAATAAACATATCTTTATTCATACGCATTACGTAGTACCATCGTACCTTACATTTTATAACATTATGCTATTTACATAACTTATTCCATAACTCAAACATAAGTTGAGATTCACATATTTACATCGATATATATACATTCTCATTATTTATTAACTATATCTTAAATTCCAAGACCCCTTCTAATGGCGTCTTCATACTCATCATCAGCTAGATCTAGAACTAGCCCTCGACTCATTGTGTGCCTAGATTGGTTTTTCTCTTTTGGGTAATAGTACACCCTATGCTGAAATCTTCCATGCGCTGTTCTAAACGCATATCGCATCCTATCCATTCTTACTTTCTTACTCCTCACTTCATTTTCTAACTCATGCACTTGGTTCTCAGCCCTTACTCGGTATGTGATCTCTTCTTTCCAGTAGGCGAAAATCGCCTACTTTTCTGTTCGGAGACTCTGAACTCTTGTCTCCAATCCTTCCACCTCATTCCCCAAATTGGCCTGGATGGCCTCCTTCTCTTCCCCTAACCTTGCCACCTTATGGTCCGCTTCTCGTAGCTTGTCCACCAACTCTACGTTCCTAGGCAAAAGATGGTGCACCAACGCACCTAGCTGAATCATAGCCTTTTGTTGCTCTTGATTCTGTCCCTCTAACTAATGGACTCTGCCATTCAACTCAGTGTTCCTATCCATCAGCTCATCCAACAAACTATCCTCAAACGAGGTATCATCCTGGGGTGCTTCTCGGAGTCCTCTACGGGCTCATCTTCCTCAGGGTCTTCCTCTGGTTCACTATCAGCTGCGGCTGTGGGCTCAGGTATAACCATCAACTCTTTACTCACTATATGAATATCTCTAATTTCTTCTTCTCTTGACATCCTGCAATCAAGTTTAATGACTAGATTAGTATTTCTAAATAAATATTTTTATTTTACAAAATATATTATACTCATCACTTAAAACTCTATATGAGTTTATCTCCTTACTATCTCTACTAATTTCTCTACGGTTATATCCTAAGGTACTATCACCTAAGGTCCATAACCTACAACTCTGATACTAACCTATGACGCCCCCACATCCGTGATCCATTAAACACAGGATATGGTGCTCACGGTACAATATGAACCATCATCTATCTAAGCAAACATCATAAATTAATTATAATTACAATATTATCCGACTAATCCCAAGTTTACATAACCTTAACGAACTCATACATAACGTTCATCGTTTATTACATCGATACGGTAATTAAAAAAAACAATTACATAATATAATATATTCTTTCATTTTCGCCTTTGCTTTGTCCTTGTCCGATCCTTCAGCCTTCTCACGCTTAGCTGAAAACATTTAGTTTAATCAAGAATGAGCACAAATTGCCCAAGAAGTAATAAAATAATTTGATAATTTGCATCATGAATAGATTCATCTATTTTGGCGTCCTTCAACAATTAGAACAAAAATTTTGAAAAACCTTGAATGTCAAAGATAAGAGTTTTACAAATTTTCATTAGCATACTAAGCGGTAATAAATACCTTGAACAATATTTTTATTTCATCGAAAACCATCAGAACATTTGACAATCACAAAGACTGTAAAATATTCTCCGCAAATACTCTAGGGGATCAACCTATCGTACCCTACATTGTGCACAACATATCAAGTTTTGACGCACAAGCGTAAATTGGGACTGTATGCCCGACATCGGTTACCCCGTTTCCGGGTTGTTCATCTTAATTTTCATGCGAGACCGCACCAAAGCAATTTGGATTGGTTGACTTTAAATAGCTACAACAAATTTAAATAATTTAATAATATAACGCTTCACATCAATGGTGTCTAGCCGAAACAAATGGCCACGACTCATCTTTAAAAGCAGTTCATGAATAATTAATAATGTAAGACCCCGACTTTTATGAATAAGATTTTATTTTTCTCTATGATTATTATTCTAAATAGTTAAGTGTTTAATTGATATAATAATATAGTTAAAGGTGATATATACAAATTATCTGATAAACAATATGTTGGGGAATATTCCCTTTGTCGGAGAATATTCTTTCTGTCGGGGAATATTATATTCGGTAACATACGACGGTACCGAAATAACAAATCATTGGTGGGCCCCATAACGACTAATTGTCGGATACGAAAAACAATAGTATTTTGTCAACAGTATTATCACCTACAACTGTTGAAATACCAGGTAATAAAAAGAAAAGTAGAACGCGTTATTCCATAATAGAACGCATTATTCCACAGTAGTACGCGATATTCCACAGTACTACACGGTATTGCACAATATTTTGATTCAATAATTGTTATAGTAAATATTTGCATAGTATTTTATATTATTTGTCACGACACAGTAATTCATATTATTTGATATGATATTATTAATCTAGTAAGCATTATTGACAAAGTCTAGAAGTTCTGTCGAGGAAAGGGGTTATTTAATTGTGCGCCGTTTATACGCAAGGCACCCTCTTTTCTAGGAATAATCTGGTTGTCAATATTGTGAGTCTATAATAATATTAATTGATGAATAAATTAGTATTATTCTATTTGATTTTGGAAAATGCGGAATTGTTTTGCAAAGGGGTGGCCCCTCAATTACCTTCTAATTGGTAATTACTTCTTTGATTTTCGGAGGATGCAAAATATATATTATTTTCTTTTAGATGAGTGGCCCTCAGTTACCTTCAAATGAGGTTATCTACTTTCCTTTTGATTTGGCGGATGAGAATTTTTTTTACAAGGAATGGTCCTTCATTTGCTAAAATTCTCCAAGAAGTTGTTTTCTTTTCTTTTTGATTTTCTAACGCCCCAAATCCGGGTACTTCATTTTCCACAGATCTGATGTTCACGATGCTTCACATTCACACCTAACAACCCATAAGGAAAGATAATATAAATCATACATGATTAACTTTATAAAAGATTACATAATTCAATCCAAGTCTTATTATATAACCAATACAATCCCAGGTTAACTAACCTTAACTATTACATCATAGCAGCGGAATAAATTAATAAAAATAAGTCCATTACATAAATTAAATTATTAAAAATAAACTAGTCTTCATCATTTGCTCATCTTGCCCTTGCCCTTGCTCGAGGATGGCTCATCTGACTTCTCATTCTTAGCTGCAAATGTTTATACAAGAGTGAATGTGATATTCCAGACCTTAATAAGACTCGTATATGTAAATTATGTGATTATTAAATGAAATTTCTTATTCCGACTCTATGTTATGTGATTGTATACTCTAATGAAGAATTAGGTCAAATAAATTTTTTTTTCGAAGCTGCTTAGTCGTGCTTACACTGACAAAATGATTTGTCGTGTTTTCCACAATTTCACCGAAAAGCATCCCGACAAATTATTTTCAGTTAACTGATGTGTCGTGTTTGGGAATGATAAAGTGATTTGTCGTGCTTCGAAGTTAATATAATAATATATTAACTGATAAAAACTTAAATAAGTTAATTAGGGTTAAAAATGATAAGTTGAATTATAAACCCTAACTATAAAACCCTAATTGACAATTGTCACTCGAATTAACAAACCAAAAACCTAATTGGTGCACAAGAACCCTAATTGATATAATTAGATCCTAAGTAATGAAACATAATATAAATTATGAATCATTAAACTTAAAATTAAACCTTAATTGAAGGATTGAAACCCTAAGTCATAATTTATAAAATCCTAACCCTAATTAAGAAACCCCAACACTAATTAGGAAACCCTAACTCTAATTATGAGACTCTAAACCTTAATTATGAAACTTAAGCTTAATTAAGGTATTACTAACCTAATTAAGTAATTAAGTTATCCTAAACATGAATTACAAAACCCTAATATCAATTAGTGTGAATTAAACCTAGATTAGTAAACTAACCAATTGGAAATTTTGTAGGAGTGTGCTAGCTTGTGCCCAACATAGTTCCACACACTTAAACACAAGCCTAGCACATTCCAGCACAAGTAGGTCAAGTCAGATCAGAAGCAACACAAGTAACCAAGCAAATTGATTGGATTTTTGTCCAAAATAAGCTTCTTAAGATTTGCTATAAATAGAACAAGTTTCTGATCATTAATTAACCTATGAATTCCTAAGTTCAAACACTCACAAATATAGTCTAGATAACATTCAAGTGACGTCCCAATCAGATCCTAAGCATCAGATCAAGAAGTTGCTCAAAAAGGTACAAAACCCTAATTTTATGCTAGATCTTTAAACCTTCAGTAAATTTTTTGTTTTAATGTTTAGGAATACTTAATAACATGTTATTAAGTGATCTAGGTTGTTAAATAATGTTTCTATAACATCTAGATACGAGAATTAGGCAAAAATAGTGAACTGCCAAAGGCAGTGATGAACGGCCTGACAAGCTACTTTGTTAGACATTTTGAGCCCCTTAGGTTGTTAGTTTGATGTGTTTTGATGCATGTTGTTGTACTATGCCATGAGGTTAAAAATATAGAAACAAGAATCAAGCAAATTGGAGTAGTATTGAAGACGTTATGATAGCTAGAAAGTGTCCACTTGATCAACATTTTTTGGAATTTCCAGCAAAATGAAGAACAACTATAGCGACAGACGCATTCGTCCCTATAGACCCCTTTAGACTACAACCTCCTTCCAGCCTCAAGAACACTTTTAGCGACAGTCCTGACTGTCGTGATAGCTTTTAGCGACAGTATTAAATAAAAATAAATAGTAATAATTAAATAAATTAGAAATAAATAGTAAATAATTATTAATAATTAAGTTTTCAAATTCATTTTAAATTATATTAATTATCTTTTAATATTTTGACATAAATTTCATTAATAATTTAATTTAATTAAATATTAATGATAATAAATTATTTAATAATTATATTAAATAAACAATTTAAAAATGATATTAAGGTACTAAAAATTATTATAAATGATAAATAAATCATTTAAATAATATACTAAAATTTTAAAATTATTATAAATGATAAATAAATCATTTAAATAATATACTAAAATTCTAAAAATGTTATAAATGATAATTGAATCATTTAAAAATACTACCAAGCTTGTAAAAATTAAAAATAATATTAAGCTTCTAAAAATATTATAATTGATAATTAAATTATCTAAGTTAATATTTCAGCTTTTAAATAAAGTTTTATTGATAAACCTACGTGTTTAACTATCTAATAACGCGATTGAAAGGCTGAATCAACGCCGAACCTTAACGATACTTGACTAGTTCAATTCGATACATGCTATTGTAAATTTTAACGCTTATGATTAGTATAAATAGACATAAATAGACTATGTGACATCGATAGACAACGTAAACTAAACGTACTACGCACAGGCAAGTCTCCAAACCTTGTTACCTTTATGCAAGTCTTTTATATATCTTGCTATCAATTATTGTGAAGTTATTGCTTCTTGATTCAGCATAACTTAAGAAATGAATCATTATTCATATATTGTTTATCAGAGCATAAATTGTTGTGTCAAGCCAAATTGTTTGGTACGACATCTTATACTGAGTATACAAACACCCTTTATGGAATGTTATTGTCGATAATATATTGACATCAAGTGCAGTTGGGCACAATTAGGATGGTACGCATACTCCTAGGATATTGAATAGGCTGAACCCCTAGAAGATATCTGAACAAAGCTTTTCTAAGTCATTGAAGATTGACAGAACTGGTTGAAACACATGGTTCATGTATTGAACCCTCAGTTAGGCAAAATCGTTGAACTTCCATCAAATTAAACATATTGTGTTTACATTTTTTGAATAAACTTGTTGAGCATTCTGTAGCTCATCCTTGCATAAACTTTCCTTTGCAGTTTTAGATGGTAATCCCGAAACTTCAGGGATGAACAATGGAAAGAGGCAATTATCTGTTAATGTTCTAACGAGAACTATTATCTGTTATGGGATACTGTGAACCTTGGATAGATAGATATTATATATTATGGAATATTTATAGTTAAATAGTTTCACGTGAGCACCAAATTTGCTACAAGAAGTGTAGAGAATTTGGGGACTTCACAGTGAGTAAACAATTGCCACAAGGGTAACAATAATATCATGTGAATAACCAGTGAATAGGTTTCAAATGAATAATATAATCCTTTCTGAATTCAACCAAACATTGATGAAGAACTAAACGCTCAATAAGAAACTCGGCTTTTGAATCAAGTTTAGAATGCAAAATCAAAAGTACGTCTGAGGGTCATAAGACCATGAACTATGTCCTAGGTTAAGTATTTCTGCTGTAACCTTTAACAGTCTAAAGACTATATGGACCATCTATCTCGTACTCCGGGGGATCAGCCCTTCGTACCATGTATTGTGCACAACCATCTTAACATTATTGAGTAACGTAATCCCCTATAATAGGGTTGTTCATCTCAGCATTGACATTAGAATCCATACCAAGAGAAGTTTGGTTTGGATTAACTTTAAAGGAATGTTAAGTCTTTAGAATGTCCATCAACTATAGACTAGTCGAATCAGAAGGGTTCAATATCAATTCAAGGTTTGATAATAAGTAATCTTGTACAAGGGAACTATAACAATGATTGGATAACAATGATCCACAATTGAATAACTTTCATTTATCAAAATTATGCTTTCAGAAGAATTGAAAAGCTTTAAAAAAAATATCGACATTACATCAAATTATATAACCTTGCTAAACAATAAAGAAGCAAAGGTTAAGAACTTGTCTGCCATGTCTTCTACAATAATGCTATTTACTTGTTCCCACGAGTAACCTATACATTGAGGTCACACTTGAACAATCAACGATCACAGTTTAATTCAAACTAATCGTTTAATTACTTTATAACTTATATTCTTATTGCTTTATTATCTTTACTACATGCATAACATGTTGCATCATATGTGTGAAATTATTTTGTTGGGAATCAGCATGCGATCGTTAAACTCATTATCATAGGAAGAGAATGTTATAAGATCTACATGTGATTACCTTTATTCATTGTATGTGATTTGATGGATGACAAAATGATAAGAAGAACATTCATACTATTAAGCCTTGTAAAAGTCCTTAATGAAATATATGTACAAGGACTTAGAAGATCAAATATGTTGGGTTGATCTAAGCTGAATGAATACCTATCCGATCAAAGCATGTTTGTAATATTAGGTTTTATAAAGTCCTTAAATGAATATGATGTACAAGGACTTAGAATAGAAAAAAAATCAAATTTGTTAGGTTGGTCTTATGAGATGTAATGATATATGCACAAAATAAGGGCCAGACTGATCGTAGAGCATTGCACTGACTAAGTGAAAGATCGTAGAGCAGTCAGTCAACATCGTAGAGCCAAGTATGTCATCACAGGGTCTGTCAGGAAAATATATAGTTCTCTCGGCAGAACGTAAGGCACTCTCGGCAGGACATAGAATTGCCCCAGCCGAACAAAGAGCACTCTCGGCAGGATGTAGAGTTTTCTCAGCAGAATAAAGAACACTCTCGGCAGGACGTAGAGTTCTCTCGGCAGAACGTAAAGCACTCTCGGCAGGACGTAGAGTTACCTCGGCATTGTAGTGCTAAATCCCAAGATCGTAGAGTCTGCCAGGCAAGCACAGTAACAGACTCGGCAGATCGTAGAGCTCACTCAGAAGCACTCCCTGGGCATCGTAGAGTTGCGCATGTCAACGCAGAGCTTGCAAGGCAATAGAGAGTGGCTCGGCAGAATAAGGAGTTTTGATGAGTGGGTTTTATACCTATGAATTAGGTATTATTGAGCTTAATTATTGTTATCCTTAAGTGTTTTTAATATCATTTTATTTGTTTTTGTGTTTATTTATTGTAGGATAGAGTTGGAGGGGCATAGAAGTCATTTGGTGAAGAAAAGAATTAAAAAGGATTAAAAATTGGGCTGAATGGTATTTTTGTAAATATGTGGTCCTGGTCAAGCGCTTAGGCGCTTGGATTTGAACTAGGTTGAGCGCATAGGCTCTCTAATACAGAATGTGAAGGTTTTGTGCGGCTGTGAGGAAAAATTAAAGCCAATTAGGAATCTGAATGAGGGTTTTATTAATATGCAAAGGAGAAGACTTCAGAACATAACGAAATAAGGGATTTTGCAGAGAAAACAACAAGGAGAATATGAAGGAGATCTACAGAGCTTGAAGATCAAGACAGAGATTGGGAGCGGCTTTATAGTTTCTTCTATCCCTTTCTTTTATCTTTAATTTTTGTAATCTCTGGGATGTTTTTATTTATTATCTGGATGATGTTTTCCTTTATTGCTATGAACTAAACTTTCAATTAAGATTGCAACGGAACTTAGTATGTAATTTAGATTGATGCTTTCTATTTAATTTAAGTTAATTACTCTTGAATCATTTATCATATCTTGTGTTTATTGATTAATTGTCTGATCAACAATTACCTTGATAATTTATACAAAATTGGAAGATGGAGTATAGATCTAGATCTGGGTATGATAGCATCTGTTCATATAATCTGAATAAGGTTAATATGATTAGCGTATAGGATAGGAATATACCTGTCGACGCCGGTTTTTTGTCCTCTTCCGATTTTGGGTCTTTTTGATTAAATGATTTTTGGGAAAAGATCGGCATTAATGTCGACGGGGTTTTGAAAGATCATTTTTTTATGATGAGCCAATTAACCAGAGTCGCCAGTTGGTATATTTGAAATAGATGTACCAACTCATCCGAGTTTTCGTTTTTTTATAAATCGCTGGCTCATATGTGACTCCGAATTAATTGGTCTGCGAACCGAGATTCATAGAGTTCGGGGGCTTGCTTAAGCGAGGGGAAGGTGTTAGGCACCCCCCGACTTCCGTAAAACACAGTTACCGCAACCTTGATGTTTTCCTATCCTTTAATTCATGAAATGTGTATGTGTGCGTGTGTGTGTGTGTGTGTGCGCCTAATGAATGTTGTGGGGTATAAAAAAAGGAATTCTTTTTGGTGTTTTATGAAAGAGACGCGTTTTATTTTGAGAGTGTTTTAGAGTGTCTTTTGGCCTATTCGAGAAAGCTTTATTTCTTTATGAGAAAGATTTGATTTTAATTGACAAAAGCTATGAGATTTTTCATTAAGTGTTGTTTTGGTAAAAACATGAATTTTATTAAACCTTAGCCAAAATAGGAATCGAGATTTATACGTTGCTTTCATAAATGATGGGCAATTTCTAGGATCTCTTTCGCCCTATGTATCAAGGTTTAGTAAAACGGTTATTTCTTTTTATAAAACCATTTTTTGTGACATTTGGAAACAACTTCTCTTTAGCTTTCTCGTAAAATAGGAATCGACTTTCATTAGCATTTCCAATTCTTAGCCTCGTGATGCTAATATCCTACTTTGATTGATTTTAGAAAAATCTTTATTGTTTTGGCTTTGAAATCCTTTTTTTGGTGTTACAAATCAAATTAAATATCAAAACGCGTAGGGGGCTATTCACGGGCATGTAAGCCATCAAAATATCCTCGAACGCCAACAATGACATATTTCACTACTACGAGGCCTTAAATCCGATTCTCGCCTTAGCGTCGTTTTAAGGCCCGACGATTACATGTTACAAAAAACGAGCACCTTGAATCTATTACATACATCAACACGTCCATCATCGGATTTGGACCACGGGGTCGCGTTCCTAGGCTCACACCCGAGATTACTACATGCCCACAAAATGAATACTATGAAACTGACCAACACGGATTTGCCTAATACACCACGATATCCGACAATGATAATCTAAATAGATTATACCCAATAAATCACCATAAACAAGCTAGAAATTTCACCAATTGGATATTCTCGGGTTATTAGGAAGAATTTTGTTTCGATGGAACCCTCACTAATAATCCCTAATCCATTATCCCACCATAAATTACATCAAAACTACATTTAATTTAACCAAATAATATGATATAAATTGCTATAACAAAGGGAATTTTCACCTTGCAAATGATCTCAAATGGATGTAGACTTGTGTATTTGAATAGGATAAGAAGTATATTTGATACAATCAAAATCAAAAGAGTATAAATCCTCTCTTCTTTTTTTCTCTTTTCTTCCTATTCGGTTGCAAAATTTGCTATTTTCCCTTCTATTTCCGTGCTTTGCTGCTGCTGAATTCTCCTCTTCTCTCAATCTGCTGAACCTCCTGTATGCTGAAGAGGGAATGAGCTGAAATAGGCTGGCTGGCCGCCTGCCTTCCACTCACCTGATTTCGAGTTCCATGTTTCGAGTTCCGTGTTTTCAAAAGGCGCACTTATTGGCCGCAGATCAATCCGCGGCTGGACGGTTTAACTTTCTTGATTTTCGTGCCACGCCTCGACTTTCGTGCCGTGACGTCGGTTTCCGCTGACAGGCTTGTATTTTACAGTCCGGGAATTACCGGGAGACGTGCCACCTCATTCGGGAATGCTCGTTTCGGACGGCCTTATTGTCACGTCAGCTTTGGTCGCCAATCATCGCGGTGGTGTTGAGCGTTCGCACTTGTGCCCGTTCCTTCGCTCCCGCAAGCCGGTTCAATTGACGATTTTGCCCTCCTGTCACGGTTGGCATAGGGAACGCAAAATTTGGGTGTCTATAGCTGCCCCTCTTTATCATGTTTATGCAATGTTTAAATGAAATGAACAGGATAAAGAATAGACACTCGATGCATGAACGACAGTGCGCAAGGATGACAATACATACGTGATGCAACACATATGACTTATGATGCAACGTAGGATGCAAAATATTCGTAAAAGGGTGTCGATGCGGATGATCATCTCGTCGGGGCCGGGTTTCGCCGCCGGTCACCCATCTCTTGATCGCCGGTTACCGTCGCCGGTCGATCGTCTCGTCGGGGCCGGGTTTTTGTCGCCGGTCACCCATCTCGTAATCGCCGGATACCGTCGCCGGGCACCCATCTTGTAACCCCCGGGTATCGTCGCCGGTTGGTTGTCTTGTCGGGGTCGGTTTTCGTCGCCGGTCACCCATCTCGTGATCGCCGGGTATCGTCGCCGGTCGATCGTCTCGTCGGGGCCGGGTATCGTCGCCGGTCACCCATCTTGTAACCCCCGGGTATCGTCGCCGGTTGGTTATCTTGTCGGGGCCGGGTATCATCGCCGGTCACCCATCTTGTGATCGCCGGGTATCGTCGTCGGTCGATCGTTTTGTCGGGGCCGGGTTTCGTCGCCGATCACCCATCTTGTAACCCCCGGGTATCGTCGCCGGTTGGTTGTCTTGTCGAAGCCGGGTATCGTCGTCGGTCACCCATCTCGTGATCGCTGGGTATCGTCGCCGGTCGATCGTCTTGCCGGAGCTGGGTTTCGTCGCCGGTCACCCATCTTGTAACCCCCGGGTATCGTCGCCGGTTGGTTGTCTTGTCGGGGCCGGGTATCGTCGCCGGTCACCCATCTCGTGATCGCCGGTCGATCGTCTTGTCGGGGCCGGGTTTCATCGCCGGTCACCCATCTCGTAACCGTCGGGTATCGTCGCCGGTCGATTGTCTTGTCGGGGTCGGGTTTCGTCGCCGGTCACCCATCTCGTGATCGCCGGGCATCGTCGCCGGTCGATCGTCTCGTCGGGGCCGGGTATCGTCGCCAGTCACCCATCTCGTAACCGCCGGGTATCGTCGCCGGTCGATTGTCTCATGAATGCCGGGTCTCGCATCCGGTCACTCGGTTGAATTGAGAAGCCGTGTTCGACACCTACTTCATCAAAATCTTGTCTTTTATTATCACATTATGAGTCAAATGGGCTTTAGAATCGATTAAGCTTGCAATGGACCAATGGGGGAGCACTGGGCCCAGCCGCAGATGGATCTGCGGCCAGCCGCAGATTGATCTGCGGCTAAGATCGGACATATAGGCGGCCAGCCGCCTCCCAGATCTGTCGCTTTCATTCGTACCCCACGCGATTTTCAAATCTTTGCACTCCCTTTTGCTGAGTTTTCCAACCTTTTTTGCAAAAACCGCTCCGGTTAGATCGATCTACGCATTATAGGTAACACTTTGACCGATCGTTTTTCAATTTCGTCAATGTTTTGCTATACATTTGGCTATTTACATGCTTAGAGATAAAAATGTATGCTTTATAATGTTATGTTATGCATTATTGTATATACATGTTATGCATCAACTGTGTGAGTCCTATTTTATGCTTATGATGCGGTCCCACATATCTGTCGTTCCTTTTTTGAAAGAAAATCATGCATTATGGTCCCTTTACATGTTTCAATTACACATATGAATGCAACTTTGATCTGTTGTGGCTTGGATTAATGGAAAACATGTTTAGCTTATGCCTGGGATGTCCATTTTACAAACGGAACTCTGTCGATTTTTTTTTTTGAGTGGGCATGCATCATGCTGCATTAATTATATGATGAGGGTAGGAAATTAGAATATTCGTGACATAATTCAAAAGGGGACTTACCTTCCTCTTCGCCTGATCTATTCCAGCTATGGATCCCGATGCTCCCAATAGCTCTTTTACGTCTCGGACCTCGGGCGTTTGCCGCCGTAGGGCTGCACCTGCCCCTGCCTTGCCTCGGACCCGCTAGGCTCACCGATTGGCGGAGGCTGTCATTCGGCCTGATCACCCTGATGTTGAGGAGGTTATTCTTCCGGAGGTTGCGGCAGAGGGGCCATCCTCCAGCACACCGGCCCCATCTCCTCACCGCGCCCTTTCTGGCGCCTCTGTGCAGATACCCGATCTATTGGGTCGGGATCTCAGTCGTCACCCCTCGGCATCTCTTGTAGCTAATGAGGTATGCTTAAAGTACTCCTCTGAACTTTATTCCCAAATTTTGTTTAGATCTGGACTGATCCATTCATTTTTTTGTCACAGGTGCCCGAGTTTACCCAGCCGAGGGGTAACTGGTTCAACATTTACTCCCTCTATACCGCTTTGCATAGCGACTACCGGGCGGTGGTGGATTCCTGGGGCTTCCGTCACTTTTTCACTATCATCCCCCGTCAGTGCCCCTGGGGTTACTTGAGGGCCTTATCCGAGCGATGGTTCCACTAGACGCAGTCTCTTCATCTTCTTGACTGCGAGGTGGTGCTGACCCCCTGGGATTGGAGGTACATCACGGGTATAGAGTTTGTCGGGTCCCGTGTCCCTCTGGATCTTGACATTACTCCAGCGGAGGTCCGGGCATTATTGGGCTTCGCTGCTGAGGACCGGGTCTTCAAGGCCCGTAGTATTCGGTCCGGTGCTTTGGCTGTCGATGTTGTCGGGGGTATATACGCACTGCCTACTCCAGCGGATCAGGGCATTCGTGACATTCTGCTACGGCACTTGTTCCTGACCATTATGAGGGGTTGTTTCCTAGGGAACAACTCCTCTACCATTCATTTCAGCGTCGTAGGAGCTGTCAGAGACGTAGACCGGATCGGTGACTACGATTGGGGGTCGTTCACCTTTGCTTATTTCCTCCATGGTCTGCGTCTACGTTCGGAGGGACAGACAGACGCTTGGCTCGGATTCTATCACTTTTTGCTGGTGAGGTTTCTCTTCCTCTCTTCTTACTGGACTTTCCTTCATTTATTTCTCTTTTCTGCATTTGTCGGTTACTCATGCTTTTCACTGTTTCTGTTCGCAGTTCTGGGCCTACGAGCGTCTTCCATGCCTGAGGCCCGTCACTACTCTTGGCCTGGACACTTATCCCCGGGGTCGGCGGTGGCATCACAGCACTCTGGAGGAGGTCCCGGTGTCGGGCAGCTTTGCACATTGTCGTATTCAGCTGGAGCTGATCATGGCTGCTGATGTCGTCTGGGTTCCCTACCTCTCCGAGCATCTGACTGTGGGGTTTGCCGATGGGCATCCTTCTGGCCCGGAGTTCGAGCTTTCCACCCGTCGCCTCACCTTGCAGAGTGTTGGAGGATGGGTGATGTACCTGGGAGAGCGCGCATTCAGATGCATTACTGGAGAGATCCGCATCCCGCACTCCCTTCCCTTCACTACCTCCTGGTCGTTGGATTCTCAGCCTTCGGAGATTATGCTAGCCGGGGAGGACGGTCGGATGCTGTCTACGGGTCCTAGTATGAGCGAGGCTTTCCGGACCTGGTGGGTGCCTCGCACCATCGGTCCTCAGACCCGGGCCACTTTCTTTCTTGGAGACATGGTTCCCGGCTCGGTGATGATGACTGATTGGGCCACCTGCGTTCGGACTCCCACTCATGCCGAGCAGATTGCCACTTTGACCCGCCAGGTGGAGCAGTTGTCGCTGTATCTTCGGGTGTTAGGCCGGACCCCAGAGGATGCTTACGCCTACGATCCTGACAGTGCGGGTTATGATGCAGGCCCGAGCTCATCCGATGCCACAGCGCAGCCATACATTCCTGACATAAATTTTGGTCCTCTGACTTCGACGACCCCAGGGGATCAGTTCGAGGATCTCGCTTTCATAGATGACATTGACTTTGTTTAGATCATGATAAGATAGGGTTTTTGTACCTGCACCTGTTTAGATTTATTTTTTCCCTTTTTATCATTATTACATGCACTATGTACTGAACTCATTTGTTTTATTTATGCACCGTTCTTTATCTTTTATCTCTATGCAATTCATTTGCTTTATTATTAACTGTATGATGCATGCTTTTTTTATTTATGGATAGAGAATGACCCCTGTACAGTCTTTTTGATACTATTTTTCACAGATGTTGTCCTCAGATGTCGTGGTACGTTTGGATCCCATTCCTCCCACAGGGTTGGTCGGCAGTATCCTCCGTTGGTTGGATAGTTTATCGCCGGCCGATAGGGTTATCACAGATGGCCTTTTGGGACATTCTTGGTCCTTATTATCCTTTCAGGTGCCAGCGGGCTTTGTGGAGGGTATTCTGAGCTATTGGGCCCCTGACCGTCAGGTGTTCAGATTAGGGACAGTAGAGCTGACCCCCACTCTCGAGGAGTATGCTCACTTTACCGGCCTGCCTTTGGACGGTCCTTATGCCAGGGTCACAGCTGGTTCTATGCGCTGTCAATTCTTGACTTTCACTGGTTTGCGGAGGACAGTTTTGTTATCGGTGATCACATCAGACCATATGGTTTCCCTTCAGTTCTTGATTGACCGATTTGGCTCACCCGATAGTTTTCATCTTTTCTTCGGTGATTTTTCGGTGTCCGAGGAGCGCTGGGGCGCTTTGCAAGTAGACGTTCTGATGGCTTGTGTCATTTCAGTTTTGTATTTGCCAGCCGGACCCGGTCAGTTGGATATGCGAATTGTCGCGGCCGTTAGAGCCCTTCAGGAGGATCACACCGTTCTTCCCATGATATTAGCAGATACTTACATGTCAGCCTCATATTGCCAGTCTTTCTGAGGCAGAGTATTCAGAGGGAGCTCGACTTTGTTGTACGTGTGGTTCATGAGTCATCTCAGTCCCATCGGCCGTTTCCGTCGCCAAGGGTTTTGCTTCAGCCATGACATAGCCACGCAGTTTTCGTTTCGTCCCGTAAGCTGTACTGATGTGGCCTCCTGGACATCATTTTTGTCGGTCATTGAGGATCCCTTTCATCTCCTGGTCTATTCGGGTTATTGCTCCTTTATGAGCTTCTTGACTCACGTGCCCAACCTAGATTTCATCCCTATTGCTGGCTTGAGGGGCGTGACGTCTTATCATCCCTTGGCGGTTACCAGGCAGTTTGATCAGACATAGGATTTTCACCCTTTCACGGGTGCAGTCGCCTACCGATTCCTTATATCATCCCAAACTGAGAGGGATCTACTGCGGGTTCACGATCTTTGGTCTTGCAGGATCTTTGCCGAATATAGTGAGAGCTGCCATCTCCAGACATTTGCTTACGTGCAGTGGTTGCGCGGAGACTTGGATCCGGCTGGTTTGAGTCAGACTGGGGCCTTTGATGACTCTGGAGTAATTTTCCCAGATGATACCACAGACCACTCCATCTCAGCTGATTCTGCCCCAAGTCGGGTTACTGAGGATACTCGACTCCGCCTGGCCTTCATTACTACTGAAGCTGAGAGGGATGCCGCTCTTGTCGAGAGAGATGATGCCATTCTGGCTAGAGACGCTGCCATTGCTGACAGAGACGCCATTGTATTTCAGGCCAGGGGCAGTTATAGATGCTCATTCTGGGAGTGTCAGCCGAGCCACTGCTTTATTGGACCGCATCAACATGATGGGACAGCAGATTGCAGGGGATGTTGATGCTTCAGATCTATCCACCACCTTGTCCATCCTGCTTCAGCTAGTTTCAGATTTGTAGATTATTTTATTTCCTGCATGGACTATGTTAGTTTCATCAGTTATCGAAAGAGAAATCTTGTAATAAAATGACTTATATATACAGACATGCATTTAAATTTAGTCATTTTCCCTTTTTGTCGTATCGTTGCCTTTCATTGGATCCTCATTTTATCCAGTTGGCCACGATTTTGACATTTCGCTTTCTTTCTCTTCTCAAGTCTTGATGGAGATCTGACAGATATTGTCGTACCCATGTCGATTTCATCGGATTGGGTCTTAGATTTTGGATAACTGTCTGGTTGGATCAGGGTTATGTCATTTGGGATGAAGCTGGTTAGGCGGCTAGTTTCGGGAAGATTTTGAGGGTGTAGGAAGGTTTATCTGGCTGACGGGAAATGGTTCTGTTTAAGGAAAGGATTATTTTTAATGGATCGGACCGCGCCGTGATGGCTGCCTACGTACTCCCACAAGTTGGGAGATCAGGTCCTACGTAGTTCGTTCTCAAAGAAAAAAGGGGAACTGATGATTCAAGCATAGAACCGCTTCACCGAGTCGGAATTGAGAGGCTGTGGAAATATCTCACCATCCATTTCCTGCAATATGAGGGCTCCTCCGGATAGCACTTTCTTAATCACAAATGGTCCTTCCCAGTTCGGGGCAAACTTCCCCTTGGCTTCGTCTTGACAAGGCATGACTCTTTTTAGCACCAAATCGTTTTCCTTGAACTTCCGAGGTCTTATCCTTTTGTCGTATGATCGAGAGATCCTTTGTTGATATAACTGACCGTGCCAAATAGCAGCTACCCTCCTTTCATCAATTAGGGCCAATTGGTCGTATCAACTTTGCATCCAATCCTCCTCGCTTATCTGAGCATCGATTACTATTCTGAGGGACGCCATCTCAACCTCAACCGGCAGAACGACCTCCATTCCATACACCAAAGCGTAAGGGGTTGCCCCTGTAGAAGTACGCGTTGACGTTCGGTATGCTAGCAGGGTGAGGGGTAACAAATCCGGCCATCCCCGATGATTAGCAGACATTTTCGCCATGATCTTCTTGATGTTCTTGTTTGCAGCCTCCACTGCCCCATTCATCTTAGGACGGTAAATGACAGAATTGAGGTGTTTGATCTTAAACTGGTCGCACAATCCCTTCATGAGGGTGTTGTTCAAATTCTTGGCATTATCGGAGACCAAAACCTCAGGTTGCCCGTATCGAAAATGACATTATTCCTGATGAAACCGACGCTGACCTCCTGAGTTACTTTGGGGAAAGAAGCTGCTTCTACCCATTTGGTGAAGTAATCGATCATAACAAAAATGAATCGGTGTCCGTTGCTTGCTTTGGGCTCTATTGGTCCGATTACATCCATTCCCCACATTGAAAATGGCCACGGGGAGGTCATACAGTGCAGTTCATTGGGAGGCGTATGGATCACATTACTGTGCGCCTGGCATTGGTAACACCGTTTGACATGATCGTCGCAGTCGGCTTTCAGTGTTAACCAATAATGCCCCGTTCTCAAGATCTTCTTGGCCAGCATCGGTCCACTCATGTGTGGCCCACACACTCCACCATGTATTTCGTTCATAATCCTTTGGGCTGTGTCTCATCTACGCATTGTAACAGTCCCAACCCAGCATCCCTCTTGTAGAGTGAATCTCCACTCAGGTAAAACTTCATCGCCATCTTTTGAATTCTCATCCTCTCAGCTCGGCTTGCCTGGTCGGGAATGGATCTATCCCTCAGATATTCCCTTATGTCGTGATACCAAGGCTGCATCGGCAGAACCACCTCGTCTGATAATACTGCAACATGTTCCTCGTATGCCGGGGCATTCTGTACTGCTATCTCAATCTATGGAACGTCCCTGCTCTTGATTACATGGATTAAGGAAGCCAGAGTTGCCAATGCATCGGCAAAATCATTCCGTCCACGGAGGATATGCCGGAAAGCGATATCTTCGAACTCTTGCATTAATTGGACAACACATCGGTGGTATGGAAGCAACCGGAGTTCCTTCGTGCTATACTCCCCGATCGCCTGTTTGATTACCAGTTCTGAATCCCCAAACACCGCTAACCTCTTCACTCCCATGTCGCGGGCAAAACGGAGTCCCAATATACACCCCTCGTACTCAGCTGTATTGTTTGAATTACTGAACTGCAATTTAGTAGCCACAGGGTATTGCTCTCCGGTGATAGAGACCAGTACTGCTCCGGCTCCTGCCCCCTCAGCATTCATGGCACCATCAAAATACAGCTTCCAGAACTGTCCCTCGTCATCACATTTCGCGTGTGATACCCAAAATATATCTTCGCCTGGCAGAGGAGTTTCTAACGGCTCCATCCCTCCTGATGGCATTTCTGCCAACTGATCCGCAATTCCCTGCCCTTTCATGGCTTTCTGAGTTACGTATACCATGTCGAACTGTTGTAAGATTAACTGCCATCTTGAAAGTCGACAGTTCAGCATGGGCCTTTCAAAGATATATTTCAAGGGATCCATCCTCGATATCAGGTACGTAGTATGCCCATAGAGGTAGTGCTGTAATCTCCCTGCAGCCCAGGCCAGAGCACAACAGGTCTTCTCGATGGGAGTGTAATTCTGTTCACATTGGCTAAATCTCTTGCTGAGGTAATAGATGGCCTGCTCTTTACCTGCCTCATTCTTCTGTCCCAACATACATCCTATCACGATGGCATTGACCGATATATACATAAACAGAGGGATCCCGTCCTTCGGGGGTACCAGCACTGGTGCCTCTGTCAGCTACTTTTTAATGGTCTGAAAAGCCTTCTAACATTGCTCATTCCATTCTTGGGAAGCACCTTTCCTTAACAGTTTGAAAATTGGCTCGCATGTAGTCGTCAAGTGGGATATAAAATGGCTGATGAAGTTTATTCTTCCGAGGAATCCTCTTATCTCCTTCTCTGTGTGAGGTACCGGCATATCCACAATGGCCTTAATCTTTGCTGGATCCAACTCAATGCCTCAATCACTAACCAGGAATCCCAAAAGCTTAACCGACTGCACTCCGAAAGCACACTTTGCTGGATTGAGCTTCAAATTATACTTTCTGAGCCGATCGAATAGCTTTTTAAGATGGGTTATATGGTCAGACTCTACCCTTGACTTCACGATAATGTCATCCACGTAGACCTCTATCTCCTTATGCATCATGTCGTGGAACAGGACCATCATGGCTCTCTGATAAGTAGCCCCCGTATTTGTGAGACCGAAATCCAATCGTCTATAGCAGAAAGTGCCCCAAGGGGTGATGAACGCGGTCTTTTCCCGATCTTCTTCTGCTACCATTATCTGATGATACCCCGCAAAGCAATCCACAAAAGAGTACATCTCGTACTGGGCTGTGTTATCTACCAGGATGTGTATGAAAGGCACCGGGAAGTTATCTTTGAGACTGGCCTTGTTTAGATCTCTATAGTCTACACATACCCTCACCTTCCCTCCAGGCTTAACCACTGGGACTACATTGGACAGCCACTCTGGGTAAGTGGATACCATAATGATTCCGGCCCTGAACTGTTTGATGATCTCTTCCTTCACTTTTAGGCTCCACTCCGGTTTCAACTTTCTTAGCTTCTTCTTGATAGGCCTGAAACCCTCCTTGATGGGCAACCGGTGCACCACAATGTTGGTGGACAATCCTATCATATCCTCATGAGACCAGGCAAAGACATCCTCATATTGGCTTAGTAACTCAGTCATTTCTGCTTTTTGGCTAGGGGTAAGGTCCGTCCCTATCTTGAGTTCCTTTGGCTTGTCAGGGGTTCCAATATCTATGGTGATGGTTTGGTCCAAGTTGGGTTTTGGTTTATCCTCGACCCATCCTTTGATCTCGCCAGGCGCATCGTCGTAATCTGTCTCGTCTTGCTCAATGCCCATTAAATCGAAATCCAGCTCAATGTCAAAATCATAATCATCATTCAAATTTGAAAGACCATTTGTTAGGCAAGGATTACTCAAATTGGTACACCTGACATGAAACAAAATACTTGTCATATATAAGTTATTTTCCACGACGATCACATTTTCAAATAACATGACGAAACGACATAATTATGCAAAATACAAAATAACAACAACAAAAAAGTAAACTTCTCCATCCTCCCATCCTCTGGGGTCTACCACCCTGATGTCGGGTTTTACCCTTGTTTGGATATCACTGGTTTCATGGTCCAGTTGTCGACGGTCAGGTCAGATGAAATGCGCTGGATAAAAGGTGGCTTCACATCGGACACTTCCTCGATGACTACGACTACATCGCCTGAGTCCCTTTTCCTACCTTCTTCAGGAATAATTAGCCCTGCCCAATTGATGACAGGCACCTTTTGTTGGGCTCCCGGTGGCGTGATAACATCCGTCCCCTCTCCATTGCTTGTTAATTGTCCGGGGATATAGCACCTGGTTTCAAACTTTTGTGCGACCTCCTGTAGGAAACTTTCCCTCTTGGTCGACTTATCACTTGCGGGGGTTAATTCTTCATCCCCTGACTCAATCACAGGCTCGCTAGTCCCCTGCTCATTGTTGACCTTGGTCACCGGACTGCCAGCCAGTCGAATCGGGGCCACGCCCTGTCGGTGTCTCCGTGTTATGCCTTCATGATATCCCAACCCTGCTTTACCTACCTGCTGGGGTAGTTGAATGAGCTCGGTGATTCCCTGACTGCTCTTTCCTAACCCCTGTCCAGGCTGGAATTTCATTTTTATCATTTCCTTTGCCACGAAGGTAAGTTCTAGAGAGACCTTAGGTTTCACGGCCGGGGCTCCCAGGCATCTGTAGTGGGGAGTGCTGATTTCCAGCGCTTAAAAACTGGCAGGTGCCGCCGACTCGTCCACATGAATCACTGGCAGGCCATTCCTGGGAGGAGAAGGGTCATCACATTCTGCCGAGATCGTTACCAGATTCCCGTCGATGATTAGTTTGATTTGTTGGTGTAACGTGGAAGGAACTGCCCCGACCATGTGTATCCACGGCCTCCCCAATAACAGATTATAACTGGCCGCAATGTCTAGGACTTGGAAAGAGATATCAAAAGTATAAGGTCCTATTTCCACCGGCAATTCTATCTCTCCAATTGTATCCCTCCGGGAACCATCGAAGGCTCGCACCACTACATGACTGGCCCGTAGGCGCCTGGGATTGATGTTCATCTTCTGCAATGTACTGAGGGGACATATATTCAATGCCGATCCCCCATCAATCAGCACCCCATTCATGATATAACCTGAGGAGATTACCGCAATATGTAGCGGTTTTCGATGCCCCCTTCCCTCCTTGGGGATGTCATCATCTGCAAATGATATTACATCACTCTCCAACAGATGGCCGACCAGATGGCCGAAACCTTCCTCGCAAATTTCTTTGGGCACGTATGCCTCCTCTAGGACTTTCGCCAGGGTTTTGAAGTGATCATTGGAAGATAACACCAAGTCCATGATTGATGTCAGGGTCGACTCCTCATTTAAAATCTGGATCCCTCTTGCTTCCGGATGATCCATCCTCCTCAAGAATTCCATGGCTCTCTCCTCGGATATCTCTTCATTTTTCTTCTTTTGGCTCTCAAGGACTCGCCCGGGAAGATATAAGGGATTCCCTTTTGTCGTCACAGAAGCACAACTGCCCGCTTCCTCTGACACCCCCCCATAATTCCATGGTACCGTCTTTAGACTGCTGACCGGGAGCTGCGATCTCGCTGCAAGGATGAGGGGTTTCAGAGCTGCCAGCTTGACAGGTCCCTCCGTGGTATTTCTACTTACCCCCATCAACCTAATGGGCGCTCCCCATGCACTTCCGTGATCACTTATCATGTTGATCATTTCCTCAATTTTCTTTACATAATTCAGCCTTGACGGCCCCTCGGCTTCACTGGCCTCTGCCACATTGACCCCCCCTCCATCATGTCTAGGCAGAGGATTGACCTTAACATTTGGGGAGTCTGGCTGTTCCACCACAATTTCCCCACTATCAATCAAGTTCTGGATTCTGTGCTTCAACGTCCAACAGTCCTGCGTATCATGACCCGGAGAACCTGAATGGTATGCGCATCGCTTGCTTGGGTCAAACCTTCTTCCCTTCGGGTCACTTGGGGGTGCCAAATCAACTATCTTCTTTTGGGCCATCAATACCGCCAACATCCGCTCAAAAAGATCCCCGAGTGGGGTGAATACTCGATTTTACGAGGCCTCGAATCTCCTTCGCCCTTCCGCCCTCTGATCATTGAAGTTAAGCTGTCGGGATGGCCCCACTCTCTGCCCCTGTACTGGAAGATTGTTTTCTGCCTCTCTAGGTGACCCCTGAAGGATGAGGGAAACATCCTCCTCCTTTTTCTTTTGCACCCTACGGGAAGTGCTGCCATAATTTCCACTCTGTATTTGTTCTGCAGCCGTTTCCAAAGCCGTGAAATCCCGAATCTTACCAGAATTCAAACCCATATCCACCATTTCTCTGTGTTTAATCATCTCGGCAAAAGGCCTACCAATCCCTGATATAACCCGCTCATAATAAGGTGCCTCTTGAATGTCTACGAAGGTCATCACCATCTCCGACTCACTCATGGGGGGATTCACTTGTGCGGCCATACCCCTCCATCGTTGTGCATAATCCCTGAAGGATTCCCTAGGTTGTTTCTTAACTTTTGTCATTTGGAATCTATCAGGGGCCATTTGTGCTTGGAAGCTATACTGTGTTAAGAAGGTGTGGGCCAATTCCTCCCAATTGTGTATCCGGGCATTGTCCAGTCGGGCATACCAGATTCTCGCTTCTCCCGTCAAACTCTTTTGGAAAAGTTGCATCCTTAGACCCTCGTCTTCTGCATAAGATCCCAGCTCCCCAATGTAGATTTTCAGATGGGTATAAGGATCCCCCTTACCATTGTATTTCTCAAATTCGGGAATTTTAAATTTCTCCGGGTATCTGGTTCCGGGGAAGACACATAGATCCGAATAATTAACCCTGCCTAGGGACCCTATGCCTTTCATGGATTGGATAGTTTCCTCCATTTGTTTCATTTTCTTTCGCAGGTCATCCGTATCTCCCTCTTCCAGGATAGTAATCACTGTTTTGTTAGGTACGGGAATGGCTTTTGGGACGACTGGCTCGCCCTTAGGTTGGGGTGGATCCTCTTTAGGTGGATCCTGTCGGGGTAGCAATTGTTCCTTCAGCATTATGGCCATCTCCAACATTTGTTTTTTAAAATCATCAAATTCCTCCCTAGATATGGAACCAGGATTAGTAGGTGGGAGATCAGCCATTTCAGATGTAGAGTTTTGAGCCCGTTTAGATTGCGAACGCGTTTGAGGAGCAATCCTACAGAAATAGTGGTTCGAAGTTTATTCCTGGGGAATGAAAAATGTGGATGCATGCTAAAGCTGTAACTTTTGTGTTTTTGGGTTTTTTAATCTTTTTCTGCAAAACAGCATGTTAGTAGTCCCTTATTGCAATAATAATTGATAGGCATGACTTATTATGCTTCCCCAGCTGTTCCTTGCAAAACATAGAGGTTAGTAATCTTTTTTTTTGACAACAGGGAAGGCATATATGAATATTGAATGAGACCATTGTTAGGTTTGTATAACGCGAACATGCAATCAAATTACATTAATAAAACGGAAGCGCGATAAAATCAGATTTTAAAATTTTATACAAACCATCACCATGATCTTTCTTTATGCACAATTATTAATTAAACGAAAGAGATGGAGAATAAGAATTATACCCTTGTAGAATTCTAGCTTCCTCAGGTACAAGTTCACCTCCAATTCCTTCGCGTTCTCCTTGAATTCCACCGATTAAATTCCTTCCTTTGATCAACGTTAGCCACCCAAGTGTTTGGCCTCTAGAGGTGATCCACCAAGGAATAATACTTGTTCAAGAAGATGGGTGTTGGCAAAACCCTAGTTTCTATCTCTATAGAAATTGTAAGTACTCTCTACAATTCTTATGTAAGAGTGTGTAACCCAAATCTATGATAAGACTTCTCTTATTTATAGATGTAGGAAAACCCTTCCCTAAACTATTTAGGATTAGGGTTTCTATTCTAATTAAACTCCTTTAATTAAATTAAACTCCTAATCCAATTAGAAATTCATGTGAGAGTACTTCTATTAATTAATTCTCAATCCCTATTAGGAATTAAATAATAGTAATAGTAATAATAATAATAAGACTCCTCTTATTAATTTATATTTAATATTTCTAAAATATTAAATAATAAATATTAAGCTATTTAATTTATTCTATCTCCATAGACTAAATTAAATACACTTAACTTATTATTACAATTATGCCATTTACTTCTTAAATAAATATTTTTCTTTTGCGGTGTGACCCTTTAGGTTCTCCATATTAAACCGGTTGTGAATAAATCAATTAGAACAATTCTAATCTTATTTAAATAAATAAATTAAACTATTTACTTCATTTAAATAATAATATTTATTCTACAATAAGGGTAAGCCCCCTTAGCGATCAACGACTTTCCAGATAATATAGATTTCAACATTAATCACAAAAGAACCTTTCAGTGAATAGTTACCGTATAATTCAATCCTTCTACCATACAATGTCCCAATTAAATATAAGACATGAAATTACTGTCAAGTCTTATTTTATTTAATTATATGTATTTCGATTCTCAAATGCACAACTCTAATTAATGCAAATTAGAAACTCCTTTCTAATTTCATTCTGCTTTGGCCAAAGACTTCTGAGTCGTCATTTATCGAATCACATAGGACATTCTCTCCTTTTACTAGAAGTGGTAGATTTTTTATTGATCATTCACCTATCTCCATGTATAACTTATTATACCCAATCATACCCTTTGATATACCCTAAAGGTCTTAAGGGACATGTCAAAGTATAACTCATCATACACAAGATACTATGATGATCTCAAGTCCAAGGATCACTTGTACTACTATCACTAGAGGAATTCCTATTGACAGGCGAGTAAAACTCCATTAGGTATTCCTTAGCGAGCCACGTTCAGTGAACTTATTCTCTAATAAGCACCTACATACTTGCTTTAGTGTCTCCACACAAATGATTATGAGATCAATCATCCTCTTCATAAGAGCAAGCAACGTATGTACTAATCTATCCGGATTCACTAATCCCCTTTTTAGTAATCCAACGATTAGGAACAATTTTAGTTTGTGAGCTATCTTGAATTTAGATCTCATTAGCATGATCACCATCATGATTCTAAAAACATTGCTCAAAACTATGGGTTTATCACATTTAATATAACAGCACCATGTAGATAAAGTAAAATGCCTTTAACAAACGAATAAGATTACAAAGTATATGCTACATCATATCAAATATGATTGGCTTGTGTGCATACTACTTTCAACCATGACATTTATACGTGCGAACGTAAAAGGGCATGAAGAGACTTTTCCTGCGTTGGGTTAATCTGAGGCTGACCTATCCTAGGGTTACTCTCACGAGCTTTTCGGCATGAAGGTCCCCAAATCTTCGCAATCTACTCGTCTGAGTCCCTTCGATTGGAGCGGATTTGGGTGGTGCGTTTCCTGAGCCATCTCCGGGGAGCAGCCCCTTCGAGTCCAGTAATAAGCAATCGACAGGTTCGCCTCAAGAGGAGGTACACTCTCAACATACATTCACATTCATCGTCCTCACCGTATGCAAATGATTACTTTAAAGTAAAACAATCCCATTCAAATCATTCATTTATTTGGCAAAACACACATTCACACAACAAAAGTAAAAAATCAAAATATCGCACATACACACATTTATGAATTTTTTTTTAAGGATAGGATAGCATCAAGATTTTGAACGCGGCTTAAGCCCTTTAATATCCCCAGCAGAGTCGCCAGCTGTCGACGCCGGTTTTTTGTCCTCTTCCGATTTTGGGTCTTTTTGATTAAATGATTTTTGGGAAAATATCGGCATTAATGTCGACGGGGTTTTGAAAGATCGGTTTTTTATGATGAGCCAATTAACCAGAGTCGCCAGTTGGTATATTTGAAATGGATGTACCAACTCATCCGAGTTTTCGTTTTTTTATAAATCGCTGGCTCATATGTGACTCCGAATTAATTGGTCTGCGAACCGAGATTCATAAAGTTCGGGGGCTTGCTTAAGCGAGGGGAAGGTGTTAGGCACCCCCCGACTTCCGTAAAACACGGTTACCGCAACCTTGATGTTTTCATATCCTTTAATTCATGAAATGTGTATGTGTGCGTGTGTGTGTGTGTGTGTGTGCGCCTAATGAATGTTGTGGGGGTATAAAAAAAGGAATTCTTTTTGGTGTTTTATGAAAGAGACGCGTTTTATTTTGAGAGTGTTTTAGAGTGTCTTTTGGCCTATTCGAGAAAGCTTTATTTCTTTATGAGAAAGATTTGATTTTAATTGACAAAAGCTATGAGATTTTTCATTAAGTGTTGTTTTGGTAAAAACATGAATTTTATTAAACCTTAGCCAAAATAGGAATCGAGATTTATACGTTGCTTTCATAAATGATGGGCAATTTCTAGGATCTCTTTCGCCCTATGTATCAAGGTTTAGTAAAACGGTTATTTCTTTTTATAAAACCATTTTTTGTGACATTTGGAAACAACTTCTCTTTAGCTTTCTCGTAAAATAGGAATCGACTTTCATTAGCATTTCCAATTCTTAGCCTCGTGATGCTAATATCCTACTTTGATTGATTTTAGAAAAATCTTTATTGTTTTGGCTTTGAAATCCTTTTTTTGGTGTTACAAATCAAATTAAATATCAAAACGCGTAGGGGGCTATTCACGGGCATGTAAGCCATCAAAATATCCCCGAACGCCAACAATGACATATTTCACTACTACGAGGCCTTAAATCCGATTCTCGCCTTAGCGTCGTTTTAAGGCCCGACGATTACATGTTACAAAAAACGAGCACCTTGAATCTATTACATACATCAACACGTCCATCATCGGATTTGGACCACGGGGTCGCGTTCCTAGGCTCACACCCGAGATTACTACATGCCCACAAAATGAATACTATGAAACTAACCAACACGGATTTGCCTAATACACCACGATATCCGACAATGATAATCTAAATAGATTATACCCAATAAATCACCATAAACAAGCTAGAAATTTCACCAATTGGATATCCTCGGGTTATTAGGAAGAATTTTGTTCCGATGGAACCCTCACTAATAATCCCTAATCCATTATCCCACCATAAATTACATCAAAACTACATTTAATTTAACCAAATAATATGATATAAATTGCTATAACAAAGGGAATTTTCACCTTGCAAATGATCTCAAATGGATGTAGACTTGTGTATTTGAATAGGATAAGAAGTATATTTGATACAATCAAAATCAAAAGAGTATAAATCCTCTCTTCTTTTTTTCTCTTTTCTTCCTATTTGGTTGCAAAATTTGCTATTTTCCCTTCTATTTCTGTGCTTTGCTGCTGCTGAATTCTCCTCTTCTCTCAATCTGCTGAACCTCATGTATGCTGAAGAGGGAATGAGCTGAAATAGGCTGGCCAAAGCCAGCCGCAGATTGATCTGCGGCTGGCCGCAGATCAATCTGCTGCTGGCTGGCCGCCTGCCTTCCACTCACCTGATTTCGAGTTCCGTGTTTCGAGTTCCGTGTTTTCAAAAGGCGCACTTATTGGCCGCAGATCAGTCCGCGGCTGGACGGTTTAACTTTCTTGATTTTCGTGCCACGCCTCGACTTTCGTGCCGTGACGTCGGTTTCCGCTGACAGGCTTGTATTTTACAGTCCGGGAATTACCGGGAGACGTGCCACCTCATTCGGGAATGCTCGTTTTGGACGGCCTTATTGTCACGTCAGCTTTGGTCGCCAATCATCGCGGTGGTGTTGAGCGTTCGCACTTGTGCCCGTTCCTTCGCTCCCGCAAGCCGGTTCAATTGACGATTTTGCCCTCCTGTCACGGTTTGCATAGGGAACGCAAAATTATTTAAAAATTTTGCCCTCCTGTCAAGGTACTAAAAATTATTATAAATGATAAATAAATCATTTAAATAATATACTAAATTTTTAAAATTATTATAAATGATAAATAAATCATTTAAATAATATACTAAAATTCTAAAAATGTTATAAATGATAATTGAATCATTTAAAAATACTACCAAGCTTGTAAAAATTATTTAAAAATAATATTAAGCTTCTAAAAATATTATAATTGATAATTAAATTATCTAAGTTAATATTTCAGCTTTTAAATAAAGTTTTATTGATAAACCTACGTGTTTAACTATCTAATAACGCGATTGAAAGGCTGAATCAACGCCGAACCTTAACGATACTTGACTAGTTCAATTCGATACATGCTATTGTAAATTTTAACGCTTATGATTAGTATAAATAGACATAAATAGACTACGTGACATCGATAGACAGCGTAAACTAAACGTACTACGCACAGGCAAGTCTCCAAACCTTGTTACCTTTATGCAAGTCTTTTATATATCTTGCTATCAATTATTGTGAAGTTATTGCTTCTTGATTCAGCATAACTTAAGAAATGAATCATTATTCATATATTGTTTATCAGAGCATAAATTGTTATGTCAAGCCAAATTGTTTGGTACGACATCTTATACTGAGTATACAAACACCCTTTATGGAATGTTATTGTCGATAATATATTGACATCAAGTGCAGTTGGGCACAATTAGGATGGTACGCATACTCCTAGGATATTGAATAGGCTGAACCCCTAGAAGATATCTGAACAAAGCTTTTCTAAGTCATTGAAGATTGACAGAACTGGTTGAAACACATGGTTCATGTATTGAACCCTCAGTTAGGCAAAATCGTTGAACTTCCATCAAATTAAACACATTGTGTTTACATTTTTTGAATAAACTTGCTGAGCATTCTGTAGCTCATCCTTGCATAAACTTTCCTTTGCAGTTTTAGATGGTAATCCCGGAACTTCAGGGATGAACAATGGAAAGAGGCAATTATCTGTTAATGTTCTAACGAGAACTATTGTCTGTTATGGGATACTGTGAACCTTGGATAGATAGATATTATATATTATGAAATATTTATAGTTGAATAGTTTCACGTGAGCACCAAATTTGCTACAAGAAGTGTAGAGAATTTGGGGACTTCACAGTGAGTAAACAATTGCCCACAAGGGTAACAATAATATCATGTGAATAACCAGTGAATAGGTTTCAAATGAATAATATAATCCTTTCTGAATTCAACCAAACATTGATGAAGAACTAAACGCTCAATAAGAAACTCGGCTTTTGAATCAAGTTTAGAATGCAAAATCAAAAGTACGTCTGAGGGTCACAAGACCATGAACTATGTCCTAGGTTAAGTATTTCTACTGTAACCTTTAACAGTCTAAAGACTATATGGACCATCTATCTCGTACTCCGGGGGATCAGCCCTTCGTACCATGTATTGTGCACAACCATCTTAACATTATTGAGTAACGTAATCCCCTATAATAGGGTTGTTCATCTCAGCATTGACATTAGAATCCATACCAAGAGAAGTTTGGTTTGGATTAACTTTAAAGGAATGTTAAGTCTTTAGAATGTCCATCAACTATAGACTAGTCGAATCAGAAGGGTTCAATATCAATTCAAGGTTTGATAATAAGTAATCTTGTACAAGGGAACTATAACAATGATTGGATAACAATGATCCACAATTGAATAGCTTTCATTTATCAAAATTATGCTTTCAGAAGAATTGAAAAGCTTTAAAAAAAATATCGACATTACAACAAATTATATAACCTTGCTAAACAATAAAGAAGCAAAGGTTAAGAACTTGTCTGCCATATCTTCTACAATAATGCTATTTACTTGTTCCCACGAGTAACCTATACATTGAGGTCACAGTTGAACAATCAACGATCACAGTTTAATTCAAACTAATCGTTTAATTACTTTATAACTTATATTCTTATTGCTTTATTATCTTTACTACATGCATAACATGTTGCATCATATGTGTGAAATTATTTTGTTGGGAATCAGCATGCGATCGTTAAACTCATTATCATAGGAAGAGAATGTTATAAGATCTACATGTGATTACCTTTATTCATTGTATGTGATTGGATGGATGACAAAATGATAAGAAGAACATTCATACTATTAAGCCTTGTAAAAGTCCTTAATGAAATATATGTACAAGGACTTAGAAGATCAAATATGTTGGGTTGATCTAAGCTGAATGAATATCTATCCGATCAAAGCATGTTTGTAATATTAGGTTTTGTATAGTCCTTAAATGAATATGATGTACAAGGACTTAGAATAGAAAAAAATCAAATTTGTTAGGTTGGTCTTATGAGATGTAATGATATATGCACAAAATAAGGGTCAGACTGATCGTAGAGCATTGCACTGACTAAGTGAAAGATCGTAGAGCAGTCAGTCAACATCGTAGAGCCAAGTATGTCATCACAGGGTCTGTCAGGAAAATATATAGTTCTCTCGGCAGAACGTAAGGCACTCTCGGCAGGACATAGAATTGCCCCAACCGAACATAGAGCACTCTCGGCAGGATGTAGAGTTTTCTCGGCAGAATAAAGAACACTCTCGGCAGGACGTAGAGTTACCTCGGCATTGTAGTGCTAAATCCCAAGATCGTAGAGTCTGCCAAGCAAGCACAGTAACAGGCTCGGCAGATCGTAGAGCTCACTCAGAAGCACTCCCTGGGCATCGTAGAGTTGCGCATGTCAACGCAAAGCTTGCAAGGCAATAGAGAGTGGCTCGGCAGAATAAGGAGTTTTGATGAGTGGGTTTTATACCTATGAATTAGGTATTATTGAGCTTAATTATTGTTATCCTTAAGTGTTTTTAATCTCATTTTATTTGTTTTTGTGTTTATTTATTATAGGATAGAGTTGGAGGGGCATAGAAGTCATTTGGTGAAGAAAAGAATTAAAAAGGATTAAAAATTGGGCTGAGTGGCATTTTTGTAAATATGTGGTCCTGGTCAAGCGCCTAGGCGCTTGGATTTGAACTAGGTTGAGCGCATAGGCGCTCTAATGCAGAATGTGAAGGTTTTGTGCGGCTGTGAGGAAAAATTAAAGCCAATTAGGAATCTGAATGAGGGTTTTATTAATATGCAAAGGAGAAGACTTCATAACATAACGAAATAAGGGATTTTGCAGAGAAAACAACAAGGAGAATATGAAGGAGATCTACAGAGCTTGAGGAGCGGCTTTATAGTTTCTTCTATCCCTTTCTTTTATCTTTAATTTTTGTAATCTCTGGGATGTTTTTATTTATTATCTGGATGATGTTTTCCTTTATTGCTATGAACTAAACTTTCAATTAAGATTGCAACGGAACTTAGTATGTAATTTAGATTGATGCTTTCTATTTAATTTAAGTTAATTACTCTTGAATCATTTATCATATCTTGTGTTTATTGATTAATTGTCTGATCAACAATTACCTTGATAATTTATACAAAATTGGAAGATGGAGTATAGATCTAGATCTGGGTATGATAGCATATGTTCATATAATCTGAATAAGGTTAATATGATTAGCGTATAGGATAGGAATATACCTATATGTCTTTTGCAGCCATTGAAGAATTTGTGCTTGAAATCCTAATTAACATAATTCACATAGGAATATAGTGAGTTAATTAGTTAGGGTGTTTCTTGTAATTCTGTTGCTTAATTGCTGGATTTATAAGGATTTGTTCATGTGTCTATCGGAATAAGCGCATGAATAATATAAAGAATTCTTGGTTAGCGATTCATTGTAATTAATTAATTAAATAGGAAGTGTATTGGTTTAAATGAAATACTGAGGGAAGTTGTAATCTTAAGCTTTTAAATCTGTATTTTTCTTGTGATTAATTATTTTAGTAGTTAATTTTACTTAATTTTAATTTTAATTCTCAAATATCATTCGTAGTTTAAATAGGATTAATTAATTAGAAATTAGTAATTGATAAATATTAACTTATTTCCTCGTGGGAACGATACTCTACTTACTCTTTATTACTTGTTGACCACGTATACTAGCGTGTAAATTGTCAATACTTATTTTGGACAACAAGTTTACTCAGGATCGTAGAGTAAGCAATGCAAAGAGGAGATCATTGTGCTAACATGGGTTCGTAGAGTCAGTCTAAAGCCGGCCACTCTACGACTCCCATGAACAACCTGCAACCAAGCAGCAAAGTAAAGAAGTCTCTGCTGAAGCACCCAAAGTTAAAGTGACAATCTTCAAGACTGCCAAGCAAGCTGGGCATGAGCTATCAGACATAGCAAAATCTCTGAGCACAACCAAAGCATCAAGCCATAGCAGAGATCACAGGACAAGCTCAAGTAATCACTCTACGATCCATTAAAACTTTAGACCTGCATCAAAGATAAAGGTTATAGAGTAGGAAAGTTACAGCAAGATCAAGTGATCGTAGAGTTGAGTCTAAGACAACAGAAGCACTCTAGCAGTCTCAAAAAAACAAAGCAAGAAGATCATAGAGCAGTACTCTATAACAAGGCATAAGAGAGAATATTTGAAGATAAAAGTAGAGCAGTCCTCTACATCAAAAGGTGTCACAACAAACAGAAGATCATAGAGCAGTCCTCTATGACACATTAGTAGAGCCAACACCTATAGAACATAGAGCAGTCCTCTATGATAAGCACACTGCAGTAATGGCTCAACAAAGATCATAATGCTATGCTCTGGGAATGAAAAGCTAAATGGAGATCACAGAGCATAAGGGAGCACAGACTGCAGTATAGTAAGAAGCACATTCAAGAATAATGCAAGTGCAAAAAGCCACTCTACGAACTGCAAGGCAGCACAAGGCCACAACTGAAGTTAACAGTTAACTTTACGATCAAAGGCAACAACAGTCTTCAGTCAGACGCAAGCAGTTAACTCTAGGATCAAAGCTACAGGCTACACCAAAGATGATCGTAGAGTAAGTAAGTGCCAGCTAGATTAAAAATATTAAGCACTCAGGGTTGCTATCCCAAGATGAGCGGCTGAGTAGATAAAGGAGTATAATAAATAACCAGTTTGAGTGGAGCTCAAACAGCCATACTTACAGCAGTCAACAAGAAGCACATGTGACTCCACTATCTTGGTACCAGCTAATGGATGCTAACTCAGCCATCACTAGCAGACTTAAGGAAGTAAAATACTCAATGGTACAAAAAACAAGTCTGCAGAAAGTTAGTCTCCAACGAAAAGAAGTGCAATGGGAAGATATCAATGGCAAGCTTCCAACGGGAAGAAAGTGGAGAACTACAAAAGAGAAAACCACACTCGAATGTAAGTGGGCATTGGTATACAGTAAGCAAGAGAGCAAGAACACAAACTATACACTCAGCTAGAAGCTTCACTGCAACACAAGAGGTATGCCAAAGGGCTGGCATATGAGCTAAGAGTCGAATGACCAAGAAGCCAAGATCTAGAGCAACCAGATCCAGAACGGACAACTCTATGATTAAGCAAGGAACAATATGTGCTGAACAGATAAAGAACTGACTTGGATAAGTTAACCAGTGTTCAACAGAAGTGATCATCTGCATCTACTATGTACCAGAAGAAGGAAGGGCTTCAACAACCATCATCAGTAGCATCCAGAAGAAGATCACAAATAGCTGCCAAGTACCTGAAGATGAAGAAGATCAAAGTTCATCTTAGCAGAACAACTCAACAAACACTCAACACACCAAAGAGGGCGGGGCGTCCTTGTCTTAAGTGATTAAACAAAGTCAAGTCTGCTGGACTTGCTGAGTACCGGAAGGTACAAGAGACTCTAAGTCTACTGGGCTTAGTCTACAGGTTCCAAGGCTGCTGGCCTTGAAGAGTTCTTTGTGAACTGGGTTTCCAAGTCTGTTAGACTTGAAGAGGGTCATTGGATCTTTGTCCGAGGGACTAAAAATAACTCACGTCTGCGGGACACAAGAGGGGTCAGAGGATCCGTGTCTGTGGGACTTGAGGAGGGTCATAGGATCCTTGCCTTTGTCACGCCCCGAAAATCCACCTGCTAGCTTCTTTTAGCTAGGTCGGATTTCGTGCTAACTTGTATAACCTTATTCAAAACATTCATTAACTTAAAGGTAATGTACACGATAAGTTTCTATAAAAACTCGTAATATAATTGATTTGAATCGTATATAGAAATCTTAACTTCTAATAATCAGAGTAAGGTGCAGAAAAGTGATAAAATATCATTTGTTCATTGTTACAACATTCCCAGGTTACTTGTTCTTATTACAAATAAATCCTAAAAGACTTAAAAATAAATCTCTATTTATCTATCTGAGACTTGCAGTATTAGCAACCAGTTAGTTCTCAGGAAAGAGGGGGCTCTCCGTTAAAACGCCGCGCAATTAGATGACCTAACCCCTTTCCTCGTCAGAACTTTCTAGACATTGCCAATAATGTTAATCTAACATAGTTAAAATGACTTCTACATCTTCAACTTAAATCTTTATACCTCTGTAACCAAAATGTCACTCATATCCATAACTGGATAGCACCTGACAAGTGTACCTATTAGTTTGCCACCTATTAGATATTCCATAATATATAACTTCTATCTATCCAAGGTTCACAGTATCCCATAACAGGTACTAGTTCTGGCCAGAACGTTGTCTGTGTTTGGATACCCTCACTTGGATGTATAGATTCATATCTAATGAATACCTCATTCATATCTATATTCCCTATCTATCTGACATTCACAGTATTAATGATAAGATTGTTCTTGGAACTGAGGGGCGCATTCCGGTAAAGGTGGCACCTTACCGGCGCTCATTAAGTGTAACCTCAGCGCTTACAGAACTTTCCACATCATTTAAATATCCTCATTCAGATGTATAGTTCGTATAGATACTGTATCTAACTTAGTACAACTATGCTAAATGAAATAAAGATCAGAGTACACCGCAATCGATGAAATAAAGGATCATAATATATTACATAACATTTGGTTAGATTACATTGTTTTCAGTACTAAGTTATTACAACAAAAGCCTTTAAAAGACTTAGATTATTCAAAAGCAGTTAATAAAACTAGTAAGCATGCCCTTTTCCTTTATCTGTCCCAGAAGTGCCAGGGATATCATTTAAAGCTGCAAAAGAAGATATGCGCAAGAATGAGCTACAAATGCTCAGCAAGTTCATTTAAAAATGTAAACACAGTGTGTTTGATTTGAAAGATGTCAGGTGATGTATAATTGATACTTAGGATTCTGTACCGGAACCATATATTTCAAATTGTCCTGTCAGTCTTCAATGACTTAGAACCTCTTTGAGTTCGGATATCTGGTAGGTGATCAGACTCACCAATATCCTAGGAGTATGCATATCATCCTACCACATTTTTGGTCAATTTAAGTTAATTGCCAATATTGGTCAATTCATTTAATTGCCAATTTAAACCTTATTCGAAGGTTTGTCGGACCACCTTCCATCCATGGTGTCCCTTTTACTCAGTATAGATGTCGTACCAAAACAATTTGGTTTGACACAACAATTTTAAGCTCAAACAGTCAATAAATGATTTCATTTCTTAAGTTATGCTAAACAAGTAGCAATAACTTCACAATAATTGGTAGCAAGACATGAATGAATTGCTTAAAAGTAACAAGGTTCGGAGACTTGCCTCGTATATCTTTTACAGATAAATATAACAGTCTACACGTTCGTCGTAAATCCTACACGATTATAAGTTCATGTAGACCAATTAAGCGTTTAACGATTAAATCTTTTAAGTTTTATTTCGGGTATCATAACCGCATATAAATAAGACTTCTTTTATAATATATGAAATAATTTTAGCAGTATAACTACTTATAGAATGAATATTTTTCAATTATATTAAAAAAAAATTGAGCATTATAACTGCTTGCAAAATGAATATTTGGCTTTTATATTTGAGAAAATTTCAGCATTATAACTGCTTATAAAATGAATATTCGGTTATTATATTTGAGAAAATTTCAGCATTATAACTGCTTGTAAAATGAATATTTTTACTAAAATAGTTGAAGAAATTCGGACATAGTAACTGCTTATAAAACTATATTTTCTAATATATAAGAGAAATAAATTGGACATTATAACTGCTTGTAAATAGGACTTTTGTACTATATACTTAAAATAATTTGGGCATTATAACTGCTTATAAAAGTATATTTTTACTAAATATATAGACAAAGAATGAAAATAATAACTACTAGAGTAATACCTCTTGTAGTTGCTAGCTTTACTTCCAATCACGCAGCGCTTCGATGCTTAGAAAGTAATTTTTATCTCACAATATCTCTCAGAATATAAATATAGAGTGTTTTTGCTCTTGAACTGCTCTTGAAAAATGGTAAGGAATGAATGAACTGAGCTTGCTATTTATAGAAAAACCAAGTTTCATTAATTGCACGTTAGGGGCTCGGCTTATTACACTTTGTACCCGGCTTATTACACTTTGGTACCTAGGTTAATTACACTTTAAGCTAATAAAAAGTGGTTAATTACACTTTAGTACCTAGGTTAATTACACTTTAGTACCTAGCGTGTGCCAGGCGTAAGCTGACGTGTGCCAGGCGTAAGCCGGCGTGTGCCAGGCGTAAGCACGACAAAGCATAAGCATGACAATGCGTAAGCACGTCAAAGCGTAAGCACGACAATGCGTAAGCACGTCAAAGCGTAAGCACGACAAAGCAGCTTATAAAAAAAACGAATATACCAAAAAGTTCATTGGCTAAAAAATTATTTTTAAGCACGACGTGTCAAGCACGATGTTTTTTGGAGAAAAATTTTATTTGACCTAATTTATCGTTTATATAATAAAATTACAAAACACTTGCTTCAAAATATCATTTGGATCTTTATTTAAGCACATATGATACAAAATTTGAATCTCATTGGGGTTTAAGATTTTAAACTTCTCGATACCTAGTTTTAAGTCACTAATTTAACCTCTAACCATATACGATCGTATTTATAAGCCTCATAAATATTCAGGGTATTACAGCCTTAGTGGCTAAAAACAACTCTTGTCTGCTGGACTTGAGGAGGGCGCATAATCCTTGTCTTTGTGAATAAAACAATTAGCAGATTCCTACTTGTTGAAGTAGAAGAGTGGAGTAGGAGTTATTCAGTCTCTGAACCACTTAAAATCTCTTGTGTTATTTACTTTATGCCATTTACCTTATGTACAATAACTGCTACATCTGCTATTGTAATGCCTCTGAAACTCGGGTCTTACCTTGAACCCGGGTCCGGTACGTCACGGTACAACCCATACAACATAGACTTACTACAAATATGTAATTATAATAATATAACAACATATCCTCATCTAATCCCAGGAACGAAGACCTTAAATAAAACACTTATGATCAAGGTTGAATAAATACCATGATCCTTTACAATATCTCATGTGTGAACGCAAGGTTCAGATTCTGATTTTATCCAATCCCTAAATATTCACAAGGTTATTCAATAAACAATACATTAGTTATAAAAATGTCCTTTATACATCATCAGCATCCTTGTAGTTTACTATAACAAGTAACTAATATAATCACGTCTTAACTACTGTAATCGATAACCTTTATCTCTAACTCAAGGTTTACATAGTCAAATCCACGTACATTATATACTGTCATCACAGTTAAATAATTACAATAAAGGAACATTTAGCAACCTTCCTGTTTCCATGCGCCTCTAATCCTTATCATCATGATATCAAGATAATTGCATTGCATCGTAAATCTGCAAAAGTTTTATTTTTGCAAGAATGATCACGACAGCTCAGCAAGGACTAACAGTTTTCACATTTCATGCTTCACGTAACACATAAGTTTGCATTTATCCATGCGTTATGATTCTCATACTATGCATCTTACTCATGCATTATAAATCTTATGCAATTCATCTATATATATGCATCATGCATCTCATAGCATACCTCATGCATCTCATATTGTATGTTTACAATAATTCAAGTTCCACATAGAACAATATAATCACATAATTGCACATTGTGCACACTTTAATCATGCTTGCATATAATCCACATAATAGTGAAAGATTTAGTAATCAAGTCATGTACATTAATACATTTTTAAAAAAAAGTCAACAAGTTACTGAAAGAACTTGCCTTAAGCGCTCATTGCAAAAATTATGATAATTTGTCCTTCAAATATCCTACACAATTTATTTAACAATAAAATACCAATTAGCCACTAAAAAGCTTCATATAATGGTTTACAATATAAGAACTCTTATTTCATATTGTTCGTTTCATTTGACTCGAAACACTATTTAAGTTCATTAACAGTTTACACGGCGTTTCGACGTTTATACGCCACACGCCCGATTCGCCTCATTTGAATATGCTTAGCATGCTCATACGTTGGGTTATAACACTCTATTATGTTTCATTATTATTAGAAACAAAATATTAAACAAGGTTATACACACTTGTTACGGCGTTATGACGCTTGCACGTCTATACGCCACACTTCCCTATTCGAACGCCCAAGTGACACGCGATTGCGTACGCTTAGCACGCCCATTCGAATTGTCCAATACCCAATGGTTAATGTTAAGTATCATTATAAATCATAATAATCATGTTTTAGAACTTAGAACATCATTTAACAATGTCGGGAGCATTATACTTTGCACACGCGCATGACCGACGCCTACCGTTTGCACAATAGCCCTAAAAACGGTCAATTTCAAAATTTCTCCAGTTAGAAAATTTCAATTCTAAGTTATGGATGTTGTAGGTCTCTCTCTAACCTTTCCGGATCATCTTGAATCGTCCAAATCCGAGTCCGTATGAGAAAGTTATGGCCATTTTTTCAACGGACGTCGAAGCTGAGTCGGGCAACGCACACGCGGGCGGGCGGCACCAGGCGCACGGCGTGCGGCAGCGCGCGCGCGGGGCTTTGGTGCGGGCGCGCGGGTGGCCTGATGGCCCTTGTCAGACATCGCGATTTTGACCCTCCTTCACTCCAAACCTCATAACTTCTTCTGTAGACCTTCAAATTGGTCTGTTCCAGACTCTATGGACTCCTAAGACATAGAGCTACAACATATCAAAAATTCAGAGCTACCCATAAACACTAACATGGCCAAATCTTAGGCCAAAGTATCAACTCATGCTCTGTTTTGAATGTTCTAAGTGTTCTTCACTAAAATCATCACCAAATCTTTGTTTTAACACCTTTTTACTCGATTCCAGTTGGGTTAACTTGGTAATCCATGTAACTACAATACCATAACAACAAACAAATTAAACCAACAAGAAAAATTAGCTATAGATTGTCCAAAATAGTCCATAGGTCCAAGATTTGTCCAAAATGTCCATTGTTCTTCATGTTCTTCATCCTCCTTAAGCATAGGTACGAATTTCTTCCATCTTTGTTCTACTTTGATGTTATTAATAGCTTACATAACCTCTTAACAACATCAACAATCATCCATAACAAACAATAACAACAAGACTCGCAAGAAAACCAACCCATGAGCATAAAAGCTCTAAAAACCAAAACTTTGGAAAATCTTTTACAAAACTCAAACGAAATGAATTTAATGAGATGTTACCTCTGTAAATCTCTTATAGATGATAGAGAAGCTAGCTAGGATTTATTAGAGTTGCTTGAAGCTCTTCATCTTCTTCTTTTCTTCCACCCGCGCTCTTTTCTTCTTCCTTCTTCCTTTTTCCGGCGACTTTCTCCCTTTTCCGCCGACCTTCTCCTTCTTTCTTCTTCCTCTTGGCTGCAGATTTTCCCTCTCTCTCTCTCTCTCTATTTGCTGAACTTAGTCAAGGAAGGGAATGGGAGGAAATGAATTATTTGGGAGAAGTGGAATGAGTGATTTAGGGAGAAGTGGGAGAAAAATGGGAGTGGATCAAGGTGGCCAATTTTTCTAAGCTTGCCAGCAATCTCTCCCTCCTTGCTCTCATTTGATTGGTCTAATGTGGTTGGGTAGTTCCCACTTGATGTAGCAAGCCAAAATAAATACCCAAAAACACTAAAAATATATCCGAAAACTCCCACTTTTGCACCAAAACTGGTAAACAACTCTACCCAAAATTGAAATGGGTATTACCATAAATATTGGGATGGGTAAAAATAATTATTATGAAATTTGTCCAAATATTCGGAACACCCATATAATACATTTCGGATATTGATAAAATCACGTATCAGCTCAAATAAAATTTCCGACGCTTGGAAAAATTATTCGTGCTTATACACGTATTTATGAAATTTATTAAAATCAAAAAGACACAAAAATATTATGGCATGAATAGTGCCTCGGAAAACGTTCCCGGTGAATAGTGATTTTGCGATCTGTCGTAAAAATCAATTATTCATTCCTACGATTCAATAACGCATAAAACTTCATACCTTGACATCACTCAGGTTATAAAATAACCTTTAAACGTGTCACATAACAAAAATAATATTTAATCCATTTAATAATATTAATAAACCCAAATTACAAGGGTATTCACGATTCGCGATCGCTGCTCTTCACGATTAACTCCCCATAATCATATACATCATCGTACATATATCCCACCCATATTTTGGGTTAGCTCGTTTACAACAAATAACTCGTTCAATAATATTATCCTTCAACTATTTATTTAATCCAATAAATAGTATTCTAGCGATATTTCTCGAAACCACCAACTTAGCTTATACGAAAACTTTCATACTTACTAATCATCGTCTACACATAATCTAGGTTAGAATATAACCTTTAAACTCTTAACACATAATATTATTAATAAAAGTCTATTTTTCTCAATAATATCCATGAGCTCGAATTACCAAGCTACCCACGACTCACGATCGTTACAATAATTAACTATTAACTCATTCATTCTGAATTTATGTATATATTTTACATTTATATATATACATATTAAGCTCACCAAAAATCACATAGATATATATAACACATATATATTCAAACTCGAATCTTGATAAGAATTATTCTATATTAAATTCTTATTATAATTATTCTCGAAAATTCGGGTTGTCACATCCTTCCCTCCTTATAAGGATTCCGTCTTCGGAATCACAAATATCAAACCTCTCTTACTCGGTTTGCGTAAACCTTCTTCCAAAATTTTGTCGTTGAATTATTTCAACGCATTACTATAACATAGGTTTCATATTACCTTTTTAATCCACTTTCCTCAACCAACTCTCGTAGGTTTTATTTTATAACCTTTATCAAGTCAATTATACTCTGAGTATTATCCTATCTTTAACCATCAATTTCCTTTTCTAAGTATCATTGTATGTCACAATCATCATAATAATTTAATATCATGATTTACTCACTCATAAACATTCGGGATATTGCATTCACCCCTTCTTCTAAGAATTTCGTCCTCGAAATTTCGGTGTAATCATTTCTACTCATTCTACTTTATCATAACTAGGTTTTCATTCTAACCTTTACACTATCCTCTTTCAAGGATTCACTTAAAATTATCGCATTCTACGACTACTTCTCCTTGGGAAAATCACCTTTCCCACATTCAGTTTCCCGAATAATAGGAACCTTCAACAATTGTTTAATAATTGTGAAGTAACTTAAACAAATAGGAAAAAAGAAATTCCTTAAAAACTTTTCATATTATGCTGAGGGGCCATAAAGACCATGACCACAGAGGTTTACGGGTATTACTACCCCTACCAATTTCAATTATGAAAAAGGTAATATACCCCTGCTGAGGGCCATAAAGAACATGAACATTGAGGTTTATGGGTATTACTACCCCTACCGATTTCAATTAAGAAAAGGGTAATCTACCTCCGTACGCCAGGTGATCAGCCTTTTGTATTCTGATGTTGTGCACAACATTCTAGCTAAACGACTATATGCGTTTGCTTGACCACCATAGGGTCAGTCGGGATTATTCCGACATCAAATACCTCAATAATAGGGTTGTTCACCTCAGCTTACTACAAAATTCCACACCAAAATAATTTGTTTTGGCATAAATTCTCAAATAATTCTTGAAGTTCATAAACACATTGCAACATTCATCTAGCCGAATCAAATAGCTTAGACTTTTATTAACAATTCAGACATCAATCGAATTATGTTAGCCAACTCAATTGGCATACTTTTTCATACTTTTAAAGAAAACAAAAATCATTTTATGACGTCATGATACCGCACTGTTTCTACAGTCCGTTGAGGATTCCATCATTTGGTGACTTTGTCATACTACATCATACCATAGTGGGTTGACGATTCTATGATCACACATCCAACACTAGGTTAATCTGCACTGATGACTCCATCATCTGTCATTCTACACCAGGTTCCATGATGCACTGATGACATAAAATACATTTTAATATTTTCAAATCATTTTTGTCTAGCCGAAACTATTAGCATAGACATATGAATAATGGTACTTTTTCAAAACTTATTGGTTCAAAAATTGACCCTACATATTTTTCGAAAACATAAAAGTGCAAATATCAGCACGATGTCAATAAATTTCGAAGTCTAGCATAGCTAGAAGATTTAGAATATCCATGTCTCCTCGTCAACTTCAATTTCTCTCCAATACATCATTGCTTAATAATTATATCTATTTCTAACATCACCAATGTTCATCATTTTGAGAATTCACAATTCTCGCTTTATAACTTTCCTATACCCCAATATAGTTCATCAACTTACCACACATTATGAGTTCAAGAACTTGCCACAATAATAGGAGTTTAGGAACTTATCCTAGCAATACGTAGTCCAAGAACAAATCGAGGACTGTCCATACAGTGAGGGGCTCAAAACATACCATATGATTATAAGTCACGAACTTACCATAAGTATGAGTTTCAAGAACTCGCACCTAATCTTATTGTTCTCTAACTAACAAGTATAAATATGAGAAAAGAATCACCTTCTCGTCATACGTATAGCGATAGCGCAATACCAGGTTCCAACGATTATCAATATAGGAAGCTAAGTGATTGTTCACAATCCCCTGCCCATACAAGGAATCGATCAACTCGGCCACTAATCAATATAGGAAGCTAAGCGGTTGTTACACCAAGCACAAATTCCCCGCCCATACAAGGAATTGTTCAACTCAACCACTTTACCGATATAGGAAGCTAAGTGGTTCTCAAACCAAGCACGAATTCCCCGCCCATACAAGGAATTGTACAACTCAGCCACCAACATGAGTCCTCAATTGAAATCACCCCCAATCCTAGCTTACTCGTTGCTTAACAAGAATTTAATTCGTGTTTCATCATCCATAACTCTTTCCGAGTTTTACTCGTATTATCTCATAGTACCATCTATCTATAGCATTGAGCTAAAATTTTTAATCATACAATTGATCATCTGCCATTCTATGACTTAATCCAATCACTTCGTGATCTTACTCTACGATCGTTTCATCCTACGACCTTCTATATTCTTCTCTTTAATCATAATATATGATTTTATGCCTTTACGCCTTATAGACCTCGTCTATTTATCAATACTTATCACCTTTATTATTGGAGTCAGGTAACTCTTAATTCTCATCTTTTATAACACATCAAGATTCTTCTTTGAATCGTCTGATATATATCTCAATTCTTACTATGAATTTTCTAAATTCATTTACTATAAATTAAACTCTATTTGAGTTTATTCTTTATCATCCTCTCTACGGTTATAGTCTAAGGAACTCTTACCTAATGTTTATAACCTATCAGCTCTGATACCAACTGTAACGCCTCCGAAACTCGGGTCTTACCCTGAACCCGGGTCCGGTACGTCACGGTACAACCAATACAACATAGACTTACTACAAATATGTAATTATAATAATATAACAACATATCCTCATCTAATCCCAGGCACGAAGACCTTAAATAAAACACTTATGATCAAGGTTGAATAAATACCATGATCCTTTACAATATCTCATGTGTGAACGCAAGGTTTAGATTCTGATTTTATCCAATCCCTAAATATTCACAAGGTTATTCAATAAACAATACATTAGTTATAAAAATGTCCTTTATACATCATCAGCATCCTTGTAGTTTACTATAACAAGTAACTAATATAATCACGTCTTAACTACTATAATCGATAACCTTTATCTCTAACTCAAGGTTTACATAGTCAAATCCACGTACATTATATACTGTCATCACAGTTAAATAATTACAATAAAGGAACATTTAGCAACCTTCCTGTTTCTATGCACCTCTAATCCTTATCATCATGATATCAAGATAATTGCATTGCATCGTAAATCTGCAAAAGTTTTATTTTTGCAAGAATGAGCACGACGGCTCAGCAAGGACTAACAGTTTTCACATTTCATGCTTCACGTAACACATAAGTTTGCATTTATCCATGCGTTATGATTCTCATACTATGCATCTTACTCATGCATTATAAATCTTATGCAATTCATCTATATATATGCATCATGCATCTCATAGCATACCTCATGCATCTCATATTGTATGTTTACAATAATTCAAGTTCCACATAGAATAATATAATCACATAATTGCACATTGTGCACACTTTAATCATGCTTGCATATAATCCACATAATAGTGAAAGATTTAGTAATCAAGTCATGTACATTAATACATTTTTAAAAAAAAGTCAACAAGTTACTGAAAGAACTTGCCTTAAGCGCTCATTGCAAAAATTATGATAATTTGTCCTTCAAATATCCTACATAATTTATTTAACAATAAAATACCAATTAGCCACTAAAAAGCTTCATATAATGGTTTACAATATAACAACTCTTATTTCATATTGTTCGTTTCATTTGACTCGAAACACTATTTAAGTTCATTAACAGTTTACACGGCGTTTCGACGTTTATACGCCACACGCCCGATTCGCCTCATTTGAATATGCTTAGCATGCTCATACGTTGGGTTATAACACTCTATCATGTTTCATTATTATTAGAAACAAAATATTAAACAAGGTTATACACACTTGTTACGGCGTTATGACGTTTGCACGTCTATACGCCACACTTCCCTATTCGAACGCCCAAGTGACACGCGATTGCATACGCTTAGCACGCCTATTCGAATTGTCCAATACCTAATGGTTAATGTTAAGTATCATTATAAATCATAATAATCATATTTTAGAACTTAGAACATCATTTAACAATGTCGGTAGCATTATACTTTGCACACGCGCATGACCGACGCCTACCGTTTGCACAATAGCCCTAAAAACGGTCAATTTCAAAATTTCTCCAGTTAGAAAATTTCAATTCTAAGTTATGGATGTTTTAGGTCTATCTCTAACCTTTCCGGATCATCTTGAATCGTCCAAATCCGAGTCCGTATGAGAAAGTTATGGCCATTTTTCCAACGGACGTCGAAGCTGAGTCGGGCAACGCACACGCGGGCGGGCGGCACCAGGCGCACGGCGTGCGGCAGCGCGCGCGCGGGGGGCTTTGGTGCGGGCGCGCGGGTGGCCTGATGGCCCTTGTCAGACATCGCGATTTTGACCCTCCTTCACTCCAAACCTCATAACTTCTTCTCTAGACCTTCAAATTGGTCCGTTCCAGACTCTATGGACTCCTAAGACATAGAGCTACAACATATCAAAAATTCAGAGCTACCCATAAACACTAACATGGCCAAATCTTAGGCCAAAGTATCAACTCATGCTCTGTTTTGAATGTTCTAAGTGTTCTTCACTAAAATCATCACCAAATCATTGTTTTAACACCTTTTTACTCGATTCCAGTTGGGTTAACTTGGTAATCCATGTAACTACAATACCATAACAACAAACAAATTAAACCAACAAGAAAAATTAGCTATAGATTGTCCAAAACAGTCCATAGGTCCAAGATTTGTCCAAAATGTCCATTGTTCTTCATGTTCTTCATCCTCCTTAAGCATAGGTACGAATTTCTTCCATCTTTGTTCTACTTTGATGTTATTAATAGCTTACATAACCTCTTAACAACATCAACAATCATCCATAACAAACAATAACAACAAGACTCGCAAGAAAACCAACCCATGAGCATAAAAGCTCTAAAAACCAAAACTTTGAAAAATCTTTTACAAAACTCAAACGAAATGGATTTAATGAGATGTTACCTCTGTAAATCTCTTATAGATGATAGAGAAGCTAGCTAGGATTTATTAGAGTTGCTTGAAGCTCTTCATCTTCTTCTTTTCTTCCACCCGCGCTCCTTTCTTCTTCCTTCTTCCTTTTTCCGGCGACTTTCTCCCTTTTCCGGTGACTTTTCCGGCGACCTTCTCCTTCTTTCTTCTTCCTCTTGGCTGCAGATTTTCCCTCTCTCTCTCTCTATTTGCTGAACTTAGTCAAGGAAGGGAATGGGAGGAAATGAATTATTTGGGAGAAGTGGAATGAGTGATTTAGGGAGAAGTGGGAGAAAAATGAGAGTGGCTCAAGGTGGCCAATTTTTTTAAGCTTGCCAACAATCTCTCCCTCCTTGCTCTCATTTGATTGGTCTAATGTGGTTGGGTGGTTCCCGCTTGATGTAACAAGCCAAAATAAATACCCAAAAATACTAAAAATATATCCGAAAACTCCCACTTTTGCACCAAAACTGGTAAACAACTCTACCCAAAATTGAAATGGGTATTACCATAAATATTGGGATGGGTAAAAATAATTATTATGAAATTTGTCCAAATATTCGGAACACCCATATAATACATTTCGGATACTGATAAAATCACGTATCAGCTCAAATAAAATTTCCGACGCTTGGAAAAATTATTCGTGCTTATACACGTATTTATGAAATTTATTAAAATCAAAAAGACACAAAAATATTATGGCATGAATAGTGCCACGGAAAACGTTCCCGGTGAATAGTGATTTTGCGATCTGTCGTAAAAATCAATTATTCATTCCTACGATTCAATAACGCATAAAACTTCATACCTTGACATCACTCAGGTTATAAAATAACCTTTAAACGTGTCACATAACAAAAATAATATTTAATCCATTTAATAATATTAATAAACCCAAATTACAAGGGTATTCACGATTCGCGATCGCTGCTCTTCACGATTAACTCCCCATAATCATATACATCATCGTACATATATCCCACCCATATTTTGGGTTAGCTCGTTTACAACAAATAACTCGTTCAATAATATTATCCTTCAACTATTTATTTAATCCAATAAATAGTATTCTAGCGATATTTCTCGAAACCACCAACTTAGCTTATACGAAAACTTTCATACTTACTAATCATCGTCTACACATAATCTAGGTTAGAATATAACCTTTAAACTCTTAACACATAATATTATTAATAAAAGTCTATTTTTCTCAATAATATCCATGAGCTCGAATTACCAAGCTACCCACGACTCACGATCGTTACAATAATTAACTATTAACTCATTCATTCTGAATTTATGTATATATTTTACATTTATATATATACATATTAAGCTCACCAAAAATCACATAGATATATATAACACATATATATTCAAACTCGAATCTTGATAAGAATTATTCTATATTAAATTCTTATTATAATTATTCTCGAAAATTCGGGTTGTCACATCCTTCCCTCCTTATAAGGATTCCGTCTTCGGAATCACAAATATCAAACCTCTCTTACTCGGTTTGCGTAAACCTTCTTCCAAAATTTTGTCGTTGAATTATTTCAACGCATTACTATAACATAGGTTTCATATTACCTTTTTAATCCACTTTCCTCAACCAACTCTCGTAGGTTTTATTTTATAACCTTTATCAAGTCAATTATACTCTGAGTATTATCCTATCTTTAACCATCAATTTCCTTTTCTAAGTATCATTGTATGTCACAATCATCATAATAATTTAATATCATGATTTACTCACTCATAAACATTCGGGATATTGCATTCACCCCTTCTTCTAAGAATTTCGTCCTCGAAATTTCGGTGTAATCATTTCTACTCATTCTACTTTATCATAACTAGGTTTTCATTCTAACCTTTACACTATCCTCTTTCAAGGATTCACTTAAAATTATCGCATTCTACGACTACTTCTCCTTGGGAAAATCACCTTTCCCACATTCAGTTTCCCGAATAATAGGAACCTTCAACAATTGTTTAATAATTGTGAAGTAACTTAAACAAATAGGAAAAAAGAAATTCCTTAAAAACTTTTCATATTATGCTGAGGGGCCATAAAGACCATGACCACAGAGGTTTACGGGTATTACTACCCCTACCAATTTCAATTATGAAAAAGGTAATATACCCCTGCTGAGGGCCATAAAGAACATGAACATTGAGGTTTTATGGGTATTACTACCCCTACCGATTTCAATTAAGAAAAGGGTAATCTACCTCCGTACGCCAGGTGATCAGCCTTTTGTATTCTGATGTTGTGCACAACATTCTAGCTAAACGACTATATGCGTTTGCTTGACCACCATAGGGTCAGTCGGGATTATTCCGACATCAAATACCTCAATAATAGGGTTGTTCACCTCAGCTTACTACAAAATTCCACACCAAAATAATTTGTTTTGGCATAAATTCTCAAATAATTCTTGAAGTTCATAAACACATTGCAACATTCATCTAGCTGAATCAAATAGCTTAGACTTTTATTAACAATTCAGACATCAATCGAATTATGTTAGCCAACTCAATTGGCATACTTTTTCATACTTTTAAAGAAAACAAAAATCATTTTATGACGTCATGATACCGCACTGTTTCTACAGTCCGTTGAGGATTCCATCATTTGGTGACTTTGTCATACTACATCATACCATAGTGGGTTGACGATTCTATGATCACATCCAACACTAGGTTAATCTGCACTGATGACTCCATCATCTGTCATTCTACACCAGGTTCCATGATGCACTGATGACATAAAATACATTTTAATATTTTCAAATCATTTTTGTCTAGCCGAAACTATTAGCATAGACATATGAATAATGGTACTTTTTCAAAACTTATTGGTTCAAAAATTGACCCTACATATTTTTCGAAAACATAAAAGTGCAAATATCAGCACGATGTCAATAAATTTCGAAGTCTAGCATAGCTAGAAGATTTAGAATATCCATGTCTCCTCGTCAACTTCAATTTCTCTCCAATACATCATTGCTTAATAATTATATCTATTTCTAACATCACCAATGTTCATCATTTTGAGAATTCACAATTCTCGCTTTATAACTTTCCTATACCCCAATATAGTTCATCAACTTACCACACATTATGAGTTCAGGAACTTGCCACAATAATAGGAGTTTAGGAACTTATCCTAGCAATACGTAGTCCAAGAACAAATCGAGGACTGTCCATACACTGAGGGGCTCAAAACATACCATATGATTATGAGTCACGAACTTACCATAAGTATGAGTTTCAAGAACTCGCACCTAATCTTATTGTTCTCTAACTATTAAGTATAAATATGAGAAAAGAATCACCTTCTCGTCATACGTATAGCGATAGCGCAATACCAGGTTCCAACGATTATCAATATAGGAAGCTAAGTGATTGTCGAACCCATCACAATCCCCTGCCCATACAAGGAATCGATCAACTCGGCCACTAATCAATATAGGAAGCTAAGCGGTTGTTACACCAAGCACAAATTCCCCGCCCATACAAGGAATTGTTTAACTCAACCACTATACCGATATAGGAAGCTAAGTGGTTCTCAAACCAAGCACGAATTCCCCGCCCATACAAAGAATTGTACAACTCAGCCACCAACATGAGTCCTCAATTGAAATCACCCCCAATCCTAGCTTACTCGTTACTTAACAAGAATTTAATTCGTGTTTCATCATCCATAACTCTTTCCGAGTTTTACTCGTATTATCTCATAGTACCATCTATCTATAGCATTGAGCTAAAATTTTTAATCATACAATTGATCATCTGCCATTCTATGACTTAATCCAATCACTTAGTGATCTTACTCTACGATCGTTTCATCCTACGACCTTCTATATTCTTCTCTTTAATCATAATATATGATTTTATGCCTTTACGCCTTATAGACCTCGTCTATTTATCAATACTTATCAACTTTATTATTGGAGTCAGGTAACTCTTAATTCTCATCTTTTATAACACATCAAGATTCTTCTTTGAATCGTCTGATATATATCTCAATTCTTACTATGAATTTTCTAAATTCATTTACTATAAATTAAACTCTATTTGAGTTTATTCTTTATCATCCTCTCTACGGTTATAGTCTAAGGTACTCTTACCTAATGTTTATAACCTATCAGCTCTGATACCAACTGTAACGCCTCCGAAACTCGGGTCTTACCCTGAACCCGGGTCCGGTACGTCACGGTACAACCAATACAACATAGACTTACTACAAATATGTAATTATAATAATATAACAACATATCCTCATCTAATCCCAGGCACGAAGACCTTAAATAAAACACTTATGATCAAGGTTGAATAAATACCATGATCCTTTACAATATCTCATGTGTGAACGTAAGGTTTAGATTCTGATTTTATCCAATCCCTAAATATTCACAAGGTTATTCAATAAACAATACATTAGTTATAAAAATGTCCTTTATACATCATCAGCATCCTTGTAGTTTACTATAACAAGTAACTAATATAATCACGTCTTAACTACTATAATCGATAACCTTTATCTCTAACTCAAGGTTTACATAGTCAAATCCACGTACATTATATACTGTCATCACAGTTAAATAATTACAATAAAGGAACATTTAGCAACCTTCCTGTTTCCATGCACCTCTAATCCTTATCATCATGATATCAAGATAATTGCATTGCATCGTAAATCTGCAAAAGTTTTATTTTTGCAAGAATGAGCACGACGGCTCAGCAAGGACTAACAGTTTTCACATTTCATGCTTCACGTAACACATAAGTTTGCATTTATCCATGCGTTATGATTCTCATACTATGCATCTTACTCATGCATTATAAATCTTATGCAATTCATCTATATATATGCATCATGCATCTCATAGCATACCTCATGCATCTCATATTGTATGTTTACAATAATTCAAGTTCCACATAGAACAATATAATCACATAATTGCACATTGTGCACACTTTAATCATGCTTGCATATAATCCACATAATAGTGAAAGATTTAGTAATCAAGTCATGTACATTAATACATTTTTAAAAAAAAGTCAACAAGTTACTGAAAGAACTTGCCTTAAGCGCTCATTGCAAAAATTATGATAATTTGTCCTTCAAATATCCTACACAATTTATTTAACAATAAAATACCAATTAGCCACTAAAAAGCTTCATATAATGGTTTACAATATAACAACTCTTATTTCATATTGTTCGTTTCATTTGACTCGAAACACTATTTAAGTTCATTAACAGTTTACACGGCGTTTCGACGTTTATACGCCACACGCCCGATTCGCCTCATTTGAATATGCTTAGCATGCTCATACGTTGGGTTATAACACTCTATCATGTTTCATTATTATTAGAAATAAAATATTAAACAAGGTTATGCACACTTGTTACGGCGTTATGACGTTTGCACGTCTATACGCCACACTTCCCTATACGAACGCCCAAGTGACACGCGATTGCGTACGCTTAGCACGCCCATTCGAATTGTCCAATACCCAATGGTTAATGTTAAGTATCATTATAAATCATAATAATCATGTTTTAGAACTTAGAACATCATTTAACAATGTCGGGAGCATTATACTTTGCACACGCGCATGACCGACGCCTACCGTTTGCACAATAGCCCTAAAAACGGTCAATTTCAAAATTTCTCCAGTTAGAAAATTTCAATTCTAAGTTATGGATGTTGTAGGTCTATCTCTAACCTTTCCGGATCATCTTGAATCGTCCAAATCCGAGTCCGTATGAGAAAGTTATGGCCATTTTTCCAACGGACGTCGAAGCTGAGTCGGGCAACGCACACGCGGGCGGGCGGCACCAGGCGCACAGCGTGCGGCAGCGCGCGCGCGCGGGGCTTTGGTGCGGGCGCGCGGGTGGCCTGATGGCCCTTGTCAGACATCGCGATTTTGACCCTCCTTCACTCCAAACCTCATAACTTCTTCTCTAGACCTTCAAATTGGTCCGTTCTAGACTCTATGGACTCCTAAGACATAGAGCTACAACATATCAAAAATTCAGAGCTACCCATAAACACTAACATGGCCAAATCTTAGGCCAAAGTATCAACTCATGCTCTGTTTTGAATGTTCTAAGTGTTCTTCACTAAAATCATCACCAAATATTTGTTTTAACACCTTTTTACTCGATTCCAGTTGGGTTAACTTGGTAATCCATGTAACTACAATACCATAACAACAAAAAAATTAAACCAACAAGAAAAATTAGCTATAGATTGTCCAAAATAGTCCATAGGTCCAAGATTTGTCCAAAATGTCCATTGTTCTTCATGTTCTTCATCCTCCTTAAGCATAGGTACGAATTTCTTCCATCTTTGTTCTACTTTGATGTTATTAATAGCTTACATAACCTCTTAACAACATCAACAATCATCCATAACAAACAATAACAACAAGACTCGCAAGAAAACCAACCCATGAGCATAAAAGCTCTAAAAACCAAAACTTTGGAAAATCTTTTACAAAACTCAAACGAAATGGATTTAATGTGATGTTACCTCAGTAAATCTCTTATAGATGATAGAGAAGCTAGCTAGGATTTATTAGAGTTGCTTGAAGCTCTTCATCTTCTTCTTTTCTTCCACCCGCGCTCCTTTCTTCTTCCTTCTTTCTTTTTCCAGCGACTTTCTCACTTTTCCGGTGACTTTTCCGGCGACCTTCTCCTTCTTTCTTCTTCCTCTTGGCTGCAGATTTTCCCTCTCTCTCTCTCTATTTGCTGAACTTAGTCAAGGAAGGGAATGGGAGGAAATGAATTATTTGGGAGAAGTGGAATGAGTGATTTAGGGAGAAGTGGGAGAAAAATGGGAGTGGCTCAAGGTGGCCAATTTTTCTAAGCTTGCCAGCAATCTCTCCCTCCTTGCTCTCATTTGATTGGTCTAATGTGGTTGGGTGGTTCCCACTTGATGTAACAAGCCAAAATAAATACCCAAAAACACTAAAAATATATCCGAAAACTCCCACTTTTGCACCAAAACTGGTAAACAACTCTACCCAAAATTGAAATGGGTATTACCATAAATATTGGGATGGGTAAAAATAATTATTATGAAATTTGTCCAAATATTCGGAACACCCATATAATACATTTCGGATACTGATAAAATCACGTATCAGCTCAAATAAAATTTTCGACGCTTGGAAAAATTATTCGTGCTTATACACGTATTTATGAAATTTATTAAAATCAAAAAGACACAAAAATATTATGGCATGAATAGTGCCTCGGAAAACGTTCCCGGTGAATAGTGATTTTGCGATCTGTCGTAAAAATCAATTATTCATTCCTACGATTCAATAACGCATAAAACTTCATACCTTGACATCACTCAGGTTATAAAATAACCTTTAAACGTGTCACATAACAAAAATAATATTTAATCCATTTAATAATATTAATAAACCCAAATTACAAGGGTATTCATGATTCGCGATCGCTGCTCTTCACGATTAACTCCCCATAATCATATACATCATCGTACATATATCCCACCCATATTTTGGGTTAGCTCGTTTACAACAAATAACTCGTTCAATAATATTATCCTTCAACTATTTATTTAATCCAATAAATAGTATTCTAGCGATATTTCTCGAAACCACCAACTTAGCTTATACGAAAACTTTCATACTTACTAATCATCGTCTACACATAATCTAGGTTAGAATATAACCTTTAAACTCTTAACACATAATATTATTAATAAAAGTCTATTTTTCTCAATAATATCCATGAGCTCGAATTACCAAGCTACCCACGACTCACGATCATTACAATAATTAACTATTAACTCATTCATTCTGAATTTATGTATATATTTTACATTTATATATATACATATTAAGCTAACCAAAAATCACATAGATATATATAACACATATATATTCAAACTCGAATCTTGATAAGAATTAATCTATATTAAATTCTTATTATAATTATTCTCGAAAATTCGGGTTGTCACATCCTTCCCTCCTTATAAGGATTCCATCTTCTGAATCACAAATATCAAACCTCTCTTACTCGGTTTGCGTAAACCTTCTTCCAAAATTTTGTCGTTGAATTATTTCAACGCATTACTATAACATAGGTTTCATATTACCTATTTAATCCACTTTCCTCAACCAACTCTCGTAGGTTTTATTTTATAACCTTTATCAAGTCAATTATACTCTGAGTATTATCCTATCTTTAACCATCAATTTCCTTTTCTAAGGATCATTGTATGTCACAATCATCATAATAATATAATATCATGATTTACTCACTCATAAACATTCGGGATATTACAGCTATCAACCATACCATAGATTTGTCGATTGAACTGAGATTATGTTTGCATCTATGAAGGGGTTATTAAAGTATATTCAGCTGTGCATGAATTGATTCTCTATTTCATAATGGTTATACTTTCATGAATAAATGAAAAAGTTTTAAAGGATCTATTCAACCCCTCCTTCTAGATCCACTTTGTGTCCCCAAGAACCAACAATTGGTATCAGAGTGGGTTCTCATGAATATGTTAAAGCTCACGCTTTGAGTAGATCCATGACACAAATTTAGATCAGTTCTAAGTCTAGGTATTGGTTGACAAGACAATGAGCTAACAAGTTGAAAATTGTATGTGCAGGAAAAACTGTCCTAAGCTGTCCAGGCTATTCCATGGGCTTAAATGGAAAAATCATCATCACCAGGCATGCTGATGTCATTGAGCATACTGATCATCTCATAAGAAGGAAATAGTTAGATGCAACAAGAATGAAGATATTCTCCATTAAATAGGGAATCTGCATCTCCACCCAAGATGTTATGAAGTCCTACGAAGGATGATCAAGGAGTTATCTAAAGGATAATGCGCCATCATCAATGCACTTACAACGACAACTCCATGAGCTTCTCAACACATATGACATGTTCCTACTTTACAAAATGTGAACCTAGATGTTCATTCAAGCGTATCAATGATTATGGAATGTCATAACCAACTAAGTGACACAAGCATGAGGGGGTCAGAATCTTATGACATTCATTCAACTCAAGTATCGAGGAGTCAACGGATGATTAAGAGTTAATGGAATGATTTTAACTCAAGGAAGCTTGGAATGGTGACTAAGACGCTTGAAATGAAGCTTAAAGATTATTCATGTGTTTTGGGATTACTAGATTCATGAACATGTTCCATGTTTTGAGTAATGGTGTTTTCCACCAATTGTTCCCTTTCCTAAAACAAGGTTCCATGTTTTAAGTAATGGTGTTTTCCACCAATTGTTTCCTTTCCCAAAACAAGGTTCCTTGTTTTATGTAATGGTGTTTTTTAGGGTTTGTGTAATTCTAGATTGTTCTCTAGCTTAGTATAAATAGGATCATTGTTGTAATGGTTTTAACACCAATTTTCAGCATTATCAATATTATTGTGAGTCTGTTTCTCTACTTGTGGTTCTTTGAAGAATTCCTAAGTATTCCTTAGTTTTCTTGAGAGATTCATAATTGACTTATCATACAACCATTCATAGTTGTGTGTGGCGTCTTCTACCGCATCAATCGTCGATTGTACCAAGATTACCGCTTCAATATAAGCGAGGGGTCGAGGTGTCGTTGGTGTTCATCCTACGCATAATTCATTTGCAAGCAATTGTACCAAGATTACCGTCTACATATAGGCGAGGGGTTAAGGTGTTGCAAGCTATCCATCCTATCAACTTGTTAGAAACGATCCGGGCGACGACCACCTCACGCAAGCGTGCCGTGGAGTCCATCTTTTGGTATCAAAGCTAAGTTCCTATCAAGTTACTTATCTTTACTTTTATTGTTGGATTTTAGTCACACAAAAAAAACTGGAAAAAAAAACTGGAAAAAAAAAACTGCAGAAAATATATTGCAGAAAATTATTATTGTTGATTGCTATTATTAGGATTTCATTTACAAAGAATCATATTTGACGATTGTGAAGTCTTATTGGTATTCCGAGAGTCATACCTTCTATATTGTATTCTTGATAAGTTCTTATTGGATTGAAATTGGAAAATTGAGGTAATATTTGTGTGAATTCAAAAAGAACCTATTAGAGAGAACTACGAGCGGAAAAAGGCAAGAGTGGTTAGATTATTAGAGGGTAAAAGCCAATTGAGCGATACACGAGCGTTTCATAATTGTGTGATACATTGTTTGAGCGAAACACGTGAGGGAGTGTGTGAGGAAATTATCTTTCTTTTTGTACTAACATTTGTTTTGTAGTAATCATGTATGGATATAAATGTGAAAATAATTATGAATGGCAAAAAAAATCCTTTCAAGGTAGAGCGGATCCCGAAGCTTATTTGAGTTGGGAGAAAGGGAAGGAACGAGAGTTTGGCTATCATAAATATTCCGAGCAAAGGAAGTTCAAACTTGCAGTTCTAGATCTTTCCGGTGATGCACGTACGTGGTGGGTTCAATTTGAACGTAATAGGAGAAAATATGAAGAACCTTCGATCGATACATGGACAGAATTGAAAACCGTGATGAGAAGACGGTATGCTCCAATACAACCTAACGGGAGAAATGAATATATAGCTCCAAGGCATAAAGAGCAACCTTCAAGGCAATCAACTTGGGAGAATGAACAAAAGTTTCAAAGGCATGAGGAGTCGCATCGGAAACAACCGCGCGAAACTCCTAGGGCATATGTGGAACCAGTATCATTCGAGGACATCATGAGAACGTATAATGAGTTAAAGGATGACCACTTGAAACAGCAACAAGTCACTCTTAAGGCACAAAAAGAGCAAGATCAGCCGAAGGAGGAAGACAATGAAAAAGAGTATGCAGTCCAAGGAGAATTGTTAGGTTCCGATGAACATGATGAAGTTCATGAAGATTTAATGATTGTACAAAAGGATTGTAATCAAAAGAGAGAAAAAGAAATGAATGACAAGAATGAGAGAGAAAATACTCGAGATAAAAACAAACGAGAGAATAAGCAAAAAGAGAAAGAGAGAAAAATAAGTGACTATAAAAAAGAGAGTGAGAGCAAAAGTGAGTTGTATTTTGAAAAGCCAATGACTGTACATTCGTACAAGACGACGCTTTTGGATACTAACCAAAGTAACTCTGTTTTGTCTAGTTTTGTTGTTTCTCCTATACAGGTGGAGGATGATATACCTAGCACTATCATTCCATATCCGTCAGCTATTGGTGATCTTAAGGAGACGAAGAAGTCACCGAGGCAGGTTGAAGAATTGATAGAGGAAGGTATCATGGATGAGGTCATGAGTGTATGTGCTATTGATGAGATCATAGTATCTAAGGAGAATAAGACGTCGAGCATGTTTGTCGATTTTGAATTGGTAAACAAGTATCATTGTTATTTTCTTTACTTAGATAATATGTTTGATAAATTGCATAATACTTATGTTTTATCTACATTTGATGATAATCATGTGATGACAATGCCTAGTCAAATTAGCATAATGGATTGTGATAAAAGGAAAATTGTGTTAACATGTAACTTGTATAGATGGATAGTTATTTTTGTTAGATTAACTGATGCATCTAGTGTCTTCATGAGTTATCTAAAACATGTTTTGCATGCTTCCATTGGTAAATTTGTGATTAGCTATTTTGATGGTAGAATCGTCTTTATCATAAATTATGAAGGATATTTGAACTTTGTTGAATTAGTTTATGATCATGATATTTCTTCTCATTTTCAAAACTCTAATTTGCATGAAATTCATTCTAGTCCATATGTTGAATTAGATTTTCCTGTTGATCACGCTTTACATAAATTGTCATCAGTTGACAATGGTAGTGATCATGTCATTTCGTTAGAGCAATCATCATTGCATAAGTTGCTATCATTTGGTATCTTTTCATTAGAACAAGCCTCGTTGGATGAAATGCTATCATTTGGTAATATTTGTTTTAATGATATTTTGACTGATAATCAACCTTAGGAAAAATCTTCAGCATCTAATGAGTTTGGTTGTGATCATCGTATATATGCTAGAGAATTTTTGTTTTGTGGTGTTGGTTATGATCTTCCGGTTCCATTGATATCATTATTTGATTTTGAATTTGCTAATGTCAATGGAGAGGGAAAGGTTATTTGTGTTTTGAAGATTCGAGATGGGATCTCACTCTCCAAAGGCATGGAAAGTTGGGTAGATCCATTCGAACATTGTATTGAGAGTCTACAGGGAAGTAAATTGAATTTTGATTTAGTAAACTATACATATGAGTTTGAGTTTCTTGAGTTTTCCTTGATTATACAAAAGACTCATATTGATTGGTTTTATTTTGTGTTTAATCCAGGAATTCAAGAGTGCTTACTTGAACGTGTTGAGTTTCAGCAATTAATATTTGATCCAGGATCGTTGAAAATGATGTATTTACAAATGCACGAGATCCTCAAGTTGATTTTTGATCCGGGGATTCGTAAATGTAAATTGATGAAGCGTGAAGGGAACTATGTGCTGATATTAGATCCAGGAGGAGACTATCAATTGGTATCATTTGTGTCTAATCCAGGAGTTCGTGTGTATTTGCACATACGATGTGCAAGTTTGCAAAGATGGGTATTTGACCCAGGAACATTTGTGGGTGATTCCATCGCGCAAGGAGGGAGGATCATTTTTGTGGACAAATCCTTTCCAAGAGGGAGAAATGCTAGATTTGAGGAAAAATCCTTTTGAAGAGGAAGGGAATACCACAAGCATGAGGGGGTCAGAATCTTATGACATTCATTCAACTCAAGTATCGAGGAGTCAACGGATGATTAAGAGTTAATGGAATGATTTTAACTCAAGGAAGCTTGGAATGGTGACTAAGACGCTTGAAATGAAGCTTAAAGATTATTCATGTGTTTTGGGATTACTAGATTCATGAACATGTTCCATGTTTTGAGTAATGGTGTTTTCCACCAATTGTTCCCTTTCCTAAAACAAGGTTCCATGTTTTAAGTAATGGTGTTTTCCACCAATTGTTTCCTTTCCCAAAACAAGGTTCCTTGTTTTATGTAATGGTGTTTTTTAGGGTTTGTGTAATTCTAGATTGTTCTCTAGCTTAGTATAAATAGGATCATTGTTGTAATGGTTTTAACACCAATTTTCAGCATTATCAATATTATTGTGAGTCTGTTTCTCTACTTGTGGCTCTTTGAAGAATTCCTAAGTATTCCTTAGTTTTCTTGAGAGATTCATAATTGACTTATCATACAACCATTCATAGTTGTGTGTGGCGTCTTCTACCGCATCAATCGTCGATTGTACCAAGATTACCGCTTCAATATAAGCGAGGGGTCGAGGTGTCGTTGGTGTTCATCCTACGCATAATTCATTTGCAAGCAATTGTACCAAGATTACCGTCTACATATAGGCGAGGGGTTAAGGTGTTGCAAGCTATCCATCCTATCAACTTGTTAGAAACGATCCGGGCGACGACCACCTCACGCAAGCGTGCCGTGGAGTCCATCACTAAGTGCAGAAGTCAAAGATGTGCTCAATGTATCAATCAATGCAGCACAATGAAGGAACAAATGATGAAACCAGCAATAGCCTGAGGGATTTCAACTGACAAGGAAGTGCATCATTGCTTGCAGCACCACTGACTGTCAAGAAATTGACATTAGTGAGGTATCTATCTCTGTCTCCCTAAAATGCAAATGTCTTTAATTGTTAATATGTATTGCATAGCTGCATGTCTTCATACTTCAGCAGCATACCAAGAAACCATTTTCCACCCCAAAAGGAAAAAGAAAGAAAGTGAGAATAAAGGCTTAACAATCACTTTGATGTCTATCCATATTTGAGGTTGAAAATAAAACTCTTGAGATGAATATCTGAAATCTTTACAAATAGAGTCTTTTTCTATTTTGTTGCTAAATGAGTAAAAATGTACTTAAACTGTTTTGAAATTGTTGTTGTGTGTACTGATAAAGACTCATAATTATTTATCTTGCTATTGAGAGTTTATTCTTAAATGTGGAAAACCAAGTGTTCTGGGACTGTAATCTGTAATATCAACTCAAGCTATTTAAACTCTGTTGTTTAATAGGTGACTGTGCTTAATGAGCTATTTACATCCTACCTTAAGTTCTCACACCTTATTTGATGAGTAGTGCATTACTTCATGACCTAAGTCTTTGATAAAGTCGTAGAGTGTAGCCATGCCTGCAGTTGTACACTGAAGGGTTATAGAGACTAATCAACTCTACGAACCATCTAGGTACAACTCACAGAACTGACCACCATTCTACTAAGGTTCAAACACTTAGAACAGGATGCAAGCAATGACTCATCTAAGGAGAAGGCTTGAGGACCCACATCCGTTTTATCATGTTTTCTCTCTCACACACACACACACACACACACTCTCATGCAGCATGTTTAATTGTATTCTCATATAAGCTGTAGAATGCAAAATTGTGAAACCACAGTCTGGAAAAGACTTGAGCTTTCAAAAGATCTAACCCCGCAGGACCCAAAGAATATTGGGTACCAAGTTAGAAATTGAGTTAACCTGCAGGTATCATGATTGCTCTATCCTCACTTAAGCACATTCAAGGAAGAAGTTAGAAAAGGATGATCCTCATCAATAAACTTCTGGCAAGCAGCAAAGGCATGATTCTCCAAGTAAATCTCTCTTAGAAGTTGGAACTCCATACAACATAATTAAGCTCCTCAAGAAACAGTACAAAAACCAGGTCTTCATCAACTCTACGATCACAACGTAAATGGAAGGATCGTAAAGTAACCAAAAATCCAACCAAAGGTCAATCTTCCTAAAAGCTGAAAATTGTAATGCTTCTCCAATTTGACTAAAATGCAACCAAATAGCTCCAATTTAGCTAAAATACAACCAAATGACTTCCATCTTCATTTCCTACATAAAAACACATAAAAAGAAATAGAAAATACTCGAAAACTCACAAATCATTAAGTCAAATGTACTCGATTCATAGGTATAAAACCTACTCATCAAATACCCCCAAACTTAAATATTTGCTTGTCCTCAAGCAAAACACTAAGAACAAAATAACTCTAACTATCAACTAACTCGAGCAATGAATCAATATGAATTTAAACAATGGCCTCAAAGATTTTCTTTAAACGATAACTCAAGCAAATATCAAAAACATGCAAAGCTTACAATTTCAACCTAATCATCAGTTCCTCAACTGCTCATGACCCTTTGTGTGTGTGTGTATCCAAATGTTCAAACCAGATATGACTTGTATAAGCTCATTTAATCAAACACTCATAAAAAATTTTCAAATCAACTCTAAAAGCTTACTCTTCACATCAATCTCCGCTAATGAAGAAAAAACTTAAATTTAGAGAATCAAATGGATATTTAAAATATTTTAGCACGCTTGAACCCTCCCCGAGTATTTTTTTTCTTTTTTTTTTCTTTTTAGTGAGTGTATTTTATGCTCCATCTCACTTCCCATTAAACGAGTGCGTTTTACGCTCCATCTCGGTGTATGTGTTTATAAGTGAGTGCGTTTTACGCTTCATCTCAACTCACCACATGATTCATTTTTCCAACTCGGGAAGGTTCAAAATTTTTAATAGCCCAAGATTTCCCCCTAACTTATGTTAATGCCTAAATTTTGCTTAAAATGATGCTCAAACAAGTCTTCTAAAGTTTCAAAGATATCTTTCACGAGCATTTAACAATTTTTTTTACTAGGTAAATAGATGGATATGTGTGCTTTAAAATACAAAAAGATCACAAACAAGTATAAAACCAACTAAAAAGTCAAAATATAAACTAAGCATGCTTTCTCAATTTCACAAAGTTAGAAATTAAACCATCACATTCTTATCCTTGGCCGTAATCAAAACATTGCCCAAGTTATCCTAAAAACATAATATCTAACATGCAACTCTAATAAATCACATACCAAATAAACAAACAAAAATATGGACAAACACCCCCAAACTTAAACTAGACATTGTCCTCAATGTCAAAAATATAGCAAGTATAAGTAGAGGACTTCCCTGAGAACTAGTTGATTCGCCATACCAGCGTCTTCGTTGTCCGCTAAGTCGAAAGTTTAATCCATTTTGTTCGATACTTGGTACCTGAAAACAATTATAACTACTAATTAAAATGCAACTAAATGAAAACTAAACAACTAAATTGCGAAAACTGAAAATTAAACTTGGGTTGCCTCCCAATAAGCGCTTGGTTTATAGTCGTCAACCCGACTTCTTCAACTTCTCTATCCAATCCCCAACTAAGAAGTGATTGACACGTTCATCAGTAGCAAAATAACATTTGTATGATTCTCCTTCAAACGAGTCAATACTTCAAATTCTCCTAGCTTGTTCTTTTCAAATAAACTAATCTTCATGAACTCCATGGAGCTAGGCGCTTGATGTAATACTATGGCAGTCGGTATATAGCTATGCACCAGTGGCACTGTGATTTGCAAATACAGCTCACTGAACACAATTGAAGGTTGCTTAACATTGTCGGAACTCCAAACTAGCTCTTGATTTAATTTTGGCTCTTGTTCCTCATTCTTACCCTTCTCATATTCAGCAACAACATCTCCAATGGTGATTGATGTTAGTGTGGAAACTTCAACAATATCAACTAGCTCATTATCATGTATCCCAAAGTTGATCTCAATATCGCTAGATGGAGTGCCTTGCGGGTGATTACTGATAGCACTAGCGAGTTGTCCTATTTGATTTTTGAGACTCCACATGGACTCCTCTATGTTATTCATCCTCATCTCATTTTGTATTATGAATTTTGAAAGGAACTTCTCCACTCTCGCCTCATTCTCAAGCATTGGTGGAGCTTGAGTCTGAAATCCTTGAGGATAGAAATCATGAGATGACTCCCAACTGATAGTACTTTGCCCCTTGGGATGATTCCCACTACATAACTCATATTTCGCCGTCTCTTGCTGAATTCTTTGATCCGCAATAACGTCCATTCTCTTAACAAAACTCGAAATCTGTGCCAACAATGTAGAAACTGCATTGGATTCATGAAAACCTGCTGCCATGGTAAAAGATTAAAACAGAAAAATATAATAAAATATACACGTTTAAACTAAACTGAATCGATGTAAATTAATATTAGAATAATAATTATTAACTATTCCTCGGCAACGGCGCCAAAAACTTGATGGGCTAAATCTATACTAGCAATTTACGTGCAAGTATACACGGTTAATCAAGTAATAAAGTGTAAGTAGAGTTGTCGATACCACGAGGAATAGTAACAAATAATTATTCCAAATACTAATTTGTAATCAATTCGATTCTATTTAAACAATTGAAATCTCAAGTGAATTAATTAATAAAGAAATAACTAAAGAAAGGTGAATTCAATAAATAAGAGAAAATATTAAGAACTCAATTTCCCCCGATGAATCACTTAATTAATATCATTCTCCTCTTTTTAAATCGGTTAGTTAGAATTGTCAACGGAAAATCACTAATAGTTAATATAACCATCTTTTAAATTATTATATAGCATACCTATTACTATCAATTTCCCTATATTTCTATGAGAAACAATAATAATAAGTTCATTAAGAATCATTTTCCACCCGTTGCTTGCGATATTCAGGTATATTCCTATCACGTCCACAAAATTAGCATTCAATTAGCAATCTCTATTACTGAAAAGAATTACTAATCACAAGTTACTATACCCAGATCTTAATTTAGAATCTATCGTCAGATTTCATCTAAATCCATCCGATAATTGTTAATTACGCAATTATAACAACCAACACAAGATATAATAAACAAATCCATTCATAACCAATTTAAATCAAAGAGAATAAATATTAAATTAAACTATCATCGGGTTCCATTGAATCCTTAATTAGGAAGTTAGTTCATAATTGCAATTGAAAACATCAATATGAATTCAGAAAATATTCTAAGATCACAAGAAATAAAACTGAAGAGTAAAGAAGAAACTCTGTCGAAGTTGGTCTTCAATCTCTGTCTTCAAACCTCGCAAGTCTTGAATGGCCTCCTCCAATGGCTGATGAAACCCTAGCCTCCTTACGTATCTTCTGACTACTTCCTAAGTCTCCTTTCCTTTGTAACCCTAATCTTATGTGCATTTATAGCCTCTATGTAGCTTGGTAAACTTATAATCCAATTAGGAATCAATATAGCAAGTCCCAAGTCAATTAGAAGTGAAAAAATCAGCAAAATCCGCACCAGCGCGCGATGGGCCGCGACCCACGAAACCAGATCCGCGGCTTTCACTCAAGCGCTGTGGCGCACCTTATTGAGGGCCGCAACTCACAATCCTTGTCCATGTAGAAAATTTCGTTAGTTTCATTTTGATAGGTGGCTCGTCCCGTAACTTCTCCTGGATAAAAAGTTATGGCCAATTTACTAAAAGACGTCTGAATAGGAATCCAACTCCAACTAGCTTTACTTTGACACACTGTTTGGAGACCCAAACGAACTCGGATTTTTGCAAACCTGTAATACCCTGAATATTTATGAGGCTTATAAATACGATCGTATATGGTTAGAGGTTAATTTAGTGACCTAAAACTAGGTATCGAGAAGTTTAAAATCTTAAACCCCAATGAGATTCAAATTTTGTATCATATGTGCTTAAATAAAGATCCAAATGATATTTTGAAGCAGGTGTTTTGTGATTATATTGTGTAAACGATAAATTTGGTCAAATGAAAATTTTTCGCCAAGCAACTGTGTCGTGCTTACACGGACAAAATGATTTGTCGTGCTTCCGGCGAATTCACCGAGAAGCGTCCTGACAAATTATTTTTAGTAAGCTGCTGTGTCGTGCTTCAAAATGATAAAGTGATTTGTCGTGCTTATGCTTTGACGTGCTTACGCATTGTCGTGCTTACGCTTTGACGTGCTTACGCATTGTCGTGCTTATGCTTTGTCGTGCTTAAGCTTTGTCGTGCTTACGCTTGGTCGTGCTTACGCCTGGCACACGCCGGCTTACGCCTGGCACACGCCAACTTACGCCTGGCACACGCTAGGTACTAAAGTGTAATTAACCTAGGTACTAAAGTGTAATTAACCACTTTTTATTAGGTTAAAGTGTAATAAGCCGGGTGCAAAGTGTAATAAGTCGGGTGCAAAGTGTAATAAGCCGAGCCCCTAACGTGCAATTAGCGAAACTTGGTTTTTCTATAAATAGCAAGCTTAGTTCTTCATTATTTCCTACCATTTCAAGAGCAGTTCAAGAGCAAAAACACTCTATATTTATATTCTGAGAGATATTGTGAGATAAAAATTACTTTCTAAGCATCGAAGCGCTACGCGATTGGAAGTAAAGCTAGCAACTACAAGAGGTATTACTCTAGTGGTTATTATTTTTATTCTTCTTTATATATTTAGTAAAAATATACTTTTATAAGCAGTTATAATGCCCAAATTATTTTAAGTATATAGTACAAAAGTCCTATTTACAAGCAGTTATAATGTCCAATTTATTTCTCTTATATATTAGAAAATATACTTTTATAAGCAGTTACTATGTCCGAATTTCTTCAACTATTTTAGTAAAAATATTTATTTTACAAGCAGTTATAATGCTGAAATTATTTCAAATATAATAGTCGAATATTCATTTTATAAGCAGTTATAATGCCCGATTTATTTGAAAAATAGTAAACGAATATTCATTTTGCAAGCAGTTATAATGCTCAAATTATTTTAAATATAGTTGAAAAATATTCATTCTATAAGCAGTTATAATGCTGAAATTATTTCATGTATAGTAGAAGAAGTCTTATTTATAACGGTTATAATAACCGAAATAAAACTTAAAATATTTAATCGTTAAAATGCTTAATTAGCCTAGCATAATCCAAGGAAAGGAAAAGCTTGGAAGATCAAAGTTCTAGAGCTTACACTTCAGGAGATTGAGCGAGGAATGAAAAATTAGCGTTAACATATTATTCATATTCAGGCAAGTCTACTTATTTGTTGAAATGCACTCCGTGCAATAACGTGTCTTATTTATGAGGTTTATTGTTATGCAAGTATTGTTTCTTTTGCACCCCGTGCATTAACATGCTTGTTATCTGTTATGCGCAACGTGATAGTGATTGTTGAATTTCAATTGAAAGTCATGTTAGTATCTGAGTTGAACAACTCTCTTGTATGGGCAGGAGTTTAAGATGTGTTAGGAAACCGATCTAACTCACTGAGGTAACATTTGTCGCATTGTAGAGGTATCGTAGAAATGATATACACTGTTGATGCAATTGTAGCAGTGTTGATGAGACGGGGAACTAATTCATTAGTTCATGGGTGGGGAACCACTCAGTTTACTATATTGATAATCGTTGAAATCTTGTATCAGCTTATTCTGTATATATATCTTGAAAAGGTGATTCTCTTCTCATATATATATATATCTGTTAGACTTGTTGGGCATTCTTATGCTCATTCTTGCAATTAACTTAAAACAAATTACAGCCAAGGAGGAATTACCAGACGATTCTGGCGGTACAAAGAAAGTTGAAGATATAGAAGATTTTAACTATGTTAGATTAATATTATTGGAAATGTCTAGAAAGTTCTGACGAGTAAAGGGGTTAGGTCATTTAATTGCACGTCGTTTTAACGGAAAGCCCCCTCTTTCCTTGGAACTAACTGGTTGTTAATACCGCAAATCTCAGATAGAGAAATGGAGATTTGTTTTTAAGTCTTTTAGGACTTATTTGTAATAAGTGTAGACACCCAAATTTTGCGTTTCCTATACTAACCTTGGCAGGAGGGGCAAAATCGTCAATTAACCCAACCTACGAGACAGAAGGTAGACATAAGTGCGAACACTCAAAACCACCACGACGACTTGTGATCAAGGTTGACACGATGACGAGCGAAGCAAACACCCATGAATGATGTGGCACTCTGGGTCCGGACTGCAAAATGCAAGCCTTTCAGCAGAAACCGATGTTCCGACACGAGAATCGAGGTGCGGTTCGGAAAATGAGAAAATCAGCCCACCCAGCCGCGGATTGATCTGCGGCCAAACGATTAAAATAATGGTAGTGCGCGAGACGGCTGAAGTTCGCGGCGGGCGCGGGGAAACCGAGGCCAGCCACAGATTGATCTGCGGCCAGCCCCTTATCAGGCCATTTTGCATACAGAGAAAAAAAAAAGAGAGGAGTTGGCAGGAGGCGGCAGCAGCTGAAAAAGAAGGAGAAAACAGCAGAAATTGCAAGAGAAATAGAGAGAAAAAGTGAGGAATTATATATTTTGTAAGATTATATTTCATATATTTTCTATTCTACTCAATATACAAATTCATACACATTGTAAGGATTATTTGCAAGGTGAAAAAACCATTTCTATAGCAATTTTTGTATATCATTTTGTTAATCTTCTTGTCAATTGGGTTATGTGAAATGTAGTGTTTCTTGTATATTGTTGTAGATCCGTGGATTAAGGACTATTAGTGAGGGTTCCAAATAGAACGAAATTCTTCCTAATGGCCCGATGATATCCATTTGATGATTTTTAGCTCGTTATATTAATGTAGCAATTTTGGTTGTGAGCCTAGGATGCGACCCCGTGGTCCAAATCCGATGATGGACGATTTTGGTGCATGTAATAGTATCGATTATCCTTGATTGTAAATATGTAATCGTCGGGCCTTAAAACGATACCAAGTCGAAAATCGGGTTTAAGGCCTCGAAATAGTGAAATCTATGCTTGTGGGCGTTTGGGGTATTTTGATGGCTTACATGCCCATGAATAACCCCAACGCATTTTAATGCTTGATTTGATTTACGACCTAAAATTGATTTCAAAGCTAAACAATGAAGACTTTCATAAAATTCAATCAAATTAGGTTATTAACTTCACGAGGATAAGAAATTGAAAGTGCTAACGAATGTCGATTCCTATTTAACGAGAAAGCTAAAGAAAAAATCGTTTTCCAAAAAATCACACAAAATGATTTTATAAATAAGTAACGTTTTATTAAACCGTTGTGCATAGGGTTAAAGAGATCCTAGAAATTGCCTATCATTGAGTTACGAAGGCAATGTATAGATCTCGATTCCTATTTTGACGAAGGTTTAAAACTCTTGTTTTGCCAAAACGACACCTAATGAAAATCTCATAGTTTTTGACAATTAAAATCAAACCTTTCTCACAAAGCTTTCTCGTGTATGCCGAAAAGACATCCCGAAGCGTTCTCAAATTAAAGCACGACTTTCCCTAAAGATCCAAATGATTCTTTCATACAAACTCACCACAACATTCACATAGGCACACACACATACACGCGCACATACACACACACATTCGAGAATTAAAGGATAGGAAAGCATCAAGATTGTGGTAACCGTGTTTCACGGAAGTCGGGGGGTGCCTAACACCTTCCCCTCGCTTAAGCAAGCCCCCGAACTCTATGAATCTCGGTTCGCAGACCAATTAATTCGGAGTCACACATGAGCCAGCGATTTACGAAAACGAAAACCCGGATGAGTTGGTACATCCATTTCAAATATACCAACTGGCGACTCTAGTTAATTGGCTCATCATAAAAAACGATCTTTCAAAACCCCGTCGACATCAATGCCGACCATTTCCCCAAAATCATCTAATAAAAAGGCTAAAATCAGAAAGGGTAACAAATCACCACATAAGCGGATTAAACCGGCGTCGACAATAAGAACAAGTAACCTGGGAATGTTGTAACAATGAACAAATGATATTTTATAATATTATCACTTTTTCGCATTTTACTCTGATTATTAGAAGTTAAGATTTCTATATACAATTCAAATCCATTATATTACGAGTTTTTATAAAAACTTATCGTGTACTTTACCTTTAAGTTAATGAATGTTTTGAATAAGGTTATACAAGTCAGCACGAAATCCGACCTAGCTAAAAGAAGCTAGCAGGTGGATTTTCGGGGCGTGACATTATGGTATCAGAGCATTAGGTTATAGCTCTAGGGTAAGAGTACCTTAGGATATAGCCTGCGTAAAATTTTGGAGATATAAAAAAAAACTCGTAAAAAGAAGGTTAAAAATGCTTATACTGGAATTTCGAGGACGAAATTCTTATAAGGAGGGGAAAATGTAATATCCTGAATATATATAGAACTTATAAATATGATATTGAATGACTAAAATTAGCTGTAAAGTTAATTTCGAGGACGAAATTCTTTGAAGTAGGGGTGAATGTAATACCCTGAATATTTATGAGGCTTATAAATACGATCGTATATGGTTAGAGGTTAATTTAGTGACCTAAAACTAGGTATCGAGAAGTTTAAAATCTTAAACCCCAATGAGATTCAAATTTTGTATCATATTGATGAGTGTGCTTTATACACACAATTTGGGTACTTTTGGCCTTGATAATTTGCAAGTCTTTAGGTATTTTATGTGGTTTTTATGTATTTTTATCTTATTTCTACATAAATTAGTTTTTAGTTATTTTTACATGTTTTATGTTGCTTTGATGCATTTTCATTATGTTTGTAGGAATTGAAATAAAGACCGCTCGGATCGTTGTTTGTATTGACTCAATGTCCGTGCCTGGACGTCTGTGCCCGAATGGTAGTATGATGGAAATTTGTGATTGGCGACGCTCGGTGCTTAATTTGATAACATTTGGTAGTTGGGCGTGCACGGCGTCGGGAAGCGTGCACGGCGTGCGGCGTCCGCCAAGCCACAAGGGCAAGCCCGTGCTTAGATATCCGTGCCCGAATGATAACACGGTGAAAATTTATGTTTGGCGATGCTCGGGGGCTTAATTTGATGACATTTGGAAGTTGGGCGTGCACGGCGTTGGAATGCGTGCACGGCGTGCGGCGTCGACCAAGCCGCGGGCACGGCGTGCGGCAGACGGGGCGCCAGCGTGCGGCCCAGGCGCTGGGCGCGGGCGCATGGGCGCGGCGTGCGGGCGCGCGCTGGGCGTGCGGGCGTGTTGGCGCGCTGGGCGTGCGGGCGTGTGCGGCGGGCGTTGGGCGCTGGGGGCCAGGCGCTGGGCGCGGGCGCATGGGCGCGGCGTGCGGGCGCGCGGCGTTGGCGCGCGCGGGGCCTCGGCAGCAGGCGTGGGCGTGCGGGCGTGGGCGTGCGGCCCAGGCGCTGGGCGCGGGCGCGCGCGCTGGCGTGCGGGCGCGCGGCGTGGGCGTGCGGCGTTGGGCGCGCGCGGGGCCTCGGCAGCGGGCGTGGGCGTGCGGCCAGCGTGCGGCCAGCGTGCGGCCCAGGCGCTGGGCGCGGGCGCGCGCGCTGGCGTGCGGGCGCGCGGCGTGGGCGTGCGGCGTTGGGCGTGCGGCCAGCGTGCGGCCCAGGCGCTGGGCGCGGGCGCGCGGGCTGGCGTGCGGGCGCGCCAACGCCGTGCTGAGTGCGATCTGACACAGTTTTAGTGCGATCTGAGCTCCATTTTGTCCGATTTTTGCTAGGGTTTCTTGATGGAGGCTATATATAATCTCTTCTAAGCTTCATATCAGATATCTAGGGATAGGGAGGCTAGACTAAAACATCAAAATAGAGAGCAAAAGTGCTGCAATACAAGGAAAACTCAGCAAAAGCCAAAGAACTAAGAAGGAAAGGCTTGTCAAAGGAAAGTCTAGAGAGAGGGAGGCTACAAAACACATCAACTAACAGAGCTCAAGGCTGCAAATCAAGCTAAATCAAGCCAAAAGCCAAGGAACTCAGTCAAGAAGAATTGCAAGGCCAAGGTGGAGAGTTGGAAACCATCAGCAACCAAAAGAACACCAACTCAACAGCTCCAAAAGTGGTTTCATTTCTAGATTTCTATCTTCTTTGTAATTCGAACTTGACAATGTATCAATTGAAAATGATGTTTATTGTAGCTATAATGAACTAACCTTCTAATCTAAGATTGCAATGGAACCCAACACTTAATTTGAATTGAATTCTCTCTCTATTGATTTTAGTTATGCATGTGTGAATTGATTGTCATAACCTTTGCTTCTAGATTAATTGCTTGGCCCGTAATTACCGTGGGAACCTATATGAACTTGACGAACGGATTATAGGTTAAGACCTAGTTATGATAACATGCGAAAGTATAGATTGTTGTGGGTTATTAATTGGATTAAGTGACGTGTGTCTTATTAATTATCTGCAATAATAGGTATCTTGATAGTAGTTGGGATAGATATATACCTAATTACCGCATGCAACCTATTGAGAATCTAGTCTTAATGACTTCCGACGTGAAAGTTGGTAATTGAAGGGAGGATTATTTAGATTTGGTGACACGTGTCTAGTAATCATTCCTAAAATTAGTCTCTTGATAGTGTATAGGATAGACATATACCTATACACCGCTTAGGAAGATTCGTGATTGACCATCGACAGAGGCTCTTATGTAGTTTTGACTTCTCGGTTGTCAATTCGTATGCTATAACTAAATGAAAAGAGAGAGTTAGGAGATTTAAATGACGTGTTGGGGGAAATTGTAATCTTAGACCCTCTTATCTTGATATTTTACCGCACTTTACTCATTATTTGACTTGTGAACTCAACCAATCAACAAATTATCAAATCTTCATTGTTTTAATTAGATCAATTTGATAGACGATTGGTACTTGGTTATTATTTGTTACAATTCCCTGTGGGTTCGACTCATATCTTATCATATATTACTTGTTGACCGTGTATACTTGCACGTGTGTGTTTATCGATAGCTAAATCGACCAACACATATGTGCTTAAATAAAGATCCAAATGATATTTTGAAGCAGGTGTTTTGTGATTATATCGTGTAAACGATAAATTTGGTCAAATAAAAATTTTTCGCCAAGCAGCTGTGTCGTGCTTACACAGACAAAATGATTTGTCGTGCTTCCGGCGAATTCACCGGCGAATTCACCGAGAAGCGTCCTGACAAATTATTTTTAGTAAGCTGCTGTGTCGTGCTTCGAAATGACAAAGTGATTTGTCATGCTTACGCTTTGACGTGCTTACGCATTGTCGTGCTTATGCTTTGACGTGCTTACGCATTGTCGTGCTTACGCTTTGTCGTGCTTACGCTTTGTCGTGCTTACGCTTTGTCCTGCTTACGCCTGGCACACGCCGGCTTACCCCTGGCACACGCCAGCTTACGCCTGGCACACGCTAGGTACTAAAGTGTAATTAACCTAGATACTAAAGTGTAATTAACCACTTTTTATTAGCTTAAAGTGTAATTAACCTAGGTACCAAAGTGTAATAAGCCGGGTACAAAGTGTAATAAGCCGAGCCCCTAACGTGCAATTAGCGAAACTTAATTTTTCTATAAATAGCAAGCTTAGTTCTTCATTATTTCCTACCATTTCAAGAGCAGTTCATTGTCGGCCAAACAATTTAATCAATAAGTATAGAATAAGATAGACAACTCCCATCAATTGAATAACTGGAATTAAATAAATAGTTAATTCATAACATAACTGGTTCAATCGTAGCCTTAACTAAGAATTTAGCTCATACTGACAATAAAAACTAAAATACCAAAATAAGTCAGAATAATTAATTACAAATTAGAGAATAAAGATCAAAAGAAAACTCAATATAATCTCTAGCTCTCCAATCTGAATTCCTCACGATGCTTGACTTGTTCTCCAATCTCCTTGTTCAGCTCTTAAATTCAATCTCTGGATATGTCTGTGTATCCCATCCAATCCTTGATCTCCTATTTATATCTTCCTTTAGTCTCCCAATCAGAATAATAACAAGAATCCTTAATCACTTCAACCTTTCCAAAATAACTGAATGTTGGCAAACTTAAATTTTTCATCAGCTGTATTCTCGCCCCGGCGAGAAGTTCCTATATAAATCTCTCGCCCCGGCCAGCTTTCGCCCTGACGAGAAAAACAAAGCACAACTTCTCGCCCCGGCGAGGTTGCCCTGCACCCAGCCAATTTTCCTCTTTTGAATCTGCAGCCAGCCATGACCTACAAAAGCAATATCAAAACAAGTAAAAGATACCAAAAACACTTAGAAAACAAGTAAAGAATAAGCCAAAGACATATCAAACTCATTGGTTAAAACCTACTCATCGAATACCCCCAAACTCAAAACGTTGCTTGTCCTTAAGCAAAACACAAAACAAACCAAAATCACCTCTACACTAGCTACCAACATTAATGCATATGCATAACTAACCATACTCAAGCAATTAATCAACAGACATCATAAAAATCCGGCCTCAGAAATCAGTAACTACCAATTCAACAGAATTTCAACCTCACACTATCCAAGAGCCAACTATCAGCAGTTATGAATTACTCTCAACCCATCCATAAGTGTATAACATATATCAAACTAACCAGGATATTAATTCAACTCTAGGTATCACAATGCTCAACAAGAGTCAAATTCACAGATTTTACTTTTAAGCTCAACTGCTATTCACTTGCCTTCTCATTTTTTTTTTCATTTTTTTTAACGAGTGCGTTTTACGCTCCATCTCGTCATTTATCTCGACTAGTGCAATGTTCATCTTTATTAGGCTATTCAATGTCACCCGTGTAGCGAACTTTCAACCAACAACTCCCAAACCAGACGATTTTAGGGCGCTGAGTGTAAAGACATCTCCTAAGGGCATACTCATTCAAATGACACCGGCCACAAAGATAAACTAGTCAAGACCTGCTCTTATCTGTCTATATTCAGTAATTCTTCTTTTTCTTGCACTTAGACAGACATCGAAGCAGTATTTATTCACCAAAATTTTTTTCATTGTTTCTATATATTTTTTTATATATATTTTTTTTAGATCTAACAAGTGATAACAGTCTATATCTACATGTGAGCACGTAATACACCAAAGAAGAACCAACTCCTAATTACTTCAATACACATTTGTGAGCAGTTAAAAACTCAGGGTCTCAAGTAATCACAACTAAAACAGTCAAACTCCAGATTTAGCAATAAGCATCCATCCCATTAAACTAAAGTAGAACTAATCAAATTTCATCATCCGCCATCCCTAAATGACTTCCATTAATGCATTGCTTGAATACCCCTAAATGCAATACTATATGATCATATGCTACTAAATTTTTGGGTTTTTAGATTTTTTTTATTATTATTATTATTTTAATAAATAGTTAATGCAATCTAACATGAATAATACAAATAAAACTAAAAATGCAACTAAATGAGCAAATTCTAAAAATAACAAACACCCCCCCCAAACTCAAACGATACAATGTCCTCATTGTGCGAAAAATAAAGAAAATAAAGAACAGAGGACTTCCCTGACAGATCAAGCAGTAGGCCCGAACTCGTCATCATCATCTGGGGTTGGTGGTGGAAAAACTGGCAATGGTTGCGCTTCTAGAAAGTGAACATAGTCCATCAACGGTTGCATATTAGAATACATCTTTGATATCGCTTGCGTACAACTCTGCTGATAAGCAAACATATGCTCCTGTCGATCCGCCAACCGTTGGTTCTGCCTCAATATGGTTTTATGGTGAGAATCAATAAGACGCTGCAGCTCACAAAATTGAAGGCTGAACTTAGACTTGCCGGTAGAAGTAAACGCTGAAGGACCCTCCGAAGGACCCGCTTCCTCATCATCTGATTCATGCTCTTCTTTAACAGCAGGAGAATGAACGATATACCTTATGCCAAGAGGATATGACTCACCGCCTTCCCATTCCTTATAACGTGCAATCAGACGGTGGTCCAAAAGTAGCAAAGGCTGCTGCAAAGCTTCCTCAGCCCCCCAATGAACTCCCGCATGAAGACATAAACCACAAATCAGGGAAGAGTGTGGCAAACCACCCTGACTATGCAAATTCCGTAAAGTTCGGCGAATCGACGCCTCAATCAACTGGCCCACATTGATCGCAATCCCCATCACAATAGCATATAACAATAAAGCTTTCTCCTTGGGTACATCACTCACGTGCTGTGATGACATCAGTTTAGCAGAGAGGAACGCATACCAAACATTCCCATACCGACTCAAGTCTTTGCTATGGAACGAAATTGCTGCACGTGGCCCTCTGGTTATCCAAGTCGTCCCTGGTTTACACAAGTCAGTAACCACCTTCTCCAAATTAGGTCCTTCATCAAGAAATCGAGTGTATCTACAGCTTAAATCAAGCCTCAGGTTATAGTATTCATTGATCGACTGGGCGCTGAATGAGACTGTCTTGCCCCGAATTGTAACCTCGCATGGAGCCGCGTCCTCTGCATTGGCATAAAATTCTTTGACAATGGCTATACACGCAGGTTCCGGATGGGCAGTGAATGTCTCCCATCCCCTCTCTACTATCTGAAGCATCATCTCACTATCTACCACTTCGTCAGGTGTGAGACCGCGCTCGGGAGTTAGAGCTTTACCCGATGTATACGATTCATATCTGTTAGCCGCCTCTGCACTGACAAATTTTCGTCTATCAAACTGTCGGATGGTGTAGACGATGATCCCTCACCCCGATACCGCTTCGGAGCCATGATTGATCACTTAACAAACAAACCCAAACAAATAATCTGCTATGCAATACAACTTCCCCCCCCCCCCCAAACTCCAATTGTACTAACTCCCAACTGATAGTGGCACGTACAATGGAACCGATTGGGTGATGTTGCGTGGGTGAACTGATTGATTTGCTCCTTAAATTAAATGTAAACCCTAAAACTCGTGCATGTAATGATGAAGCGAATGAAGATTGTGAAAACAACAGAGTATGCCTCCTATTGAATGAGAGATGGTTAGAATGAAGTTAGGGTTGGATTTTAAAGAGGAGTGTATTAGGGTTTATGTAGGAATCCGAATAAGGAAACAAATTGGAAGGAAATTAGAAGAGAAATTGGATAGAAGAAGATTTGGTTGGTATAGGAGAGTTAGAAATAAGAGTTCGGAGAAGTTGCATGGGTGTAGGAATGTTATAAATCGAATTGGGATCATTTTTTTAAAAACAAAAATCCGCGATTCTTGCCGGGGCGAGAAGTTTATACTTGTGAATCTTGCTGGGGCGAGGATGGATAGAGAGGAATGGACTGGGGTGAGAAAAATTCAAGCTGGGGCGAGTTTTGGCAGAGAGGTTCTCGCCGGGGCGAGAATCCCTAGTATATTTTTCTCGCCGGGGCGAGAATCCTCTGGCTTGAAAAAAAAATTTTCTTTTCCTGCTTGATCCTCTTTTCTTCACTTGGTACCGTCCCAATTAGAATGTCTCTTCTTCCAATGCATTCCCATAGACTTTATCCCTGTTCCAAAAAATAACATTATAAATGAGTTCAACCAAGAAGGATTTGAAGAACTAATTCAAACAAAAACAACTTACTCTCCTACTACTAACTAATACAACTTAGTAAATATACTAAATCTATGAAAGCAATAAAATAACATGACTGGGTTGCCTCCCATCAAGCGCTTGGTTTATAGTCATCAGCCCGACTTCCTCAACGGTATTAGTCATCAGTTTGATCGGGAGAAGAGAGATGAATCACTGATGCTTGCCGATCCACATCGCCTCCCCAATAATGTTTGAGTCGCTGACCATTGACTTTGAATATGCGCTTTGAACTTAGTTCCTCGATGTCAATTGCTCCGTGAGGACCTACAGCAGTGACAATGAAAGGACCTGACCATCTAGACTTCAGCTTCCCAGGAAATAATCGCAGCCTGGAGTTGAACAATAGTACAACTTGTCCCGGTTTGAATTTCCGATCAACTATCTATTTGTCATGCCACCTCTTGACTTTTTCTTTGTACAACTTAGCATTCTCATAGGCGTGGTGACGAAATTCCTCCATCTCGTTCAATTGAAGCAACCTTTTCTCCCCAGCTGCTTGGAGATCAAAGTTCAATTTCTGAATCGCCCAATTGGCCTTGTGCTCAATTTCGACCGATAAATGACAGGCTTTTCCATAGACCGTGCGATACGGCGACATTCCAATGGGAATCTTATAAGCTGTGTGATATGCCCATAAAGCATCGTCTAATTTCATCGCCCAATCCTTACGAGATGGGTTTACCACTTTCTCCAAAATTTGCTTAATTTCCCAATTTGAAACCTCCGCTTGGCCATTCGTTTGGGGGTGATAAGTCGTAGCAATCCGGTGTTTGACTCCGTATTTAGCTAACAACTTAGTGAACTGTTTGTTGCAAAAATGGGTACCTTCGTCACTGATTATGGCTCTTGGTGTACCGAATCGAGTAAAAATATTCTTCTACAAGAACCGTAGAACCACTTTGGCATCATTTGTGGGTAATGCAAGTGCTTCGACCCATTTCTACACGTAATCCACAGCCAAAAGTATGTATTGATTGTTAAATAACGAAGGAAATGGCCCCATAAAGTCAATGCCCCATACATCGAAGAGTTCAACTTCAAGGATAGTGTTGAGAGGCATTTCGTGCCGCTTTGAAATGTTTCCAACCTTTGACATCTATCTCACTTTAGCACAAAAAAATGGGCATCCTTGAACAACGAAGGCCAGAAAAACCCCGATTGTAGCACCTTTGCTGCAGTCCTTTCTCTCCCATAATGTCCTCCATAATCTGACGAATGGCAATGAGTCAAGATGCTCTCCATTTCTTCCTGTGGCACACAACGTCGTATCATCTGATCCGCACAAGTTTTGAAAAGGAATGGCTCATCCCAAAAGTACTGCTTGACGTCATGGAGAAATTTCTTTCTTTGTTGAGAAGTGAAATCTTGCGGAAGAACATTACTGACTAGGAAGTTCACGTAATCAGCATACCAAGGTACTTCGGTGTTGATACGAAATAGCTGCTCATCTGGAAACGACTCATTGATTACCACATCATTCTTTTTCTGAATGTCGAGATTCTCTAACCTTGAAAGATGATCAGCCACTTGATTCTCCGTACCTTTCCTATCTCGAATCTCTAAGTCAAATTCTTGCAACAAGAGGACCCATCGAATTAACCTTGGTTTGGCATCCTTCTTTGCAATCAAGTACTTGATGGCTGAATGATCAGTGTAGACTATCACCTTGGTTCCAATCAGATATGCTCGAAATTTATCAAATGCAAATACTATTGCAAGTAACTCTTTTTCTGTAGTGGTGTAATTCAGTTGTGCATCAGTGAGTGTCTTACTTGAGTAATAAATGGTGTGAAAAATCTTATCTCTTTGCTGTCCCAACACAGCTCCCACTGGATAATCACTTGCGTCACACATCAACTCAAAAGGTAAAGTCCAATCCGGAGCAATTATGATCGGGGCTGTGACTAATTTCTGTTTCAGCACTTCAAAGGCTTCGATGCAAGCTTGATCCATCTTGAAGGGAACATCTTTCTCAAGGAGTGAACACAATGGTTTTGAAATTTTTGAGAAGTCCTTGATGAATCGACGGTAGAATCTTGCATGTCCGAGAAAACTTCTAATGCCTTTCACCGATGTCGGTGGTGGTAACTTTTCAACGGTTTCAATCTTTGCTCTAGCCACCTCTAAGCCTGCTTCGGACACTTTATGCCCCAGAATAATCCCTTCTTGCACCATAAAGTGGCATTTTTCCCAATTAAGAACCAGATTTATCTCCACACAACGCTTCAACACTAAGATGAGATTGCTAAGACACAAATCAAAACTGTCACCGAACACAGAAAAGTCATCCATGAATACCTCCAAATTCTGCTCAACCATATCCGAGAAGATAGCCATCATGCATCACTGGAATGTAGCGGTGCATTACATAACCCGAAAGACATTCTCCAGAATGCGAACGTTCCATAAGGGCATGTGAAAGTCATTTTCTCTTGGTCCTCCGGAGCTATGACTATCTGGTTATATCCTGAGTAACCGTCAAGCAGGCAGTAAAACTGATGACCAGACAACCTATCCAACATCTGATCAATAAATGGCAGTGGGAAGTGATCCTTGTGAGTAGCTTTGTTCAACTTGCGGTAATCCATACACACTCGCCAACCTGTAACTGTTCTAGTAGGAATGAGTACATTATTCTCGTTTTCAATCACTGTCATCCCCCCCTTTTTAGGAACACACTGTACAGGACTCACCCACGAACTGTCTGAAATCGGATAGATAATACCGGCATCTAACCACTTGATGATTTCCTTCTTTACTACATCCTTCATGATCGGATTCAATCTTCTTTGTTGCTCAATAACCGGTTTTGCTCCTTCTTCAAGCAGAATTTTGTGCATGCAAAACGACGGACTGATTCCCTTGATGTCTGTTATTGTCCACCTAATTGCGGTTTTATATCACGCAAAACCCTTAACAATTTTTCTTCTTAAGATTCATTCAAATGAGCAGAAACTATTACTGGTAGCGTGTCAGAGTCTCCCAAGTAAGCATACCTTAGGTGAGAGGGAAGAGGTTTGAGTTCAAGCATAGGTGTTCCACTGACGGTTTGGACCTCTTTTCTCCTTCGTTTGGCCGGTCAAGTATATCAAATTGCCTACTGAATTTCCAAGAAATAGGTAATGAGTCTAAAACCTTGACATAATCCCACTCATCACAATCATTAAAAGTGTCTATCACAACCAGGGCAGCTTCTAATGGATCTTCACAATAACTTGCACTGGTTCGTTCATGCACGATTTCATCCAGCAGGTCTATCCGTAAGCATTCCTCGCCTTCCTTAGGGAATTTCATTGATATAAACACATTGAAGGTGACTTCCTGATCTTGAACTCTCATTGTCAATTCACCTTTTTGTACATCTATCAACGTTCTCCCTGTTGCTAAGAATGGACGACCTAATATGATGGGGATTTCTTTATCCTCTTCGTAATCCAAAATGACGAAGTCAGACGGGAAGATGAATTTATCAACCTTAACCAAGATATCTTCCACAATACCCCTCGGATATGTTACTGACCTGTCTGCCAACTACAAGCTGATGTTTGTCAGTTTTGGTGCCTTTAGCCCAAGCTGAGTGTAAACTGATAACAACATTAAATTGATGCTAGCCCCTAAGTCACACAATGCCCTTCTAGAGAACTGGTTACCAATTACACATGGAATATTGAAGCTTCCTGGATCCTTTAGTTTGGGTGGCAACTTGTTTTGCAAAATTGCACTGCATTCCTCGGTTAATGCCACCGTCTCGAAATCACCCAATTTTCTCTTCTTTGACAAAACCTCCTTCATGAATTTTGCGTAACTGGGCATTTGTTCCAGGGCTTCTATAAATGGTATATTAATGTGCAGTTTCTTAAAAACATATAAGAATCTGGAAAATTGCTTGTCTAGCTTGGCCTTCTGCAATCTTTGAGGGAATGGTACGGGAGGTACTACACTATCTGGCTTGAGTTCCTTTAACTTTGCCTCCGAACCTGTGTCCTTCACCTTTTATGATTCATTCACCTTACTTTTCCTCGGGGCTTCCTCATCCTCATTCTCCACAACTGTTTTTGGTTTAGAATTTCCTTTAACCGCATAAGGCAGCTCTTTTCCACTCCTTAAGGTAACAGCCTTGCAATGTTCCCTTCCATCTGTTCTTGGGTTAACCTCTGTATCGCTTGGAAGTGCTCCTTGTGGTCGATTATTCAAGACGTGAGCCAACTGTCCCAGCTGATTTTCCAAGTTCCTAATTAACACTGCCTGACTTTTCACATTCACATCTACCTGAGTTAAAAGCTTATCTTGATCATTCATTCTTTTCTCAGATGCCGTGATAAACCTTGCCAATGATTCTTCTAAACTGAGTTTTCTTTCTGCATGTTGTGGAGCTTGGTTCTGAAAACCTGGGGGATTCTGTGATCGTGGAACGGGATTTTGAACCTGAGTGTTATTGCTCCAAGAGAAACCCGGATGATTCTTCCACCCCGGATTGTAAACATTCTGATATGGCTGTTGCAGTCTGTTATAACTCCCCAGATACTGTACCGATTCTGGATTAATGGCACAATACTCCGTCGGATGTGCACCTGTACATAGCTCACACACATAGGCTACTTGTTGGACTTTCGATTCTACCAAAGCTTCAATCTTCTTAGACATGGCTGCCATCTGAGCTGTTAGTGTCGTGACCGCATCTACTTCTAAAACTCCAGCTATCTTTTGTTGATTCATTCTGGAAGTCGGCCATTGATAGTTATTTGTAGCCATACTCTCTAACAAAGCGAAAGCTTCCTCAAAATTTTTATCCATAAGTGCCCCTCCCGCAGCTGCATCAATGCATGTTCGAGTGTCATTATTCAACCCATTGTAGAATGTTTGAACTTGTAGCCACTTGGGTAGCCCATGATGTGGACATTTCCTCAATAACTCCTTGAACCTTTCCCAAGCCTCGTATAGTGACTCTCCATGCTGTTGCCCAAATGTAGAAATCTCGTTTCTCAATTTAGCCGACTTAGCTGGCGGGAAGAATTTCGCTAAGAATTTCTGAGCTAGATCATCCCAAGTTGTGATGGATCCTGGCGGAAGTGAATGCAACCAGCTTTTTGCCTTATCTCTCAGTGTGAATGGAAACAGACGTAATCTCACTGCATCATCTGACACATTGGGATACTTGAATGTATCACAGATCTCTAAAAAACTAATCAAGTGTTCATTCGGATTATCGTTAGCTAAACCCCCAAACTGTACCGCATTTTGAAGCATATGAATTATTCCCGGCTTAATCTCGAAGGAATTAGCGGTGATGACTGGTCTCGTGATGCTTGATTTGATCTCGTCTATCTTAGGCATAGCATAGTCCCTCAATGATTTTTGTTCTTCGTTAGCCATTTTCTCTTTCTCAATTGTTTCCTGACAGAATTTTCTCAACTGACGTAGCTTATTCTCAAGATTATCCTCACACTGCACAAGTTCCGGTTGTTTTTATCGCGTTTGCATAAACGAATCAAAAGTCAACTGAAACAAAAAACAAAAGAAAAATAAGTTTGCTTAACTAGAACAGACTTAATTAAACTGATATGGAAAATTATAAACACAAATAATTCCCTGGCAACGGCGCCAAAAACTTGTTGTCCGATTTCACAATCAACAATTACGTGCAAGTATACACGATCAATAAGTAATAAAGTGATAAGAAAGAGTGTCGAACCCACAGGAATTACTATGTTTAAATCTCCAACTGTCAATCTAAATTATGCCTATTCTATTAAACAATTGCAATTTGAATTTTTGATTGATATTAAGTAAATAAATACTAACACCAACAACTATCACAAAGGTTGAAATTCAGATTTATTATGATTAAGACTACAATATCCCCAGTTATTTATCATAAACCAATCTATCTATGTCTTCCAATTATTCACTTCAATGGAGTTGTTAACAGAAATTCAATTATATTTATAAGCCCTTTTCCAAGTGATCAAATAATCTATCTAATCCAATTACTCTATGATATTCCTATGCAAAGTTAAAGGATTAAATTCATTAAGTTCTAATTTCCAATTGTTACATGCAGCAAAGAGATATCCCTATTCACTTCACAATCCTAATTATTCAACACATGTAAATAATTAAGAATACATGCTATCTTATCCAGTTCTAACCCTAGATTGCATCTCCCGAATTAATCTAGAAATATATGCTAATTGTCGGCCAAACAATTTAATCAATAAGTATAGAATAAGATAGACAACTCCCATCAATTGAATAACTGGAATTAAATAAATAGTTAATTCATAACATAACTGGTTCAATCGTAGCCTTAACTAAGAATTTAGCTCATACTGACAATAAAAACTAAAATACCAAAATAAGTCAGAATAATTAATTACAAATTAGAGAATAAAGATCAAAAGAAAACTCAATATAATCTCTAGCTCTCCAATCTGAATTCCTCACGATGCTTGACTTGTTCTCCAATCTCCTTGTTCAGCTCTTAAATTCAATCTCTGGATATGTCTGTGTATCCCATCCAATCCTTGATCTCCTATTTATATCTTCCTTTAGTCTCCCAATCAGAATAATAGCAAGAATCCTTAATCACTTCAACCTTTCCAAAATAACTGAATGTTGGCAAACTTAAATTTTCCATCAGCCGCATTCTCGCCCCGGCGAGAAGTTCCTATACAAATCTCTCGCCCCGGGGAGAAAAACAAAGCACAACTTCTCGCCCCGGCGAGGTTGCCTGCACCCAGCCAATTTTCCTCTTTTGAATCTGCAGCTAGCCATGACCTACAAAAGCAATATGAAAACAAGTAAAAGATACCAAAAACACTTAGAAAACAAGTAAAGAATAAGCCAAAGACATATCAAACTCGTAGGTTAAAACCTACTCATCAGCCACCAGGACTGATGATTCTAAAGTTGTTGCAGATTTTGTCAAAAGTAACATATTTTTCAGATTTGGAACTCCTAGAGCTATCATCAGCGATAGAGGAACGCACTTTTGCAACAGGATGCTAGCAGCACTTTTTAGGAAATATAATGTTTTGTATAAGATTTTTACATCTTATCATCCGCAAAGCAATGGTCAGGCTGAAGTATCCAACCGTGAAGTGAAATCCATTTTGGAGAAGGTTGTCAAGCCAAGCAGAAAAGATTGGAGTCTGTGGTTAGAAGATGCATTGTGGGCGTATAGAACCGCATATAAAACTCCCATTGGTATGTCTCCGTACAGATTGGTTTTTGGGAAGCCATGTCATCTACCCGTGGAATTAGAACACAGAGCTTTTTGGGCGATCAAACAATGTAATATGAGTTTGGATGAAGCGGGGATGCGTAGGAAGTTCCAATTACAGGAATTAGACGAGATGAGGAATGAAGCATATGAGAGTTCTAGACTATACAAGAATAAAACAAAGGCCTTCCATGACAAGCAGATTTTGAGGAAAGATTTCACTGTTGGACAACAAGTTCTCCTATTCAATTCGAGGCTAAAGTTATTTCCAGGTAAGTTACACTCTCGTTGGGAGGGTCCATTTGTTATTACTAATGTGTTTTCTCATGGTGCTATAGATATACAGAATCCAAAGACAGGGAAAGTATTCAAGGTCAATGGACATAGGCTGAAACCTTTCCGTGAAGGATTCTCGATGGAGAGTGTGGAGATGATAGACCTAGTGGATCCGAGCTATGAATGATTGAGGAGAATCGATGTCGGGCTAACGACGTTAACCAAATGCGCTGCTTGGGAGGCAACCCAAGACATCAGATTTGCTTTTCTATCCCTTTTTACGTATTTATTGGCTTTTTAGTTATTTTGCTCATTTTTTGCATGATTGTCTTACATTGGGGACAATGTAAGGTTTGAGTGTGGGGGAGGGGTTTAGGTTTAGGTTAGTTTAGGTTTAGGTATTGTTTAGGGTCGGTTTTGCTCTAAGTTTAAAAATCTGAGTTGTTTTGAAAAAAAAATTTGAAATTTTTTTTTTTGTGTTTGGTCAAGTTTTCAAAGGTTTTTGGTTTTAGAATGAAGATTGATGCCATTGATTGAATTTGTTTGATGTTGAATTAATTGATAAATGATGATAATAAAGTTAGGACCCATAGTTGACTGATTTAGATTGAGTTGGTATTGCATGAGTACTTGAGTATGAGATACATGTTTACTTGACTAAGTTATTTGTGGAGTTGACTTTGTGCACTGATTTCATGATTTAGAACTGTTTAACTGCTTATCTTGTTTCTAGGACCATGTGAAGAAAAAAAATTGAAAATTTGAAAGAATTGAAAAAAACTGGAACATTTTGTCTCAAAAGGGAAACATGTGGTGGGTTAAGATGGAGCGTAAAACGCACTCACCCATAAACACGTGCAGCGAGATGGAGCGTAAAACGCACTCTTTGGTGAGAAGAAAAGTGAGATGGAGCATAAAATGCACTCGCTTAAGAAAAGAATGCGAAAGCTGAAATGGAGCATAAAATGCATTCACCTGAATGAAAAAAAAGAATGGCAGGAAGAGGGAAAAAAATAAATATGTTCTAGGTTTGAGTCAGTGTGCACAGTTGTTGTTCCATACAAACTGAGTTGAGTATCTGTGTTAATCATAGGAGATGCTTATGTCGTTTCAATTTGATTTAGAGATGTTCAGTGGGGAATGATGAGGTTATTGTTATGAGTTGATTGATGAAGTATTAAACAAATTTCTGTTGATTGGTGTTAGTATTCATAGATGCTAATTGAATTTGAACCTTTGGGAGTTTGGTTGAATGGAATTCAAATGATTTCAATATAACTTTTGTTTTAGTTTACACGAGGACATGTAAAGACTAAGTGTGGGGGAATTTGAGAAGTGCATAATATTCATTTATTTGCATTCCTTTATATTTAGTTTATTGCATGTTTTATTGTGTATATGCACTTATTAGGTTGTTTATTGATTTCAGGAGAATTCAGAGTCAAAAGTGGAGAAAGATGGAAAATCGGAGCTAAAACGAGAAAAAGTTGAAAAGTTAGAAAAATTGAGGTGCTCTGCCCGTTTTCGCTCCAGCCGATCCAGAGTTCGCGCCGGCCTAGACCTCTCTGGAGTTTCTCGCCCCGGCCCAGACCTCTCTGGAGTTTCTCGCCCCGGCGAGAAACCCAGTACAAAATCCTCGCCCCGGCGAGACAGGCGGCGTTGACCAAGTTTGACCAGCTTTGACTTTTTGTAATTTTTGAGGATTTCTATTTCAGATTGGATTCTTAATTCTTAGAGACTTATGATATTATCTTAGGACTATAAATAGATGTTTTTAATTTATTATTAGAGGGAGATCTTAACAACTACAATTGTAACCCTAACTAGAGGAGATTGAAGGCATGTCACGCTAAACTCTTACTTTCAGTTCTAAGGGATGTTGAACCTTATTCATAATTAATGGTTTAATCAGGTTTTATGTATTTATTCCTTCTTGCATGAGGTTTATTCTAATAATCTGTTTTAATTGATTATATGTTATTTAATCTTTTGATTTGATTTGGCCAATTGAATTAATTTGATTAATATCATCTGCTAGATCAAGATATAGTATTAAGAAAACGATATTATATCTGATCATAGGTAGCAATTAATAGTATTTGATTGTGGACAAGCTTTTGAATATTATTAAGATTATTAGAAGGCAAGTTAAATAATTACTGATTGTGTAATTGTTGCTTGGAATAACCTAATTCTCTAATTCTTCATGTTGCTGTTATATTAAATCTAGACTGATAGTTCTAGGTTATATGATAGTTAGGGTCTCTTGAGGCGATTGTCACATTTGATTTACAAATAAGGAGAATTTCGGGTAATTAGCGATTGCGGTTATCTAGGGTTATTAATCTCATTGAAAGATAAATATTGTTAAACTTGACTTTTCCATAATTGTGCTAACGTGATACTGAACTGAAGAACTGAAGCTTTTTATTCATTGATCACTCTTAATTACTTTTGTTGGTTTTGTGAATCAAACTCAAAAGCCCCATTAATAGAAATAATAGGAATATTAGAATAAGTAAAAGACTAATTCACTTCTATGTGGGATCGATCCTTGCTTGTCATTATACTAAGTTTTATGTTAGTAGAGTGTTAGTAAGGTATTAATTTTGGAGTGTAAAATGACAGCTCCCAAGCATATTGGATGCGAATAAGTTAACCGGGCCGAACTATACGGATTGGTTAAGGAATTTGAGAATTGTTCTCACTGCTAAAAGCTATCTTATGTCCTTAACTCGTCGGTCCCTGCAACTGTTACAGAAAATGCCTCTAAGGAAGAGATTGCTACTTTTAGAAAGTGGCAAGATGATACTACGGTGGCTCAATGTATCATGTTGGCATCCATGAGTAACGAGTTACAGTGTCAACACGAGAAAATGGATGCACCTACCATGTTGCTTCACCTCAAGATTTGTATGGTGAGCAGAATAGGTCTGCTAGATATGAAATATCTAAGGAACTCTTCCGATCTATAATTACCAATGGCACTACAGTACAAACACGTGTTCTTAAAATGATCAATCTGATTGAACAATTGGAATAACTGGGTTTTGTAATGTATGGAGAGTTGAGCCAAGATCTGACCTTGCAGTCACTCCCAAACTCTTTCTCACAATTTGTTGTGAATTTCCACATGAACAAGCTAGATGTCAGCCTGCCTAAGTTGCTTAACATGTTGAAAACTGTGAAGAGTCACTTTCCAGCCAAGAAAGACTAAGTCTTACTGGTAGATGAACCTTCCACGAAAAGGAAGCGGTCCAAAGGATCTTTTAAAAAGAAGAAAAAATCAAAGAAGGCAAAAGAAAAGGCAAAGACTAAGGATAATAAGAAAAAAACTTATTCAGATAGCAAAGGAGTTTGCTTCCACTGCAATAAACCTGGACACTGAAAAAGAAACTGCAAGGAGTATCTTATGCTGGCTTAGCAGAAGAAGCTTGTTGAAGCTTCGGCTACAGATACAAGTTTGTTCATGATTGAAAAAAATCTTTCTGTAAGTTAAAGTTCTACATAGGTATTGGATACCGGTTGTGGTTCTCACATATGTAATTTTATGCAGGGCCTAAGCAGAAGTAGAAAACTGAACAAAGGAAAAGTAGTCCTACGCGTGGGGAATGGAGCACAGATTGCTGCATTAGCCGTAGGAACTTATAGTTTAGCATTGCCTTCGGGCAAATCAATTAATTTAATAAATTGTTACTATATTCTAGTTCTTATTAGAAACATTATTTCAATTTTATTGTTGGACAAAGAAAGTTTTGGTATTATATTTAAGAACAATGGTTGTTCTATTTGTAATGATAATGTTTTGTTTGGAACTAGAAGATTACTTGATAGATTTTATATACTTGACTTATATAAAAAATATTTTGCAAATTGAACAAACTAATAATCAAAAAAAGAGATGATTATTCAAAAGTTGAATATGTGTATTTAGTGAAATACACGTCTGAATCATTTGAAAGGTTCAAAGAATTCAAAAGTGAAACAAATTCGCAAATTATTAGGATTCTTCGATTAGATCGAGGAAGGGAATACTTGAGCAATGAGTTTCTAGATCATCTCAAAGATAATGGTATTTTTTTCACAATGGACACCTCCTGATACACAATAATTGATTGGTGTATCTAAAAGGAGAAATCGTACCTTGTTGGACATGGTGCAGTTTATAATGATTTTTAACGACATTCCAGTATTCTTTTGGGGTTATGCCCTAGAAACGGCTGCATATCTACTAAATAAGGTACTCTCAAAATCCGTCCCTAAGACTCCATATGAGTTATGGACAGGGAGGAAACCTAGTCTTAAGCATGTTAAGATTAGGAGTTGTCCAGCTTATGTGAAAAGGTTTCAAAAGGATAAGCTTGGGACAAGATCTAACAAGTGCAGATTTATGGGATATCCTAAAGAAAGTTCAGGGTATTATTTCTACAATCCTACTGAGCAAAAGGTGTTTGTTACAAAATACGCTGCTTTCTTGGATAAAAGAGTTTACACTTGAAGGGGCTAGTGGGAGAAAAATAGATCTTGATGAAGTCCAAGAGCCATAAAGCACTATAAGTCAAATAGAGGAACCTATAGATAGACCTATTGTACCACAACCGAATCGTAAATCTGGAATAGTACCGAAAATACCTAAGAGGTATGGATTCATTATAGAGGATGATGATGAGATATGCATCATAGGGGATGGTGATCCAGTCACATAAGATGAGGCTATGAGTTGGATAGACTCAGAGAAATGACAGATGGCCATGAAATCCAAAATGGACTCTATGTATGAAAACCCAAGTGTGGACTTTGGTTAACCTTCTTGAAGGCGTAAAGCTTATAGGGTGTATATGGGTCTTTAAGAGAAATACTAGGGCAAATGGCAAGTGGAGACCTATAAGGCCGGACTAGTGGCAAAATGTTTCGAACAATGGCAAGAAGTTATCCATTATGAAACATTCTCACCGATTAAAATACTCAAATCCATTGGGATTTTACTTGCAATTGCAGCTTATTATTACGAAATCTGGGAAATGGACGTGGTGACACCTTTCCTCAATAGAGACTTAAGGAAAATGTATGTATGATACAGCTGGATGGATTTGTTTCAAAAGTTGAAGCAAATCGAGTATGTAAGCTACAACGATCCATTTATGGATTGAAGCAAACTTCTCGAAAATAGAACACCCGTTTTGATGAGACAATCAAAGGAGTTTGATTTTATCAAAAACGAAGATGAACCATGTGTGTACAAGAAGGTCAGTGGGAGCTCAATGACATTCCTAGTACTATATGTTGATATACTACTGATAGGGAATGACATACCAATGCTACAATCAGTAAAGATAATGTTGTCTAAACATTCGTCTAAGAAGATTTGGGAGAAGTATCCTATATTTTGACATTCCTAGTACTATATGTTAATATACTACTGATAGAGAATGACATACCAATGCTACAATCAATAAAGATAATATTTTCTGAACATTCCTCTAAAAAGATTTGGGAGAAGTATCTTATATTTTGAAGATGAAAATCTATAGAGATAGATCTAAAAGGTTGCTCGGCTTGGCCCAAGGAACGTACATTCATTTGATGCTAAAAGGGTTTAGCATGACAAACTCCAAGAGAGGTCTCATGCTGATGAGCCATGGAGTGTATCTCTCTAACAATTGTCCTAAAGACACCTGAAGAGAGAGATCGCATGCAATGATACGTACGAGACTAGATGTTGCTTATGCACTAAGAGTGACAAGCAAATATCAGTCCATTCCTGGAGAAGATCACTGTAAGACGGTAAAAAACATCCTAAAGTACTTAAGAAGAACTAAGGATGTGTCTATGATTTATGGGGGTCTAAATTGAAACTAGAGGGCTATACAGACTCAAGTTATTCAGACTGACCAAGACGATAATAAATTCATTTTAGAGTATATGTTTACCTTAAAGGTGGTGCAGTGAGTTGAAAGAGTTCCAAGCAGCAAAGAGTTGTTGATTTGGTGACAAAGACAAAGTATATAGCTCTAAATGAAGCTGCAAAGTTGGATGTTTGGATGAAAAGTTCATTACAAAACTTGGAATAGTTCCTAAGTCTCATCTGGGATCCAAATATGTGTTGTGGCACTTTCATTTGATTAGGAAAACCATTGAAAGAGGAGAAGTCACCTCAGAGAGAGTGGACTCTCATAACAACATTGCAGATCCATTTACTAAAGCATTATCCAACATCAAGAAGATCGCACTTAGAGAAGATGGGTATAAGATATCAGGGCGATTGACTTTAGTGCAAGTGGGAGATTGAAAGTAGTATGCCCTCAAGCCAATCACATAGGATGTGATAAGCATTTACTTTGTAATCTTGTTCATTTATTAATAAAATAATTTATTTATTTAAAGGCATTCTTTATCCATGTTTAATTAGTTGAATTAAATAAATGTGATAAACCCATAGTTTTGGAGCAATGCTTTTAAAATTATGATGATGATCATGCTAATGAGATCTAAATTCTAGATAGTTCAAAAGTAGAACGTTCCTAATGGTGGTTTATAATATCCATGAACATACAATCAAATTGCATATAAATAGCGGAAGCATGACAAAATCAGAATTTAAAATTTTACAAATCATAACCAGCAATCTTGATGCGCAATTATCAATTAACAAAAAGAGATAGAGAATTATACCCTTGTAGAATAAAGTTTTCTCAGGTACAAATTTAACTAAAATTTCTTCGCATTCTCCTTGAATTCCACCAATTAGATTCCTTTGATCAACGTTAGCCACCCAAGTATTTAGCCTCTAGAGGTGATCCACCAAGGAATAATAAGGATTCAAGAAGTGTGTAGTGGCAAACCCTAGCCTTCTCTCTCTAGAGAATTTATGAGTAGTCTCCCAAATCTTATGGAAGCATATATACCCCCATTCCATAATAAGACTCCTCTTATTTATAGATATAGACAAACCTCCTAAACTATTTAGGAGTAGGATTTTATTTTTAATTAAACTCCTAATCTAATTAGGAACTTATATGAGAGTACTCTTATTAATTAATTCCTAAAGTATTTAGGAACTAAATAATAATAATAGTAATAGTAGTAATAATAATAATAATAATAATAATAATAATAATAATAATAATAATAAGACTCCTCTTATTAATTTACAATTAGTATTTCTAAAATACTAAATAATAAATATTAAGCTATTTAATTTATTCTATCACCATAATATAAATTAAATATACTTAACTTATTATTACGATTATGTCATTCACTTCTTAAATAAATATTTTTCTTTTGCGGTGTGACCCTTTAGGTTCTCCATATTAAACCGGTTGTAGAATAAATCAATTAGAACAATTTTAATCTTATTTAAATAAATAAATTAAATCATTTAATTCATTTATAGTAAATAATATTTATTCCACAATAAGAGTAAGCCCCCTTAGCAATCAACGTCTTTCCAGATAATATAAATTTCAACATTTAATCACAAAAGAACCTTTCAGCGAATAGTTACTGTAAATTCAATCCTTCTACCATACAATGTCCCAATTAAATATAAGACATGCAATTACTGTCAAGTCTTATTTTATTATATGCATTTCAATTCTCAAATGCACAACTCTAAATAATGCAAATTAGAAACTCATTTCTAATTTCATTCTGCCTTGGCCAAGGACTACTGAATTGTCATTTATCGAATCACATAGGACATTCTCATCTTTTACTAGAAGTGGTAGATTCTTTGTTGACCATTCACCTATCTCCATGTCTAACTTATTATACCCAAGCATACCCTTTGATATACCCTAAAGGTCTTAAGGGACATGTCAAAGCATAACTCATCATATACAAGATACTATGATGATCTCAAATCTAAGGATCACTTGTACTACTATCACATTAGGAATTCCTATTGACAGGCAAGTAAAACTCCATTAGAAATTCCTTTAGCGAGTGACGTTCAGTGAACTTATTCTCTAAAAGCACCTACATACTTGCTTTGGTGTCTCTACACAAATGATTATGAGATTAATCATCCTCTTCATAAGAGCAAGCATAGTATGTACTAATCTATCCGGATTCACTAATCCCCTTCTTAGTGATCCAATGATTAGGAACGATTTTAGTTTTGGGCTATCTTGAATTTAAATCTCATTAGCATGATCATCATCATGATTCTAAAAGCATTGCTAAAAACTATGGGTTTATCATAATTAATTCGACAGCACAATGTGGATAAAGAAAATGCCTTTAAATAAATTAATTATTTTTACTTATAAACGAATAAGATTACAAAGCATATGCTACATCGCCTCAAATGTGATTGGCTTGTGTGTATACTACTTTCAATCTCCCACTTAAGCCAATCGCCCTGGCATCTAATATCCATCTTCTCTAAGTGACGATCAAACGGCTGTTAAGTTATAACTTTAGTAAAAGGATCTGCAATGTTGTCTTGAGAGTCCACACGCTCTAGGGTGACATCTCATTTTTCAATGATTTCTCTAATCAAATGAAAAATGTCGCAACACATGTTTGGATCCCAGATGAGACTTAGGAATTATTCCAAGTTATATAATGAACTTTTCATTTATGTAATGAACTTTTCATTTATGTAATGAACTTTTCATCCAAACAACCAACTTGCAGCTTCATTTAAAGCTATTTACTCTGTCTTTATCACTTAGTCAGCAACCGTTTACTGCTTGGAACTCTTTCCAACTCACTGCACTACAGTTCAAGACAATCATATACCTTAAAGTGGATTTGGTGTCGTCTTGGTCAATCTGAAAAACTTGAGCCTGTATAGCCCTCTAATTTCAATTCAGATCCACTATAAAACATATCCGTAGTTTTTTAAGTATTTTAGGATGTTTCTCACTGTTTTATAGTGATCGTCTCCAGGAACAGACTGATATTTGCTTATCACATTTAGTGCATAAGTAATATCTAGTCTCGTACATTTCATCGTATATATGATAGTTACTCATGCGATCTCTCTCTTCAGGTGTCCTTGGGACAATTTCTTAGAGAGATACACTCCATGGCTCATCTGATAGTAGTATGCACACAAGCCAATCATATTAGATATGATGTAGCATATACTTTGTAATCTTATTCATTTATTAATAAAAGAATTGATTTTCTTAAAAGGCGTTTTATAATATCTACATGGTACTGTTATATTAAATGTGATAAACCCATAGTTTTGAGCAATGCTTTTAGAATCATGATGGTGATCATGCTAATGAGATCTAAATTCTAGATAGCTCACAAACTAAAATTGTTCCTAATCGTTGGATTACTAAATTGGGGATTAGTGAATCCGGATAGATTAGTACATACGTTGCTTACTCTTAGGAAGAGGATGATTGATCTCATAATCATTTGTGTGGAGACACTAAAGCAAGTATATAGGTGCTTATTAGAGAATAAGTTCACTGAACGTGACTCGCTAAGGAATACCTAATGGAGTTTTACTCGCCTGTCAATAGGAATTCCTCTAGTGATAGTAGTACAAGTGATCCTTGGACTTGAGATCATCATAGTATCTTGTGTATGATGAGTTATACTTTGACATGTCCCTTAAGACCTTTAGGGTATATCAAAGGGTATGATTGGGTATAATAAGTTGTACATGGAGATAGGTGAATGATCAACAAAGAATCTACCACGTCTAGTAAAAGATGTGAATGTCCTATGTGATTTAATAAATGACAACTCAGTAGTCCTTGGCCAAGGCAGAATGAAATTAGAAAGGAGTTTCTAATTTGCATTTATCAGAGTTGTGCATTTGGGAATCGAAATACATATAATTAAATAAAATAAGACTTGACAGTAAATCCATGTCTTATATTTAATTGGGACATTGTATGGTAGAAGGATTGAATTGTACGGTAACTATTTACTCAAAGGTTCTTTTATGATTAATGTTGAAATCTATATTATCTGGAAAGTCGTTGATCGCTAAGGGGGCTTACCCTTATTGTAGAATAAATATTATTTATTTAAATGAATTAAATAGTTTAATTTATTTATTTAAATAAGATTAGAGTTGTTCTAATTGTTTTATTCACAGCCGGTTTAATATGGAGAACCTAAAGGGTCACACCGCAAAAGGAAAATATTTATTTAAGAAGTAAATTGCATAATTGTAATAATAAGTTAAGTGTATTTAATTTAGTCTATGGAGATAGAATAAATTAAATAGCTTAATATTTATTATTTAATATTTTGGAAATATTAAATATAAATTAATAAGAGGAGTCTTATTATTATTATTACTTTTACTATTATTTAATTCCTAATAGGGATTGGGAATTAATTAATAGAAGTACTCTTCCATGAATTCCTAATTGGATTAGGAGCATAAATAATTAAAGGAGTTTAATTATAGTAGAAACCCTAATCCTAAATAGTTTAGGGAAGGGTTATTCCTACATCTATAAATAAGAGGAGTCTTATCATAGATTAGGGTTACACACTCTTGCATTAGATTGTGGAGAGTACTTACAATTTCTATAGAGATAGAAACTAGGGTTTTTGCCAAATACCCAACTTCTTGAATACTTGTTCTTCCTTGGTGGATCACCTCTAGAGGCCAAACACTTGGGTGGCTAACGTTGATCAAAGGAAGGAATCACACCGTAGCATTCGAGGAGAACACGAAGGACTAGGAGTTGAACTTGTACCCGAGGAAGCTTTGTTCTACGAGGGTATAATTTTTATTCTCTTTCTCTTTTGTTTATATCGTTAATTGAGCACATTGATCGATCATGGTGATGGTTTGTATAAAATTTTAAAATCCGTTTTATCACGCTTCCGCTCTATTTATGTAATTTGATTGCATGTTTGGGTTATATACAAACCTAACAGTGGTATCAGAGCCTAATCATGTGCTAATTATCGATCTAGATGATTCCATGTATGAATTGATATGCGAAACGTTCAAAATTTTGGGCAAGAAAATTTTTCCTGGATCAGCGATACGGCGCAGCTGCGCCGGCTCTAGTTCATTCTGGGGCGCAGCTGGGCCAATACCCAGAATTAGTTTTTTTTTTCTGGGTCAGCGCAGCTGCGCCGGTTCCCTGTTCATTCGGGGCGCAGCTGCGCCGGACATCAGAATCCGATTTTTTTTCCTTCAATTGAAATAAATGGTTTATTTAATTGATAAAAGTTTAAAATAAAAGAGTTTATTTTATCTGGAATAGGATTTCAGATTGCTAAAATTAAAGGAGTTTAATTTGGATTTGGTTTTTGATTAAAATAAAAGAGTTTATTTTGTTTCAAAACTAAATATTAGCAAAACTTTTGCCCATTAATTGATATCAATGCATATATGGAATGGTTTTATTATTCATGGGATGAATGTTATTTATTGATACATATAGAGATATGTATGATAATAAATAGGGATTGATTATGGACTATTGACCAATGTGTGATTGGATTTATTTTAGTGGATGCTTGAATGTATGGGTTTTATAAATGGGGTCTGCGTACCTCGTCTTCTCTAATTTTTCTTAATATAAATTTTATCTCCCTCCTATGTACTTCCCCTTGACTGCTGATCAAGGTTTCTATTTATTGTAAATAGTTTCTGTAATAGGACTAATTAGAATTAATTTTGAAGAATTGGAGACAAAGGAGCAAGGAGCGCTTGAAGACCCGTTTGTAATGGAGCCCGGGTTTAAATGTAATAGTTATATTTAAATTTAATTCTTGCACCCTAGGTTTGACCTTTTGGTTCACTTGGTGGCTCTAGTGAACCAAACTAGAATAAAAGTTCATAATCAATCCGGGTAGAATATAGTATTCTATATGTGCATGTTTACTATATACATATTATATATTATACAACATGCTTCGCATGTTAAATAATATGACGCGTATTTTATATATATATGTGCATGCGCGCTAAATAAGATGAGACTAATAATAACAAACCCCTCAAAGTAATATATTAAGTCCTAAGCGTTCAAAGATATTTGGAATATCGAACGTCGCCTTCTAGCATGGTAAAACAATAGAGTATTAAATATTTAATATGAGTTTGTTGTGTCACCACAAGGCAAGTATTAAATATTTAAGATGTTGCTTTATCACATTTGATGCTTATAAATAGACTGAACGATGCTGTTTTGTTGTGTCACCACAAGGACAGTGTTTTTCTTTCGAATATATGGAAGTGCTAGGTTGGACTTAACTTGGATAATTTTGATTCGGATGTGTCACCACTTGATCAAAATAATCTAAGAGGCAAAATACAAGGAGTTATATAGTGATGTAATTGACAATAGTTATCTACCTATTTATTTATATATCGTTTGTTGTGTCACCACAAGGCTATATACATTTGAAATGGGATCCTTAATCTCACTAGCAAATCTTTAATTAGAATTGTCGAACTATATAATGAGGGTAATATAGTTTGATGAAAATAGTGGGAGATACCAATTTAAAATAAAGACCTAATTTATTTTGGTAATTAATAAATTGAATGTATGCTAAAATGTTGTCTATTTTACATGCAGAATTTAAAAATGTCAAACTCACTATCACTGCGTAGCATCCTTGATGCTAACAAACTGACCGGACCGAATTACACGGACTGGTTAAGGAATCTGAGAACTGTTCTCACTGCTGAAAAGATTTCTTATGTCCTAAATTCGCCTGTCCCGGCAAGTGTTGCAGAAACAGCCTCTGAGGAAGAGATTGCTACTTTCAGAAAGTGGCAAGATGATGCAATCTTGGCTCAATGCATCATGCTCGCATCCATGAGTAACGAGCTTCAGCGTCAACATGAAACTATGGATGCTCCTACTATATTGCTGCATCTCAAAGAGTTGTATGGTGAGCAAAGTAGGACTGCTAGATATCAGATATCTAAGGAGCTCTTCCGATCTCGTATGACCGAGGGCACTGCTGTTGAGACTCATGTCCTTAAGATGATCAATCTGATTGAACAGCTTGGATAGCTTGGGTTCGTGATGGATGGGGAGTTAAGCCAAGATTTAATCTTGCAGTCACTCCCGGACACCTTCTCACAATTTGTTGTGAATTTTCACATGAATAAGTTGGACGTCAGCTTGCCTGAGTTACTTAACATGTTGAAAACTGCTGAAGGTCACTTCTCATCCAACAAGAACCAAGTCTTACTAGTGGATGATTCTTCGAAGAAAAGGAAGAGGCCCAAGGTATCTTCTGAAAAGAAGAAAAACAAGAAGGTTAAGGGCAAGGAGAAGGGAAAGGATAAAAAGAAACCTGATCCAGATAGCAAAGGAATTTGCTACCATTGCAATAAGCTGGGACACTGGAAGAGGAACTGCAAGGAGTATCTTGCGTACCAAAAGAAGCTTGGAGAAGCTTCGACTTCCGATCTAGGTTTGTTCATGATTGAAATTAATTTTTCTGAAAGTCAAAATTCTACTTGGGTATTGGATACCGGCTGTAGTTCTCACATATGTAATAATGTGCAGGGACTAAGCAGAAGTAGAAAGCTGGACAAGGATGAAGTCGTCCTACGAGTGGAAAATGGAGCAAAGGTTGCTGCATTAGCTGTAGGGACTTATCGTTTAGCACTGCCTTCAGGCAAGTTCATTAGTTTAAATAATTGTTATTATGTTCCGACACTCATTAGAAACATTATTTCAATTTCTGTATTGGATATGGATGGTTTTGATATTATAATAAAGAACAACAGTTGTTCTATTTATAATAAAAATGTCTTATATGGTGTTGGGAACTCACTAAATGGACTATACATACTTGACTTGCATGAAAATATACTTCAAATTGAACAAACTAAGAAAAGAAAAAGAGATGATGTTAATTATACCTTTATGTGGCACTGTAGACTCGGTCATATCAATGAAACAAGATTATCCAAGTTGCATAAAGATGGGCTTTTAGAGCTATCTGATTACGAATCATATCCAACTTGTAAATCTTGTCTCATGGGTAAGATGACTAAATCTCCTTTTAGTGGAAAAGGAGAACGAGTTACAGAGTTGTTAGCGTTGGTACACACAGATGTTTGTGGACCTATGACAACGAATGCACGAGGTGGGTATTCTTATTTTATTACTTTCACTGATGATCATTCTAGATTTGGATATTTGTATTTAATGAAATACAAATCTGAATCGTTTGAAAAGTTCAAAGAATTCAGAAGTGAAGTAGAGAAGCAAACTGGTAAGAGTATTAAGATTCTTCGATCGGATCGAGGAGAGGAATACTTGACCAATGAGTTTTTCAATTGTCTCAAAGAAAATGGTATAATCTCACAATGGACTCCACCATGGACACCACAGTTGAATGGTGTATCTGAAAGGAGAAATCGAACATTGTTGGACATGGTTCGTTCCATGATGAGTTTTACCGACCTTCCAGTATCCTTCTGGGGTTATGCCCTAGAATCGGCTGCATACCTACTTAACAAGGTACCTACCAAATCCGTCCCAAAGACCCCATATGAGATATGGACAGGGAGGAAACCAAATCTTAAGCATGTTAAGACTTGGGATTGTCCAGCTTATGTCAAAAGGTTTGAGCAAGATAAGTTGAAGACTAGATCCGACAAGTGTAGATTTGTGAGATACCCTAAAGAAACATCAGGGTATTATTTCTATCACCCGACTGATCAAAAGGTGTTTGTTGCGAAACACGCTGCCTTCTTGGAAAAGGAGTTTATCCTTGAAGGGGTCAGTGGGAGTAAGATATATCTTGAAGAAGTTCAAGAACCACAAAATACTACGGATCAAAGTCAGGTACCTGACCAAGTAGAAGAACCTACTGTACCACTACCTATTCATAAATCTGGAAGAGTACCGAAGATACCTGATAGGTATGGATTCATCATAGAGGATGATGATGAGGTACGCATCATAGATGATGATGATCCATTGACTTACGAAGAGACTATGAGTAGTGAACACTCAGAGAAATGGCAAGAAGCCATGAAATCTGAGATGGACTCCATGTATAAAAACCAAGTATGGACTTTAGTTTCACCACCTGAGGGCATTAAGCCTATTGGGTGTAAATGGGTCTTTAAGAGAAAGACTGGAGCAGATGGCAAGGTAGAGACCTATAAGGCCCGACTGGTTGCAAAAGGTTTCAAACAAAGATAAGGAATTAACTATGATGAAACCTTCTCACCAGTAGCTATGCTCAAGTCCATTCGGATTTTACTTGCAATTGCAGCTTATTATGACTACGAGATCTGGCAAATGGACGTGAAAACGGCCTTCCTCAATGGAGAGCTTGAGGAGAATGTATATATGATACAGCCAGAAGGTTTTGCTTCAACGGTTGGAACAAACCAAGTCTGTAAGCTACAACGATCCATTTATGGATTGAAGCAAGCTTCTCGAAGATGGAGAACATCCGTTTTGATGAGATAATCAAAAGGTTTGATTTTATCAAAAATGAGGATGAACCTTGTGTGTACAAGAAGGTCAGTGGGAGCGCTGTTTCATTCCTTGTATTATATGTTAATGATATATTACTGATAGGGAATGATGTTCCTATGCTACAGTCGATCAAAATTTGGTTATCTAAACACTTCTCCATGAAGGACTTGGGTGAGGCATCCTATATTTTGGGGATAAAGATCTATAGAGATAGATCTAAAAGGATGATGGGCTTGACCCAAGGAAAGTACATTGACTCGATGCTAAAGAAGTTTAACATGGAAGATTCCAAGAGAGGTCTCATGCCGATGAGCCATGGAATACATCTCTCCAAGAAACAGGCCCCAAAGACACCTGAGGAGAGAAACCGAATGAGTAAGATTCCTTATGCTTCAGCAATAGGATCTATCATGTACGGTATGATATGTACTAGACCAGATGTCGCTCATGCACTTAGTGTAACAAGCAGATATCAGTCGAATCCAGGAGAAGAGCACTGGAAGGCAGTGAAGAACATCCTAAAGTACTTGAGAAGAACTAAGGATGTATTTCTTATCTACGGTAGGTCTGAATTAAAACTAGAGGGCTATACAGACTCAAGTTTTCAAACGGACCAAGATCACTATAAATCCGTTTCAGGATATGTGTTTACCTTAAACGGTGGCGTAGTGAGTTGGAAGAGTTCCAAGCAGCAAACAGCTGCTGATTCAGTGACAGAAGCAGAGTACATAGATGCAAGTGAAGCTGCAAAGGAAGCTGTTTGGATGAAGAAGTTCATAACTGAACTTGGAGTGGTTCCTAGCATTAGAGGAACTGTTGCGCAGGCTAAGGAACCCAGGTCTCATCAGAAATCCAAACACGTGTTGCGGCGGTTTCATTTGATTAGAGAGATCATTGAAAGAGGAGATGTCACCCTGGAACGTGTGGACTCTCAAGACAACATTGCAGATCCATTTACTAAAGCTTTAACTCAACAGCAGTTTGATCGTCACTTAGAGAAGATGGGTATTAGATACCATGGCGATTAGCTTTACTGCAAGTGGGAGATTGATAGTAGTATGCACACAAGCCAATCATATTAGATATGATGTAGCATATACTTTGTAATCTTATTCATTTATTAATAAAAGAATTAATTTTCTTAAAAGGCGTTTTATATTATCTACATGGTGTTGTTATATTAAATGTGATAAACCCATAGTTTTGAGCAATGCTTTTAGAATCATGATGGTGATCATGCTAATAAGATCTAAATTCTAGATAGCTCACAAACTAAAATTGTTCCTAATCGTTGGATTACTAAATTGGGGATTAGTGAATCCGGATAGATTAGTACATACGTTGCTTACTCTTAGGAAGAGGATGATTGATCTCATAATCATTTGTGTGGAGACACTAAAGCAAGTATATAGGTGCTTATTAGAGAATAAGTTCACTGAACGTGACTCGCTAAGGAATACCTAATGGAGTTTTACTCGCCTGTCAATAGGAATTCCTCTAGTGATAGTAGTACAAGTGATCCTTGGACTTGAGATCATCATAGTATCTTGTGTATAATGAGTTATACTTTACATGTCCCTTAAGACCTTTAGGGTATATCAAAGGGTATGATTGGGTATAATAAGTTGTACATGGAGATAGGTGAATGATCAACAAAGAATCTACCACGTCTAGTAAAAGATGTGAATGTCCTATGTGATTCAATAAATGACAACTCAGTAGTCCTTGGCCAAGGCAGAATGAAATTAGAAAGGAGTTTCTAATTTGCATTTATCAGAGTTGTGCATTTGGGAATCGAAATACATATAATTAAATAAAATAAGACTTGACAGTAAATCCATGTCTTATATTTAATTGGGACATTGTATGGTAGAAGGATTAAATTGTACGGTAACTATTTACTCAAAGGTTCTTTTGTGATTAATGTTGAAATCTATATTATCTGGAAAGTCGTTGATCGCTAAGGGGGCTTACCCTTATTGTAGAATAAATATTATTTATTTAAATGAATTAAATAGTTTAATTTATTTATTTAAATAAGATTAGAATTGTTCTAATTGTTTTATTCACAACCGTTTTAATATGGAGAACCTAAAGGGTCACACCGCAAAAGGAAAATATTTATTTAAGAAGTAAATGGCATAATTGTAATAATAAGTTAAGTGTATTTAATTTAGTCTATGGAGATAGAATAAATTAAATAGCTTAATATTTATTATTTAATATTTTGAAAATATTAAATATAAATTAATAAGAGGAGTCTTATTATTATTATTACTTTTACTATTATTTAATTCCTAATAGGGATTGGGAATTAATTAATAGAAGTACTCTTCCATGAATTCCTAATTGGATTAGGAGCATAAATAATTAAAGGAGTTTAATTATAGTAGAAACCCTAATCCTAAATAGTTTAGGGAAGGGTTATTCCTACATTTATAAATAAGAGGAGTCTTATCATAGATTAGGATTACACACTCTTGCATTAGATTATGGAGAGTACTTACAATTTCTATAGAGATAGAAACTAGGGTTTTTGCGAAATACCCAACTTCTTGAATACTTGTTCTTCCTTGGTGGATCACCTCTAGAGGCCAAACACTTGGGTGGCTAACGTTGATCAAAGGAAGGAATCACACCGTAGCATTCGAGGAGAACACGAAGGACTAGGAGTTGAACTTGTACCCGAGGAAGCTTTGTTCTACGAGGGTATAATTCTTATTCTCTTTCTCTTTTGTTTATATCGTTAATTGAGCACATTGATCGATCATGGTGATGGTTTGTATAAAATTTTAAAATCTGTTTTATCGCGCTTCCGCTCTATTTATGTAATTTGATTGCATGTTTGCGTTATATACAAACCTAACATCATCAGCATGAGACCTCTCTTGGAGTTTGTCATGCTAAAGTTCTTTAGCATCGAATCAATGTGTGTTCCTTTGGTCAAGCCAAGCATCTTTTTAGATCTATCTGTATAGATCTTTATCCCCAAAATATAAGATGTTTTTCCCAAATCTTCCTTGGAGGAATGTTTAGACAACAATATCTTTACTGATTGTAGCATTGGTATGTCATTCTCTATCAGTAGTATATCAACATATAGTACTAGAAATGTCACTATACTCCCACTGACCTTCTGTACACACTTGGTTCATCTTCATTTTTGATAAAATCAAATTATTTGATTGTCTCATCAAAACGGATGTTTCATCTTCGAGAAGCTTGCTTCAATCCATAAATGGATCGTTGTAGCTTACTTACTCAATTTGTTTCAACCTTTGAAATAAATCCCTCTGGCTGTATCATACATACATTCTCCTCAAGTCTCTATTGAGGAAAGGCATCACCACGTCCATTTGCCAGATTTCGTAATAATAAGCTGCAATCGCAAGTACAATCTGAATGGACTTGAGCATTGCCACCAGTGAGAAGATTTCATGATGGACAACTCCTTGCCATTATTTGAAATCTTTTGCCACTAGTCTGGCCTTATAGGTCTTCACTTTGCCATTTGCTCTAGTCTTTCTCTTAAAGACCCATATACTCCCTTTAGGCCTTATGCCTTCTCCACACTTGGTTTTCATCCACAGAGTCCATTTCGAATTTCATGGTCATCTGTCATTTCTCTAAGTCTTTACAACTCATAGCCTTATCATACGTAACTAGATCATCATCTTCTATGATATGTACCTCATCATCATCCTCTATGATAAGATCCTGACCAGGCTCGCATCAAGCAATCAAGAGTCAACTCATGTTCCGGGTGTAGAACAAATGACCGAGACTAATTGGGTTGGAAACTACTTAAGGATACATAATTTGAGGCTCAATTCAAGTGGATCGCGAATGGAGGATAAATTCCATGATTTGGGATTGTTAGATTTCATCTATGTAATAAGACCAAATCAACTCAAGCCAAGTCATCAAGGCCATGTTCGTTTCTGTCGTTTAGTCTTCGTCAAAACTACATTTCATTTCATGGGAAGATTAGCGTTCACGCAACATTGTGATAGTCCAAACATGATCGAGAGTTTACATTTTATCACGCGACAATACAAGTTGGGATTACACAGAACGAAGGGAATAGTTTCAAACTACATGGTAAGGCGTTTGGAACTTAAAAGGGCAAGATGGTTAATTTTGTCAGACCAGCGCGCCCCGCGCCAGTTTTGGCCTGGCATCAGCGTGCCCCGCGCCACCTATGCAGAACTTCTGTAGGAGTAACGCGCCCCACACCAGCTCCTTTGTATTTTCGGTGCGCTCCGCGCCGTGCACACGGCACAGATTTCGAGAAACGCATTTTGGCATATTTCTTTCCATATTTGTAGGGATTTTTCATATCTTTTAGATTTCTAATTAATTAGGATATTTGTTAGATAGATTTAATTCCTAATTACTTGTTAACTAGTATTTCTATTCCTTTTAGGATTTAGGGTTTCTTTAAAGTTTTATTCTATTAGTATAAATAGAATACTTGGGTTCTGTAATAGAGGACTACTTCAGATATAGCTTACTTTTGATTAATGAAATTATTGTAAGATTCTTCTCATCTTTTGGTTCTTTAAGAACTCCTAGACTAGTTCTTAGTTTTCTTGAGATTCAATTTGACTTATCATACAACAAGTCATAGTTATGTGTGGAGTCTTTCTGTCATGCATCAATCGTCGATTGTACTTTTGGTTCTTGTATCTTTATAGACATTGGGTCAAGGTGTCGTTGGTGTTCCATACAACACAAGCTTCCTAGCACAGAGCAATTGTACCAATGTTCTCGTATCAATATAGGCGAAGGGTGGGTTAAGGTGTTGTGAGCGTTCCACCTTCATAACTTGCTGGAAACAATCCGGGCGACGACCACCTCACGCAAGCGTGCCGTGGAGTCTATCATTTGGTATCAGAGCTAAGTTCTTAGCAGGTTACTTATCCTTTATTTTACTTGTTGAAGAGTAAAAAAAAAGTATAGAAAAAAAATTCAGTTATTTCGTTTGGTTTCTAATTTTTAGGAAAAAATATTATTTGTGGGAAAATTGCTTGGTATCCGTAAGTTTCGAGATTGTTGAGGTTTCATCGAGAAGGGTTTAATTGGCGGCTGTGAATTTAGTGGTTATCATATGTCTTATACTACTATTGTTTATTTTGTGATAAGTTCTTATTGGATTGAATAGTAAACTATGAAATTATTTGGCGAATTCAAAAAGAACCTATAAGAGAGAATTACGAGCGGTAAAAGGCTAGAGTGGTGAGAATATTAGAGGTTAAAAGCCAATTAAGCGATACACGAGTGATTTCATAATTGTGTGATACATTGTTTGAGCGAAACACGTAAGGGAATGTGTGAGAAAAAATTTCTTTATCTACTAACCTTTATTTTGCAGCAAATATGTATAAGTATGGTTATGAAAATTCTTATGGGTCTCAAAAGAATACTTTCCAAGGTAGAATTAATCCAGAAGCATATTTGAGATGGGAGAAGAGGAAGGAACGAGAGTTTGACTGCCACGATTATTCTGAGCGTTAGAAGGTCAAACTTGCAATTCTAGATTTTTCTGATTATGCAGCTACATGGTGGGGTCGATTTGTGCTTAGCATGGAAAGACGTGGAGAGCGTCCGATCGAGACATGGGCGGAGCTAAAAACAGTGATGAGGAGGCGGTTTGTTCCAGTATAGCTTAATAGGAGGGATGATTATGCAACTCCAAAATATGTCGAGCAACCTTCAAAGCGATCAACCTGGGATGATAAAAGGAAGGATCGTAGACATGGAGATTCACAACGGAGATAGTCACGAGAAACTCCTAAGGTGTATAAAGAATGAGTATCTACTAAGGAGATCAAAGAGGACAACTTTGATAAGATGTAGGAAGATTGGATGAAACAGCTACAAAACGCCCGACAAGTGCAAAAGGAGTAAGCCCTGCCGCAGGTGGAAGAAGAGATAATAGAATATGCGGTCCAAGGAGAGTTGTTAAATTCCAATGTTCGAGATGAAGTCCATGATTCCGAGGAAGAAAATACAAGTGAAAGTGAACGACAAGAAGAAATTGTACAAAAGATTGAAAAGAATGAAAAAGAAAAAGTTGAAAGGAATGAGGATGAAAAGAAAAGAGAGAATGAAAATAAACGAGAGGAAGAAACATTGGAGAGTAAGAGTGAAAAAAAAGAGGAGAGTGAGTTGAAAAGTGAGTTGTATTTTGAAAAGTCAATGACTGTACATTCGTACAAGACGGCGGAAACATTGTGATTGTCCAAACATGATCGAGAGTTTACATTTTATCACACGACAATACAAGTTGGGATTACACGGAACGAATGAAATGGTTTCAAACTACATGTCAAGGCATTTGGAACTTAAAAGGGCAAGATGGTCAATTCTGTCAGACCAGCGTGCCCCGTGCCAGTTTTGGCCTGCCATCAGCGCGCCCCGTGCCACCTATGCAGAACTTCTGCAGGAGCAGTGCGCCCCACGCCAGCTCCTTTGTATTTTCGGCGCGCCCCGCGCTGTGCACGCGGCAGAGATTTTAAGGAACGCGTTTTGACATATTTCTTTCCATATTTTTAGGGATTTTTCATATCTTTTAGATTTCTAATTAATTAGGATATTTGTTAGATAGATTTGATTCCTAATTACTTGTTAACTAGCATTTCTATTCCTTTTAGGATTTAGGGTTTCTTTAAAGTTTTATTCTATTAGTATAAATAGAAAACTTGGGTTATGTAATAGGGGACTACTTCAGATATAGCTTACTTTTGATTAATGAAATTATTGTAAGATTCTTCTCATCTTTTGGCTCTTTTGGCGTCTTTCTATCATGCATCAATCGTCGATTGTACTTTTGGTTCTTGTCTCTTTATAGACATTGGGTCAAGGTGTCGTTGGTGTTCCATACAACGCAAGCTTCCTAGCGCAGAGCAATTATACTAAGGTTCTCATCTCAATATAGGCGAAGGGTTAAGATGTTGTGAGCGTTCCACCTTCATAACTTGCTAGAAATAATCCAGGCGACGACCACCTAACGCAAGTGTGTTGTGGAGTCTATCACTCTATGATGAATCTATACCTCCTATGAATCAAGGGCCCAATTTTCCCTTCTTCCCAAAACGCATCTTCCCTTTCTAGGGAGATACCTTCAAAAACACAAAACTGCCCACCTTAAAGTCCCGCTTTTGACGATGTAGGTTAGCGTACTTCTTCTGTCGATCCTGGGCCGCCACTAGACAATTCCTTATCAATTTAACCATGTTTGTTGTCTGCTGCACCATCTCAAGTCCCAATAGTCTTCGCTCTCCCACTTTGTCCCAACATAATGGTGTTCGGCACTTTCTTCCATATAACGCTTCGTACGGTGGCATGCCGATACTAGCATGATAACTGTTGTTGTAAGCGAACTCCACTAACGGTAAGTGATCATCCCAGCTGCCTTTCAAGTCCATCACGATCGCTCTGAGCATGTCCTCCAAAGTCTGAATTGTTCGCTCACTTTGGCCATCAGTTTGAGGGTGATATGTCGTACTCAACCTCAATTGTGTCCCCATTCTGTCCTGCAAACTCCTCCATAAATTTGACGTGAAACGCGGATCTCTATCAGACACAATAGATACTGGCACCCCATGTTGTGACACAATCTCTTTCACATAAAGCTTCGCTAACTACTCCAGATTGTACCTGATCTTGATCGGTAGAAAATATGCAGATTTAGTCAAACGATCCACGATCACCCAGATCGCGTCTAAACCCTTCTAAGTCGGTGGAAGTCCTACCACAAAATCCATCGTGATGTACTCCCACTTCCACTCAGGAATCTCCAGTGGTTGTAGTAGTCCACTTGGTCACTGGTGTTCTGCCTTAACTCGTTGACATGTCAAACATCGGTTGATACATTCAGCTACCTCTCTCTTTATGTTCGGCCACCAGAAATGCTGCCGCAAGTCTTGGTACATTTTAGTACTCCCGGGATAAACAGAATACCTTGTACTGTGAGCTTCTTGTAGAATCTCCTCTCTCAATTCTGGAACCATTGGTATCCAGATCCTCCCTTCAAACCTTAGCAGCCCGGTGCTATCAACCTTATACTTCAACTCTTCACCTTTGGAAATTCGCTTCCTTAAGCCACCATATTCTTTATCCTTCTCCTGAGCCTCCTTTATTTTATCTAGTAAAGTCAGACTCGCCTCCACTGCGTACAGTTTTTTGTTTGAGTCCATCGGATATTTCACTTCTAATTCCAGTCTTTCGAACTCTTTTACCGATTCCTCCTAAGTTATTAGCATCAGTAACTTCTCTCTGCCTTTCCTGCTCAAGGCATCAGCCACAATATTTGCTTTGCCCGGATGGTACAGAATTTCATAATCGTAATCTTTGATCAATTCCAACCATCGTCGTTGCCTCATAATCAACTCCTTCTGAGTGAAGATATACTTCAGACTTTTGTGGTCTGTGTATATCTCACACTTCTCTCCATATAAATAGTCCCTCCATATCTTCAAGGCAAAAACCACTGCTACTAACTCTAGGTCATGAGTCGGATACCCCTTCTCATAATCCTTCAGCTGGCGTGACGCGTACGCAATGGCCTTGCCATGCTGCATCAGTACACAGCCAAGCCCCTTGTGTGACGCATCACTATACACCACAAATCCCCCTGTATCGTCTGGTAAAGACAACACAGGTGCTTCACTAAGCCTCTTCTTTAGCTCTATGAAACTCTCCTCACATTTATCCGTCCAAATGAACCTAACCGTCTTTCTGGTCAGATTAGTTAACGGCGATGCTATCTTCGAAAAATCTTGCATGAATCTCCGATAGTATCCCGCTAATCCTAAGAAACTTCTGATCTCCGTCGACGTCTTCGGCTGCTCCTAGTTGATAACTACTTCCACCTTTGCTGGATCCACCGAAACACCATCCTTGTCGATGACATGCCCCAGAAACTGCACTTTCTGCAACCAAAATTCGCACTTCGAGAACTTTACATACAGCTTCTCCCTTCTCAAAGTTTCCAGTACTATTCTCAGATGTTCAGCATGTTCCTCCTCCGTTTTCGAGTACACCAGAATGTCATCAATGAATACGACAACAAATTTGTCCTATTAAGTTTGTATATAACGCAAGCATGCAATCAAATTACATAAATAGAGCGGAAGCATGATAAATCGGATTTTAAAATTTTCATACAAACCTTCACCATGATCTTTCCTTGTGTTCAATTATCAATTAATGAAAGAGATAGAGATTAAGAAATTATACCCTCGTAAAACCGTGCTTCCTCGGGTACAAGTTCACCTCCAATTCCTTCGCGTTCTCCTTGAATTCCACCGATGAGATTCCTTCCTTTGATCAACGTTAGCCACCCAAGTGTTTGGTCTCTACAGGTGATCTACTAAGGAAGAATAGGTATTCAAGAAGTTGGGTGTTGGCAAAACCCTAGTTTCTATCTCTATAGAAATTGCAAGTACTCTCCACAATTCTTATGCAAGAGTGTGTAACCCTAATCTATGATAAGACTCCTCTTATTTATAGATGTAGGAATAACCCTTCCCTAAACTATTTAGGATTAGGGTTTCTATTATAATTAGGGTTAATTTCATATGACCACTTGGGGTTTAACGTCTTTCCCACTTGACCACCTGCAGTCCAGAAACCTACATTTAAACACCCGAGTTTTTGAGTTGATGTGAAAACGTCACCTTTTCCGTCCAGATTAACGGTGAGTACATAACACTCGTCAATAGAGCGTGAGGTCAGGCTATAACAGTCAAAAGTGGCTGAAAAAAGTCAAAAATACCCTCTTTCATGTACCTTGGCTTTAAAGGTCACATTTTGCTTGTATTTTTTTAGTTTTTTTAAAATAATTATAATAACTTTCAAATTTATTTATTATTTTTATTTTTTTATTAAATCTAATTATGTTTGTAAGTAAAAGGATAGTATATGATTATAAAAGTCTAAATTAAATTATTTTCTTTTTTATCCAAATTTGTAAGGTGCTCCACCACCGCCTGCAACAAAAAGCTTGTTTTCGTATTCCGGAGAAGAAGATTGAAGAACAGTAGCTCCTCTTGCAAAACCCATAAGAGAAAGAATATATTACTTACTGATCAAGCTGGGTATCTACTTTATCTTTTTTGTTGACACAATTATATATATATATAGGAGTTATATATATATAATGATGGATAAATATATATTCATGGTGTTTTTCTAGCTAGCTAGCTGATAATCACCACCATCATAAATATATATGGATGAATGATCTAGATGGATGGGATATATGGATCAGTCGGTTGCAGATTTGAACAAATTGGAGATAGAATTGAGATTGAAAGAATTGAATGCTAAAGAGCCAAAAGACAGAGCTCTTTTACACCCGCCCCCTTCTCATCTTTCGTTTTGATCTCTCTCTCTCTATAAAATACTAGCAGACGACTTTGGCTAAACCAATTTTTCAGATAAAGCGGTGGCCAAGTTCAACCCACACTCTCTTTCTCTCTCCTCTTTATCTCTCTCTAAAAATAGATTTTAAATTTCGTTAAAATCAGTTAATTTTAACGATTGAAAATAAAAAATATCACTTCGTCCCAAATTAATTGCATTTCTAGGACTTTTTAAAGTCAAATTGACTATTTTTAAAACTAATTTTTTTACTATTTTTGCTAACATATAGGTGAAGATATTATAACCAAAAGAAAGTATATACAATTTATTACTAATTTTAATTTTTATAATTTTAGAAATATATTTATATATGCTTAATTATTAATTTTAAAAATAGTCAATTTGACTTAAAAAAGTCCTAGAAAAGCAATTAATTTGGGACGGAGGGAGTACATATATTTATTCAATTAACCATATAGACATATCAAATAATAACAAACACCACAAAATTTGTCCATTTGGATACCAAGGAGGAAAAATAATTAAATATGTGTAAAAAGTAATAAATTATAATGTTTTATATTCTTAATATATTATAAATTTAAAACAAATTAAACAATTAAGAACATATTCACACATTATCTAATTAACAATAAATAAAAAAATCAAACTAACTAAATAAATTAACTTAACTAAACAGTAAAACAATTAAAACATATTCAAATCAAATAATTAAAACAAGTTAAAATAATAAACAGATTAGCTTAATAAAATTAGTTAAACAAATGGAGGCCCATAGTTTTGCTGAGGAGAGAGAAGATGCAGTAGGCTCGGCTCGAAAATCGAGAATGGGGGTTTGTTTGTTTTGTTTTGTTTGTTACACTCTAATTATAATACTCCATAGCTGAGCTCTTCTAATTATATATGGAGGACAAATATGTCTTTACCATTTAAAATAACGGTGTTAACACGGAAAGCACTTTTTCACTTCAACTAAAAAACTCGGGTGTTTAAATGTAGGTTTCTGGACTGCAGGTGGTCAAGTGGGAAAGACGTTAAACCCCTGATGGTCAAGTGAAATTAACCCTTATAATTAAACTCCTTTAATTAATTATGCTCCTAATCCAATTAGGAATTCAGGAGAGAGTACTTCTATTAATTAATTCTCAATCCCTTTTAGGAATTAAATAATAGTAATAGTAATAATAATAATAAGACTCCTCTTATTAATTTATATTTAATATTTCCAAAATATTAAATAATGAATATTAAGCTATTTAATTTATTCTATCTCCATAGACTAAATTAAATACACTTAACTTATTATTACAATTATGCCATTTACTTCTTAAATAAATATTTTTTTCTTTTGCGGTGTGACCCTTTAGGTTCTCCATATTAAACCGGTTGTGAATAAATCAATTAGAACAATTCTAATTATATTTAAATAAATAAATTAAACTATTTAATTCATTTAAATAAATAATATTTATTCTACAATAAGGGTAAGCCCCCTTAGCGATCAACGACTTTCTAGATAATATAGATTTCAACATTAATCACAAAAGAACCTTTCAGTGCATAGTTACCGTACAATTCAATCCTTTTACCATACAATGTCTCAATTAAATATAAGACATGAATTTACTGTCAAGTCTTATTTTATTTAATTATATGTATTTCAATTCTCAAATGCACAACTCTAAATAATGCAAATTAGAAACTCCTTTCTAATTTCATTCTACCTTAGCCAAGGACTACTGAGTTGTCATTTATCGAATCACATAGGACATTCACATCTTTTACTAGACGAGGTAGATTCTTTGTTGATCATTCACCTATCTCCATGCACAACTTATTATACCCAATCATACCCTTTGATATACCCTAAAGGTCTTAAGGGACATGTCAAAGTATAACTCATCATACACAAAATACTATGATGATCTCAAGTCCAAGGATCACTTGTACTACTATCACTAGAGGAATTCCTATTGACAGGCGAGTAAAACTCCATTAGGTATTCCTTAGCGAGCCACGTTCAGTGTACTTATTCTCCAATAAGCACCTACATACTTGTTTTAGTGTCTCCACACAAATAATTATGAGATCAATCATCCTCTTCCTAAGAGCAAGCAACGTATGTATTAATCTATCCGGATTCACTAATCCCCTTTTTAGTAATCCAACGATTAGGAACGATTTTAGTTTGTGAGCTATCTTGAATTTAGATCTCATTAACATGATCACCATCATGATTCTAAAAGCATTGCTCAAAACTATGGGTTTATCACATTTAATATAACAGCACTATGTAGATAATGTAAAATGCCTTTAAGAAAATCAATTCTTTTATTAATAAATGAATAAGATTACAAAGTATATGCTACATCATATCAAATATGATTGGTTTATATGCATACTGCTTTCATGTCCAAGTATTACTTGAACACCCTGTTCATTATGTCCATGAAAGCTGCTGGCGCATTTGATGGGCTAAATCTATACTACCAATTTACGTGCAAGTATACACGGTCAATCAAGTAATAAAGTGATAAGGAGTGTCGATCCCACGAGGAATAGTAATAATTAATTAATCCAAATACTAATATGTAGTCAATTCGATTCTATTTAAACAATTGAATTTTAAGTAAATTAATTAATAAATAACTAACTAAAGAAAACTGAATTCAATAAATAAGAGAAAATATTAAGAACTCAATTTCTCCCGATGAATCATTTAATTAATAACATCCTTCTTCCATTAAATCAATTATTCAGAATTGTCAACGGAAAATCACTAATAATTATTATAATCATCTTTCGAATAATTATAAAGCATACTTATTATTATAAATTTTTCTATATTCCTATGAAAAACAATAATAACAAATTCATTGAGATTCATTTTCCAATAGTTGCTTGCGATATTCAGGTATATTCCTATCCCGTCCACAAAATTAGTATTCACTTAGCAATCAATATTACTAAAAAGAATTACTAATCACAAGTTATTATACCCAGATCTTAATTTAGAATCTATCGTCAGATTTCATCTAAATTCATCCAATAATTGTTAATTACGCAATTATAACAACCAACACAAGATATAATAAACAATTCATCCCATAATCAATTTAAATCAAAGAGATAATAAATATTAAATTAAACTATCATCGGGTTCCATCGAATCCTTAATGAAAAGACTAATTCATATTAAATAATAAAATAAACAATGTAATACGTTCAGAAAACATCCTAAAGTACAAGAAATTAAATTGAGAAGGAAGAATGAACTCTGTCACAGTTTTGCTTCGCTCCTTTCTTCAATCCTAGCCTCCTTCAGACGCCTCCTTGAAACCCTAACTAATATCTTAAAACTACTGATAAATCCTCCTCTATATTACTCTTTGTCCCCCACATACTCCTCATAATATAAGAATACTTATAGGAGTTATTCCACCTAACCCTAATTGAATTAAAATTACATTTATAACTCTAGGTGGATATATTTGTATTGAAGTCAGCCTTGTAACTCTCTAGGCTTCAATTGGTAAATATCTCATTTTATTTGAAAAACAACAGCAATTAAACCCTTCAGCTCCGCCGCACCAGGCGCGCGTGCAATCCTCTCGAGTGCCGCGACTCACCTTATCGAGCGTCGCGGCCCATGATCCGCGCCGCGGCTCGCACAATCATGCGCCGCGGCCCACAAGTTCTGTCACTTTTCTCTTCTTGCTTCCTTGCTCGCCTAATTGCTTCAAATGTTCACGATTTTGTCACTTAACTCCTTTATTCCTACAAAATAAATAAACACAATAAATTAAATAAAAACTCTATAAAATAACATAAAATACTTTAAAACACATTAATTATTAAGCCTAAAAGTACCCAAATAATAGGTATAAAACCTCTTCATCAAATACCCCTAAACTTAAATATTTGCTTGTCCTCAAGCAAAACTCAAACAAAACTTAAAACTACTCTAACAAGATAAATCTGAATCACGGCCTCAAAGACTCACATATAATAATTTCCAGCCAAATTCAAATCATGCATAATCTAAAATCACAGCATAATCATCAATTTTATAGCAATTCACAATCCCCGACATAAGATCATCCAAACTGTTCAAGCTATTTGATGAGGGCATCCTTAGCTTAGAAGCCCATAACGAAACCCAAGCGGATCCATTGCATATACCACTTGGACTCATTACGAGGACTCGGGCTAAACGCTTCAAAGAAGGACTTAACGGGATAATTCATGAATTATGGAACGAGGTTGGAACAAGTACAGAGGTTGTAGAGACGGGATACAAGTACGCGAAGATCATAAACACATTGATAGCAAGTGTATCCAAAGCACCGCAATAGACTTCACCGTTGCTGAAAACTGCAACTCGCCCCGGCGAGCTTTCCAGCCTGTTTTCCCCATCCCGGCGCATTCCCGTCCCGGCGAGTTTCCCCAGCTAAATTCCTCGCCCCGGCGAGAACCCCCCTGTACCAGATTGTGCGATTTTTGACTTTCTTGGATTGCGGGATTCCTTCTCCAAAACAAGGTTCCATGTTTTAGGTAATGGTTTTTCCACCAATTGTTTCCTTCCCTAAAACTGGGTTCCATATTTTAAGTAATGGTGTTTTTCACCAATTGTTTCCTTCCCCAAAATAGGGTTCCTTGTTTTATGTAATGGTGTTTTTCTGTAATTGCTAGGGTTTGTTTGATTCTAGATTGTTCTCAAACTTAGTATAAATAGGCTTCATGATGTAATGGTTTAACAACCAATTTTTAGATTATCAATATTATTATGAGTTTGTTTCTCTACTTGTGGTTCTTTGAAAATTTCCTAAGTGTTCCTTAGTTCTCTTTGGAGATTCATAATTGACTTATCATACAACCATTCATAGTTGTGTGTGGCGTCTTCTACCGCATCAATCGTCGATTGTACCGAGATTACCGTTTTAATATAAGGGAGGGGTCGAAGTGTCATTGGTGTCCATCCTACGCAGATTTCATTGGCAAGCAATTGTACCAAGATTACTGTCTACATATAGGCGAGGGGTTAAGGTGTTGCAAGCTATCCATCCTATCAACTTGTTGGAAACGATCCAGGCGACAACCACCTCACGCAAGCGTGCCGTGGAGTCTATCATTTGGTATCAAAGCTAAGTTTCCTATCAAGTTACTTATCTTTACTATTGTTGTTGGGTTGTAGTTTTAAAACAAAAAAAAAACAAAAAAAAAACTGCAGAAAATTATATTGCAGAAAATTATTATTGTTGATTGCTATTATTAGGATTTCATTTGTAAAATTATATTTGACGATTGTAAAGTCTTGTTGGTATTTCAAGAGTCATACCTTCTATATTTTATGTTGATAAGTTCTTATTGGATTGAAATTGGAGAATTGAGGTAATACTTGTAAGAATTCAAAAAGAACCTACTAAAGAGAACTACGAGCGGAAAAAGGCAAGAGTAGTGAGATTCTTAAAGGGTAAAAGCCTATTTATGTGATACGCGAGCGTTTCATACATTGTTTGAGCGAAACACGTAAGGGAGTGGTAAGGAACTTGTTTTCTACTAACCTTTGTTTTGCAGGGAATGTCTAACACAAGAGATAAAACAATTGAAAATGAACCTTCTACATCGAATTTTGACCCAAAACTCATGATGGAAGTTATGATGAAAGAATTTTTCCGATAGTTAGGGATGGCTATGGAGCAAGTACATGATCGCATCGATCAGTTGAGTGACACTCGAGGGGAACAAACTCAAATCCCTCTGGGTGGGCGCCCGAAAGGAAGAACACATCAAAGGGAAGCTAGGCAAGAGGAAACAAATTACTATGATGAAAGATTCAGTGAGGAGGAGGATCGAGAAACCGGTTTTATCCCTCGGAGACATGTTACAAGGGATAGATGTGGCCGAAATCGAGAGGACAATAATCTCGATAGCATTAAAATGAAAATTCTCATATTCCAAGGCAGGAGTAATCCCGAGGCATACTTAGAATGGGAGAAGAAAATGGAGTGGATACTTGATTGTCACAACTACTCGAATCTCAAAAAGGTTAGAATTGCCGCTACAGAATTTTCAGATTATGCGGTTACTTGGTGGGATCAATTGATGACCAGCCGAAGGAGGTGTAGAGAACGTCCAATAGAGATTTGGGCAGAAATGAAAGTTGTAATGAAAAAGAGGCTTGTGCCAAGCCACTACTACCGAGATCTGTTTCGAAATTTGCAAAACTTGAGATAGGGAAGTAAGAAATAATTCAAATAATTCCTAATTAACATGCAACCTATTTCTATTTTTTTATTTTTTTATTATTTTTAATAAATATCATCTAGCTAAACTTAATAAAATGAACTAAAATTCAAATATGCAAACTAATAATAAACTTAAACTTTTGGGTTGCCTCCCAATAAGCGCTTGAGTTATAGTCGTCAGCCCGACTTCTTCAATTTCTATCCAATTCCCAATCGAGAAGTGATTGACACGTCAATCGGTAGCAAAGTAACATTTGTATGCTTCTCCTTCGAACGAGTCAATATTTTAAATTCTCTTAGCTTGCTCTTTTTAAATAAACTAATCTCCATGAACTCCACGGAGCTAGGCGCTTGGTCTAATACTATGGCAGACGGTATATAGCTATGCACCAGTGGCACTGTGATTTGTAAATACGGCTCACAAGACACAATTGAAGGTTGCTTAACATTGTCAGAACTCCAAACTGGCTCTTGATTTAGTTTTGGCTCTTGTTCCTCATTCTTACCCTTCTCATATTCAGCAACAACATCTCCAATAGTGATTAATGTTGGTGTGGAAACTTCAACAATATCAACTAGCTCATTATCATCTATCCCAAAGTTGATCTCAATATCGCTAGATGGAGTGCCTTATGGATGATTACTGATAGCACTAACGAGTTGTCTTATTTGATTTTTGAGACTCCACATGGACTCCTCTATGTTATTCATCCTCATCTCATTTTGTATTATGAATTTTGAAAGCAACTCCTCTACTCTCGCCTCATTCTCAAGCATTAGTGGAGCTTGAGTCTGAAATCCTTAAGGATAAAAATCATGAGACGACTCCCAATTGATAGTACTTTGCCCCTTGGGATGATTCCCACCACCAACTCATACCACTGTTAGGTTTGTATATAACGCAAGCATGCAATCAAATTACATAAATAGGGCAGAAGCGTGATAAAACGGATTTTAAAATTTTAATACAAACCATCATCATGATCTATCCTTGTGTTCAATTATCAATTAAAGGAAAGAGAAAGAGAATAAGAATTATACCCTCGTAGATCAAAGCTTCCTCGGGTACAAGTTCAACTCCTAGTCCTTCGTGTTCTCCTCGAATTCCACCGATGAGATTCCTTCCTTTGATCAACGTTAGCCACCCAAGTGTTTGGCCTCTAGAGGTGATCCACCAAGGAAGAATAGTTGTTCAATAAGATGGGTGTTGGCAAAACCCTAGTTTCTATCTCTATAGAAATTGCAAGTACTTTCCACAATCTAATGCAAAAGTGTGTAACCGTAATCTATGATAAGATTCCTCTTATTTATAGATGTAGGAATAACCCTTCCCTAAACTATTTAGGATTAGGGTTTCTATTATAATTAAACTCCTTTAATTAATTATACTCCTAATCCAATTAGGAATTCATGAGAGAGTACTTCTATTAATTAATTCTCAATCCCTATTAGGAATTAAATAATAGTAATAGTAATAATAATAATAATAAGACTCCTCTTATTAATTTATATTTAATATTTCCAAAATATTAAATAATAAATATTAAGCTATTTAATTTATTCTATCTCCATAGACTAAAGTAAATACACTTAACTTATTATTACAATTATGCCATTTACTTCTTAAATAAGTATTTTTCTTTTGTGGTGTGACCCTTTAGGTTCTCCATATTAAACCAGTTGTGAATAAATCAATTAGAACAATTCTAATTATATTTAAATAAATAAATTAAACTATTTAATTCATTTAAATAAATAATATTTATTCTACAATAAGGGTAAGCCCCCTTAGCGATCAACGACTTTCCAGATAATATAGATTTCAACATTAATCACAAAAGAACCTTTCAGTGCATAGTTACCGTACAATTCAATCCTTTTGCCATACAATGTCCCAAATAAATATAACACATGGAATTTCTATCAAGTCTTATTTTATTTAATTATATGTATTTCGATTCCCAAATGCACAACTTTAAATAATGCAAATTAGAAACTCCTTTCTAATTTCATTCTACCTTGACCAAGGACTACTGAGTTGTCATTTATCGAATCACATAGGACATTCACATCTTTTACTAGACATGGTAGATTCTTTGTTGATCATTCACCTATCTCCATGCACAACTTATTATACCCAATCATACCCTTTGATATACCCTAAAGGTCTTAAGGGACATGTCAAAGTATAACTCATCATACACAAAAATACTATGATGATCTCAAGTCCAAGGATCACTTGTACTACTATCACTAGAGGAATTCCTATTGACAGGCGAGTAAAACTCCATTATGTATTCCTTAATGAGCCACGTTCAGCGTACTTATTCTCCAATAAGCACCTATATACTTGCTTTAGTGTCTCCACACAAATGATTATGAGATCAATCATATTCTTCCTAAGAGCAAGCAACGTATATACTAATCTATCCGGATTCACTAATCCCCTTTTTAGTAATCCAACGATTAGAAACGATTTTAGTTTGTGAGCTATCTAGAATTTAGATCTCATTAGTATGATCAGCATCATGATTCTAAAAGCATTGCTCAAAACTATGGGTTTATCACATTTAATATAACAGCACCATGTAGATAATGTAAAAATGCCTTTTAAGAAAATCAATTCTTTTATTAATAAATGAATAAGATTACAAAGTATATGCTACATCATATCGAATATGATTGGCTTGTGTGCATACTACTTTCAATCTCCCACTTGCACTAAAGTAAATCGCCATGGTATCTAATACCCATCTTCTCTAAGTGACGATCAAACTATTGTTGTGTTAAAGCTTTAGTAAATGGATCTGCAATGTTGTCTTGAGAGTCCACACGCTCCAGGGTGACATCTCCTCTTTCAATGATCTCTCTAATCAAATGAAACCGCCGCAACATGTATTTGAATTTCTGATGAGACCTGGGTTCCTTAGCCTGCGCAACAGCTCCAGTGTTATCACAGAATAAAGGTACAGCTCCTCTAATGCTAGGAACCACTCCAAGTTTAGTTATGAACTTCTTCATCCAAACAGCTTCCTTTGCAGTTTCACTTGTAGCTATGTACTCTGCCTCTGTCACTGAATCAGCAACTGTTTGCTGCTTGGATCTCTTTCAACTCACTGCGCCACCGTTTAAGGTAAACACATACTCTGAAACGGATTTACTATCATCTTGGTCCGTTTGAAAACTTGAGTCTGTATAGCCCTCTAGTTTCAATTCAGACCCACCATAGACAAGAAATACATCCTTAGTTCTTCTCAAGTACTTTAGGATGTTTTTCACTGCCTTCCAGTGCTCTTCTCCTGGATTCGACTGATATCTGCTTGTTACACTAAGTCCATTAGGGACATCTGGTCTAGTGTTGTCCAATTTATATAATGACAAATACGCGCAAGTATACGCGGTCAACAAGTAATAAAGTGTAAGTAGAGTATCGATCCCACGAGGAATTATTACTAATCTTTTCCAAGTACTAACATTTTATCATCTCAATCTTATTTAAACAAATGATGATTGTTTTTGTTATTTTGCATTAATAAAGATAACAAATAATCAAAGAACTATGAAAAGCTTTAAGATAATGAAATCTAATATTAATAAGTCTAAGATTGTAATTTCCCCCAACACTTCATTTAAATATCCTAACTCTCTCTTTTCAACTAGTTAAATCACAAGAATTGTTATCCGAGAAATCACAAGTATATACAAGCCTCTCTCGATGGTCAAATACGTATTTTCCAATGCGGTGTATAGATATATCTTTATTCTACACACTAGCAAGAATCCAATATCAAGAATAATTAACAAGATACGCGTCACCAAATCTCATTAATCACCCTATCAATTATCAACTTTCGCAATAGAAATCATTAAACATGGATTCTCAAATGGATACATGTGGTATTTAGGTATATATCTACCCTAAATACAATCAAATTAACTATTCATGAGGGTAATAAATAAAACGCACGTCACTTAATTTCATAAATTACCCATAGGAATATCTAATTTTCACATGATATCATAACAAGGTCTTAACACTATAATCCATTTCTCAATTTCATATTGGTTCCCAAGGTAATTACTAGCTGGGCAATTAATATATAAAGCACAAATTATGATATCTAATCACAAATAATTAACCAATATCAAAGAGGGAGAAATCAATTCAAACTATGTGATGGGTTCCATTGAAATCTTAGAAAATGAGTTCAAGTTCATGGTAACTACAAATAACATCATATTCAATTTATACATCATGTTGGATTACAAAATAGAAGGGAAACTAGAGATAAAACCACTTTTGTAGATTTTCATATGATGTTTGATGATGAACACTAGCTTCTCCTCCTTGATTTTGCAATCCTTGATGTTTTTGTTCTTTGGCTTTGCTTGATGTAGCTTGATTTTAGCACTTTGGCCCTCTAATTGGATGTATTTGGTAGCTTCCTCTCTCTAGATTTGATGTTAGAAGGTGTTAGAATGTGTTAGAATCCCTATTTCAACCGCCCCCTAGGTGTTATATGACATAGGAATATGAAACCCTAGCTTAGATATCAAAAATTGGCCAAAAATCGCGAAATTCGACTGCATCCAGGGAGTTACCGCCCCGGTGGTGAAAAATGGCCTGAATTCCGTCGCCCCGGCGGTGGAATAGTGTACCCCGAGTCAATTTCGACACCTGTTGGAAAAATGGCCATAACTTCCTCGTCCGAACTCGGATTAAGACAATTAAGTAGGCTATGAAAAGCTAAGAAGTAGCTCTACAACTTTCATAACTGGAGCTCGTCGAGATAATGGATGGAGCAAGGCTCAAATTGAGTCCGAAGCAACTGCTATGTAAAATTCATTTAAAATCCGATGGTAAAATGACCATAACTCTCTCATACGAACTTCAAATTAGATGATTTCGGATGTTCTGGAAAGCTGAGGTGAAGATATACAACTTTTGTTCTTTGAGTTTTGAGAGATTCGGATTGGATCATGGGTCAAATTGAGAAACAAGTAGCTGAAATGCCAAATTCAAGCCAAAAACGCATTAATCCAATGGGCCTTTATTTCAATTCCTACAAAACAAGGTAAAAACACATAAAAGCATAAAAAAATATATAAAAGTAATACAAAACTACATTACACAACAATAAGATGAAAACACATAAAACCAAACGAAATAGCTAAAGACTTACAAATTATCAAGGCTAAAAGTACACAATTTGTGTATATAAAACACACTCATCAAATACCCCCAAACTTAAACATTTGCTTGTCCTCAAGCAAAACACACAAACTATAAAAATTAAACATTTCTAATAAACTAACTTGAGCAATGAATTAAAAAGCTAACCAATGGTCTCAAAGCATAACAACATGAAAACTCAAGGAAACTTTCAAAACGTTGTAAGTCTAAATTTACAATGAGCTAGTCATAGCTTGCTTTAGGTCTCTTCCATGTGTGTGTGTGAGTACCCAATAGCACTAAACCAATCAAGCTCGGATGAAGCTATGCAACCACATTACCTTATGAAATAATCAAAACAAACCACGAAAACTACATGTTTAACACATCACTCACCGCAAATGTATACAAATCACAATTCCAAAAATTTTGAGAACCAAGGGCTCTAGGTGAGTGCATTTTATGCTCCATCTCAACCTTAAGCACGCTCATATGGGCGAGTGCGTTTTACGCTCAACCTCAACCCTTGCAAGATTTGTAATATACAATTTTCTTTCTCTAATCACAATTATAAGAGAGTGCGTTTTGCGCTCTATCTCTCTTACGCATGTGTCCATAAGTGAGTGTGTTTTACGCTCCATCTCAACTCACCACATGACCATCAATTCAAACACAACAAATTTGGACACCTTGCTTCGAGTGATGTTTAAACGAGTTCTAGAGTTTATAGATATATCCCACAAGCATTCGGTTATAAAAGTCTTCTCTAAGCATATAACTAGCTCAATACTTATGGGTAGGTGCAAAAGAGTGAAAGGACGCATAAGCAAAATAATAACCAACAATAACGATTAAGCACAAAGACTAAGCAACATTTATTCATTTTCCATGAGTTAGAGTCAATTCAAACAATTTTTTATCATTGTCCACTGATTATAGTTCAAATCAAATTAAAACAATGCTCAAGAGAACATCTTAAAAATAATTTATTTTTTTTCAAAATAGCAAACAAACATTAAAATGCACAAATAACTAACACATGCTATGTACCTATGATGCCAATGCTATATGATCCACCCCCAAACTCAAAGTGAATAATGTCCTCATTGTTTAAAAGATAAAGAAATGAAAACTGAGAACTTCCCTGATTGGCCAAGCGTCATGCTCGACCATAGCCTTCTAAACATTTGAGTCTGACGGTGGATAAACTGGTAACGGTTATGGCTCAGGAACATGCATTGGGACGACGTTCGGATAATAACCAAGTAATTCCTTACCAAACAATGCTCAATCAAGCCAACTTTCTTTTAGACAATTCGTTGACTACGTGATGTGCGCTGACTGAAATTCTTCATTAAATACCTCCCTCAAACTCAGTTTCAACAAAAATTGCTAAGTTATTATAATATTCAATCAAATCATAGCAATGAATAACCCAAAATCCTCCAATTGAGCCAACACAAACTCAATTGGGCAACCAATTTACATTTATCCAAATTTCAATAATGTATGATTATCCAATGCAAATCCAAGTATAATAGTTTAACTAACCAAGAATACCCATCACAATTAACAATTTGATCTTACTTGTATGCAAAAATTGGAGTGAGTACCTTGCTTTGTGTTGGCAAAAGAAGTTGTTTGTTAGTACCTTCAATTTGGAGATGAATCCTTTTAAATGCTCAGTGGGTTGAAGATGAATCCATGTGGGAGAGGGGAAGAATGAGTTTGGAAGTGTTTAGGAATGACAATCCAATCCGGCTTGGGAAGAAAAGGAATGGAAACGATCAGCTAGAAAGAACATCAAAAACTGGATTTTTGTGTTTCTCGCCAAGGCGAGCAAATAAGCCTGGTATCTACCACCAGGGCGAAGTCAGCGCCGGGGCGGGAAATTGTGCTGCGTTTTGTCTTCGGGGCGAGCTCGCCGCCAGGGTGCCAATTTTGCTCTTCATTTTGCCACCGGGGCGCCAACCCCCTGTATCCCAAAAACTTGATTTTTTTAGCTTTTCAATTTAGCAATCATTCTCAATGCCCCACACCTGTATAAATACAACATATCAAAGATTAAACAGACAACATTGAGATTATGATGAGACATATCAAGCAAATCCAATCCTAAAACTTAACTAACTAAATGCACACATAACTTGAAAACTTTGAAAATGCGGTAAATGAAAAATAACGAATGCAAATGAATTGAAATGAATGGGTTGCCTCCCTTCGAGCGCTTGAGTTAAAGTCTTTCAACTTGACTAACTCCCTGTTTTTATCCAATTCTCCTTCGATAATTGAGGAACCCACCATCCATTGATAGCCATGTAGCTTTTGGGAGGTTCCCATTGGTGATAGCCATTGAGTTAAAGTCACCTAGCTTGCTTTTTGTAGATAAGTTCTCAATTTCAAATGTCAAATAGCTAGGTGCTTCCTCCATTGTGTCTAATGATAAGATTGGGGCATTGGGGCTTGCCAAGCACAATGGGCTCTTCTTCTATCTTCTTTTCATCGGCCCACCATGGCTTCAAAGTTAAGCTAGCTCTCATGTCATGAAGAGCCTTGCCGATGACATGACTACCAAGCGGACATGATTTTGCAAAACTGACTAGAATCTTGAACTTTGGTGGAGAAGGCACTTGGGGCACTAACACAATTGACTCATCTTCATTTGAGGTCATACAAAACTCTTCGCCGACTGTGTTAACCTTATCCCCAATTGTCTCCTCTATTTCTATCTCTTGTGGCTCATCCAGTTACAGATTTGGCTCGGGCTTTTCATCAGTTTCGGGTTCCATAAAAAGAGGACCATTGGTTGAGGTATTGATGAGTTGTGCCATCTGATGATTAAGGTATTGAGTTGATGCTTCCTGACTCTTTATCATCTCCTCATGGTTTGCTATGATCCTAGACATGAATTCCCTCACATTTGAATTTTTTTCTTGTGGCAATTGAGGTGGACATGAGAATTTCGGTGCATATGTTAGACTTGGAGCATAGTATTGATCTTCATAATTGTAGCTCCATGTAGAATCCGGGTGATACCCCAAATCTTGGTGATAATCGGGATAAGCATAGTTATTGAGGTAATCACCACCGTATTGTACTGGTCCAAAACTGACGGTGCATTGATGACTCGGATGATTGTCAGCACAATAATCACACGTAACTGCTCTCTTTTGAATATGTTGGGCTGCAAGAATATCCAACTTCTTCGAAAGTGTTTCAAGTTGTGCTGACAATGCAGAAAATGCTTTGAGTCCATCAATCCCTGTATCCCTTGGTTGAGTCATACTCATGTACGACCACTGATAAGCAAAGTCATCCATGGTACCTCGTAAATCATCAAAACATAAAAATGTTAAAATAAAGTAAAAACAAATTTATATACAAGTTTAAGTTAAGACCAATTTGATTGTAATTAATATTGAAAAAACACTAGAAAAATAATTCCCCGGCAACGGCGCCTGTTGCCTCTTTTTAAGTCTTAAATAAAAGAGCTCTAACTCACGCAAGTATACGTGGTCAACAAGTAATACAGAGGAAGTAAAGTATCGTCCCACAGAGACAGGATTAAATTAATTCACTATGCATCAGTTCTATCACTATACTTATTTGCCTAAACTATTGCCTTATTTTTTTGTGACAAAATTATTTCTATATCAATTATTAACTAAATATGCAAAGTCTAACGAAATATATCAAGCTTGGGATTAATGGGATCCTAACTTCATTTAATAGTTCATCTAATTACCACTATCATGCTAGTAAGTTCACATATCACAGAAAAGTAGCCAAGGACACTAAAATAGACATAACCATTTGTCAATGCATTATGACCTACTTACATAATATCTATACTTGATAGACACCATGTAATCACCACTATAACCAAAATCACTATATTTCTATGTGAAATTACAATTATATTTATTTAAAGCACAAGTCCTTATTTTGACTCTTACGGTGAAACAGTATATTTCTATCTAACTCACAAAATATTAAGCTATCCAATTTAGCCTCATATTCGCAAGCTATCATGATTACAATCCATACTTATATGTTATTTTTCAATTCCATACAAGTACTGAAGTCGAATGGTGATCAAGCATTCATACATACAAAACAATCATGATAGAAATTTCATATGATATGCAAAACAATCTAACAATCAAGCCTGTAATTAAACTACATATTAAAATCCGTTAGAATCCCATAATGGAGATTAGTTCATGTCTGAACCAAAAGCCATTATGGGATCAAAACTAAACATGGAAAAATAAACAATCAATTGAAATAAGAAGAATTAGATTGATCAAACCCAATTGAAGAAATAAATCCAAAGTAAGCTTAAACCCACATCAAAATCCAATGCTCGAACAAAAGTAATCCGCGGAATAAATTCTCTAAAAACTATCTCTAGAAAAGTAGTATCATAATAATAAAAGTCTCCAAGTTTTTAATCCTTAGGGTTTCCTTCTCACTATCTGATCAATATGGACTAGAATCCTCTTCAGAATCGGCTTCCTTTTCCTTTCCAGCTGAACCTTAGCAACCAAAATCGTGGCCTAGCGCTGCTGGCGCTAGGTTGGGCGCTGCTGGCGCTTGGGTGCAGTAGCTAAGTCTTGTGTAGCGCTGCTGGCGCTTGCCCTAGCGCTGCTGGCGCTAGGTCATGTCCAGTAATTACAAAAATGTCACTCAGCTCAAATTTTAATCCTTTTTAATTCTTTTCTTCACCAAATGACTTCTATGTCCCTCCAACTCCATCCTACAATAAATAAACACAAAAACAAATAAAATAATACTAAAAACACTTAAAGATAACAATAATTAAATTTAACAATACCTAATTCGTAGGTATGAAACCCACTCATCAAATACCCCCAAACTTAACCAATTACTTGTCCTCAAGCAATGCAATGATGCAAATGCAAACTAACTATCATGCCTACGAATCAAACAATTAACCAACACAGTATCCAATATCAGGCCTCAAAGATATCATACATACTTAAGTAGAATCTCTAACCAATGCAAAGTTTCTAACTCCAACCAAGTAGTTAAGTTACACCTGTCATCACCCATGTCGTGCGTGTGTGTATATCAACCATTTCAATCAATTACAATTCAAATCCATCACATAATTGACTTCTTAGAAGAAAACTTTAAATTGCAACCCAATTCAACCCGTGAATACAACCAATTCAACTGATTCAGGCAATCACTAAGCATAAAGGTATCACTAAGGTTGTTTAACACATTTAGACCCTTTTTATACCCTTCCCCGGGAATTTAAAACAATTTTTTTCTTTTTAGTAAGTGCATTTTATGCTCCATCTCACTTTCTTTTGAACAAGTGCGTTTTACGCTCCATCTCGTTCCATGTGTTTATGAGTGAGTGCGTTTTACGCTCCATCTCAACCCACCACATGTTCCATTCTTTAATTGGGAAAGGTTCAAAATTTTCAAATTCCTTTTTTTTTATCTTTTCACACCCCAAGATTCCCCCAAACTTAGATTCTTGCCTGTTTTTCATTTAATGGACGTTTCACCGATATTATCAAGTTTTAACCCAAATCTTCCACCAGAAGAAAATTATGCAACAATTTGAATTAAGTTGATCAAAATAATTGATTATGTGCTTTCCTTACTAACAAAAAGTTTCAGACAGGTTAAACTTTACTTCTTAATCAAAGTCATCACTGAGCACTAGTTTTCAATTCTTCTCAAGTTAAAACCATGAAACCAGTCTTATCATTGGCCACATTAGATACTATATCAATTTATGCTTAATTCATGAAACTAAATGCGTAACACAACCTAAAACGCAATGCAACTACCATGCATCATGCAAAAACACAAGGAAACAAAAAAAACTATATGCATGAAAACACAAAAACTACCCCCCAAACTGAACAAGTCAATGTCCTCATTGAAAAATAATAAGAGATTAAGAACAGAGGACTCCCCTGATGAAACACTACTCGTCAGCACTGCCATCGGCAGCGTCATCATCATCATCTGCATCATCCGCATCAGGAGGTGAGTCAGGTGGTGGGTAAATTGAAATAGGAGGAGCTGGTGGAAACTGGAATAGCCCATGTAGTAGAATTGCAATTTGACTTGGGGAAGGAGAAAGCAAATCTTGGTATTATGTTCGTGCTTTTGTGCGTTGTGCCCCCATTAAGCACACTTAGTCAATTTTTGTCCAATTCAAGCTTCTACCTGCACACACATCAACCCAAATCCAAAATTAGTTAAGAAACCCTTCTTTTTTTTTGAAATAAGAAGAATTACGAAACAAAAGATGAATAAAAGATTAAAATGCTGGGTTGCCTCCCAGATAGCGCTAAGTTATAGTCAATTAGCTTGACTGTCTCTGAATCTCATTCTGGTTCAATCGCAAAAAATATCATTGCATGCCTCATCTTAGTCTTGTCTTTGAATTCCTTAGCATCATCGTACGTTTGAAAACCCCCAAACTTATCTTCATCCATTGGCAAAAAATAACTATCATCATTTGATTCAACTTTTTCTGTATCCTGGACCACTTCTTTCAATATCGGATTGAGCCTTCTTTGCTGCTCAACCGACGGCTTGCTACCATCTTCCAGCGGGATCTTATGCATGCAAAAAGAAGAGCTTATCCCCTTGATATCGGCTATGGTCTGTCCAATAACTGATTTAAACTCTCTAAGCACTCGTAGCAGTTTTTCCTCCTGAAAAGATGTTAGTGCAGAAGAAATAATCACAAGTAGCTTTGAATCTTTATTTAAAAATACGTACCTGAGATGATCTAGAAGTGGTTCATAGCCCAACAAACTTTCAACTTCGTCATGCACTATTCTATCCACCAAGTCTACTCTGAAGCATTCTTCTTCATCGATTGGAAGCTTCATTGCTTTGAAAACGTTAAACGTCACCTCCTGGTCATGTACACGCATTGTAAGCTCCCCTTTCTGCACGTCTATCAAAGTCCTCCCTGTGGCTAGGAATGGTCTTCCTAGTATGATTGGTATATTTTTGTCCTCTTCATAATCCAGAATGATGAAGTCCGCCGGAAAGATAAATTTGTCCACTTTCACCAGTACGTCTTCCACTATCCCCCGTGGATATGTGATAGATCTATCGGCTAACTGCAGAGATATATTTGTTGGTCTTGGTTCCGGCAATCCCAACTGACTGAATACTGACAACGGCATCAGGTTGATACTTGCCCCAAGATCACACAAACATTTATCGAAGCTCATCTTTCCGATCGTGCATGGAATTGTGAAACTGCCCGGATCTTTCAGCTTTGGTGGTAATCTACGTTGAAGCACTGCACTGCATTCCTCTGTCAAGGCCACTGTCTCAAACTCGTCTAACCTTCTCTTCCTTGACAGTATACCCTTCATAAACTTTGCATAACTTGGCATTTGTTCCAATGCCTCCGCGAAGGGTATGTTGATCTGCAGTTTCTTAAAAACCTCCAAAAACTTTCTGAATTGTTTATCATCCCTCTGCTTATTCAATCTTTGCGGATATGGAACTCGCGGGTGAACTTGTGATTCTGTATTAACGGGCTTCTTATCGGAACTAGCTTTCTCCTTCTCTACTGACTCGTAGTTATCCTTCTTCTCTTTCTATTCATCTTCAATTTTTATTTCAGTTTCTACCCCAGTGTCATCCCCGTGTAAACTCGGTGCGGCTGAGTCTGGTACATTTCCTGAATATTGCTTTCCCGATCTGAGTGTAATAGCCTGACACTATTCCTTACCTTCTCTCCGTGGATTTTCCTCTGTGTTACTTGGCAATGAACCCTGGGGCCTGCTGTTAAGCATAGTCGCCATTTGCCCCATCTGAGCTTCCAGATTTTTAATAGCCACTGCCTGGCTTTTGATCATCACCTCTGTATTTGCCATGTACTTTAACATAATCTCCTCCATTTCTGATTTCTTTTCCTGCGGAGGTGCGTATGGAGTAGGATGTTGTTGTTGAGAATATCCCGGTGGAAAAGGTGGTCGTGGAGCATACTGTTGCTGCGCCGGCTGAAACTGATTGTTCTGCTGAAACTGCTGCTGCTGATTTCCTTGGTTGTTTGACCAACTAAAGTTTGGATGATTGCGGTTATTGGGGTGGTATGTGTTCTGAAACTGACCTTGGTCTTTCTTATAAGTGTTCACAAACTGCACCGACTCCGAGTTGATAGCACATTGATCTGTTGAGTGCGACCCCGCGCAAATCTCACAAACGAAGGCAACTGACTGGGCTTTGCTTTCCGACAACGAATCTATTTTCTTTGCCATAGCCGCCATCTGTGCTGACAACTGGGTAATAGCATCCACTTCCAACAAACCTGCAACTCTGGGCTGTGACGTTCTGGCTGTAGGATTTTGAAAATCATTTGCTGCCATAGTCTCAATAAGGTTATAAGCCTCGTCATAGCTCTTTGCCCCTAAAGCTCCACCCGCAGCTGCATCTACCATCTGCCTAGACTGCCATCCCAATCCATTATAAAATGTGTTGATCACCATCCAATCTAGCATCCCATGGTGTGGACACTTCCTTAACATCTCCTTGTATCTATCCCAAGCCTCATATAAGGACTCACCCTGTTGTTGCTCAAATTGAGAAATTGCTGTCCTTAGTTTTGCAGTTTTAGCCATTGGGAAAAACTTGGCTAGAAATTTTTGCGCTAGGTCCTCCCATGTAGTAATTGATCCTGCAGGCAAAGAATGGAGCCAACTTCTTGCTTTATCCCTTAATGAGAATGGGAATAGCCTTAGTCGGATAGCATCCTCCGTCACTCCATTGTACCTAAATGTATCACAAATTTCAATGAAACTCAAAAGGTGCTCATTAGGATCGTCTGTAGCAGCACCCCCAAACTGGACCGAATTCTGCACCATTTGAATGGTTCCTGGTTTAATCTCAAAGGTATTTGCTGCTATTGCCGGTCTGACTATGCTAGACTGCAATCCCGTGATGTTTGGCATGGAATAGTCCCTCAAAGCTTTATGTTCCTCTCTTTGCTCAATTCTCTGTTCCTCCGCCATCTTCGGAATAGTTCTTTCTAACTGTGCTTGCAAATTCCTACGCACTCTTGCTTTCCAACCTCTTCCGTCAATATTATCCTGAGCTGGTGTTAATTATGAGTTGGATGAGCGTGTGTGCATAAAACTTCTACAAGTACCTGAAACCAAAACAAAGATAAAAATAGAAATGAGAAAAGGTTAGAGTTGTCTAAGTCAAACAATATAGCTTAAAACTGATGATAATAATAAAAATCTAACGCCTGTCCCCGGCAACGGCGCCAAAAACTTGTTGCCTCTTTTTAAGTCTTAAATAAAAGAGCTCTAACTCACGCAAGTATACGTGGTCAACAAGTAATACAGAGGAAGTAAAGTATCGTCCCACAGAGACAGGATTAAATTAATTCACTATGCATCAGTTCTATCACTATACTTATTTGCCTAAACTATTGCCTTATTTTTTTGTGACAAAATTATTTCTATATCAATTATTAACTAAATATGCAAAGTCTAACGAAATATATCAAGCTTGGGATTAATGGGATCCTAACTTCATTTAATAGTTCATCTAATTACCACTATCATGCTAGTAAGTTCACATATCACAGAAAAGTAGCCAAGGACACTAAAATAGACATAACCATTTGTCAATGCATTATGACCTACTTACATAATATCCATACTTGATAGACACCATGTAATCACCACTATAACCAAAATCACTATATTTCTATGTGAAATTGCAATTATATTGATTTAAAGCACAAGTCCTTATTTTGACTCTTACGGTGAAACAGTATATTTCTATCTAACTCACAAAATATTAAGCTATCCAATTTAGCCTCATATTCGCAAGCTATCATGATTACAATCCATACTTATATGTTATTTTTCAATTCCATACAAGTACTGAAGTCGAATGGTGATCAAGCATTCATACATGCAAAACAATCATGATAGAAATTTCATATGATATGCAAAACAATCTAACAATCAAGCCTGTAATTAAACTACATATTAAAATCCGTTAGAATCCCATAATGGAGATTAGTTCATGTCTGAACCAAAAGCCATTATGGGATCAAAACTAAACATGGAAAAATAAACAATCAATTGAAATAAGAAGAATTAGATTGATCAAACCCAATTGAAGAAATAAATCCAAAGTAAGCTTAAACCCACATCAAAATCCAATGCTCGAACAAAAGTAATCCGCGGAATAAATTCTCTAAAAACTATCTCTAGAAAAGTAGTATCATAATAATAAAAGTCTCCAAGTTTTTAATCCTTAGGGTTTCCTTCTCACTATCTGATCAATATGGACTAGAATCCTCTTCAGAATCGGCTTCCTTTTCCTTTCCAGCTGAACCTTAGCAACCAAAATCGTGGCCTAGCGCTGCTGGCGCTAGGTTGGGCGCTGCTGGCGCTTGGGTGCAGTAGCTAAGTCTTGTGTAGCGCTGCTGGCGCTTGCCCTAGCGCTGCTGGCGCTAGGTCATGTCCAGTAATTACAAAAATGCCATTCAGCTCAAATTTTAATCCTTTTTAATTCTTTTCTTCACCAAATGACTTCTATGTCCCTCCAACTCCATCCTACAACAAATAAACACAAAAACAAATAAAATAATACTAAAAACACTTAAAGATAACAATAATTAAATTTAACAATACCTAATTCGTAGGTATGAAACCCATTCATCAGCGCCCGAAACTTGTTGTCTGATTTATATAATGACAAATACGCGCAAGTATACGCGGTCAACAAGTAATAAAGTGTAAGTAGAATATCGATCCCACGAGGAATTATTACTAATCTTTTCCAAGTACTAACCTTTTATCATCTCAATCTTATTTAAACAAATGATGATTATTTTTATTGTTTTGCATTAATGAAGATAACAAATAATCAAAGAACTATGAAAAACTTTAAGATAATGAAATCTAATATTAATAAGTCTAAGATTGCAATTTATCCCAACACTTCATTTAAATATCCTAACTCTCTCTTTTCAACTAGTTAAATCACAAGAATTGTTATCCGAGAAATCACAAGTATATACAAGCCTCTCTCGATGGTCAAGTACGTATTTTCCAATGTGGTGTATAGATATATCTCTATTCTACACACTAGCAAGAATCCAATATCAAGAATAATTAACAAGACACGCGTCACCAAATCTCATTAATCACCCTATCAATTATCAACTTTCACAATAGAAATCATTAAGCATGGATTCTCAAATGGATACATGTGGTATTTAGGTATATGTCTGTCCTAAATACAATCAAATTATCTATTCATGAGGGTAATAAATAAAACGCACGTCACTTAATTTCATAAATTACCCATAGGAATATCTAATTTTCACATGATATCATAACAAGGTCTTAACACTATAATCCATTTCTCAATTTCATATAGGTTCCTAAGGTAATTACTAGCTAGGTAATTAATATATAAAGCACAAATTATGATATCCAATCACAAATAATTAGCCAATATTAAAGAGAGAGAAATCAATTCAAACTATGTGATAGGTTCCATTGAAATCTTAGAAAATGAGTTCTAGTTCATGGTAACTACAAATAACATCATATTCAATTTATACATCATGTTGGATTACAAAATAGAAGGGAAACTAGAGATAAAACCACTTTTGTAGATTTTCATATGATGTTTGATGATGAACACTAGCTTCTCCTCCTTAATTTTGCAATCCTTGATGTTTTTGCTCTTTGGCCTTGCTTGATGTAGCTTGATTTTAGCACTTTGGCCCTCTAATTGGATGTATTTGGTAGCTTTCTCTCTCTCGATTTGATGTTAAAAGGTGTTAGAATGTGTTAGAATCCCTATTCCAGCCGCCCCCTAGGTGTTATATGAGATGGGTATATGAAATCCTAGCTTAGATATCAAAAATTGGCCAAAAATCGCGAAATCCGACTGCATCCAGGGAGTTACCGCCCCGGCGGTGAAAAATGGCCTGAATTCCGTCGCTCGGGCGGTGAGTTCGCCTCGGCGGCGAAATAGTGCTGAAAACTACCGCCCTGGCGGTGGAATAGTGTACCCCAAGTCAGTTTCGACGCCTGTTGGAAAAATAGCCATAATTTCCTCATCCGAACTCAGATTAAGACGATTAAGTAGGCTATGGAAAGCTAAGAAGTAGCTCTACAACTTTCATAACTGGAGCTCATCGAGATAATGGCCGAAGCAAGGCTCAAATTGAGCCCGAAGAAACTGCTATGTAAAATTCATGCAAAATCCGATGGTAAAATGACCATAACTCTCTCATACGAACTTCAAATTAGATGATTCTGGATGTTTTGGAAAGCTGAGGTGAAGATCGACAACTTTTGTTCTTTGAGTTTTGAGAGATTCGGATTAGATCATGGGTCAAATTGAGAAACAAGTAGCTGAAATGCCAAATTCAAGCCAAAAACGCATTGATCCAATGGGCCTTTATTTCAATTCCTACAAAACAAGGTAAAAACACATAAAAGCATACAAAAATATATAAAAGTAATACAAAACTACATTACACAACAATAAGATGAAAACACATAAAACCAAACGAAATAGCTAAAGACTTACAAATTATCAAGGCTAAAAGTACCCAATTTGTGTATATAAAACACACTCATCATCTAGTACATATCATACCGTACAGATAGATCATATTGCTGAAGTATAAGGAATCTTACTCATACGGTCTCTCTCCTTAGGTGTTTTTGGGGCCTGTTTCTTGGAGAGATGTATTTCATGGCTCATCGGCATAAGACCTCTCTTGAAATCATCCATGCTAAACTTCTTTAGCATCGAGTCAATGTACTTTCCTTGGGTCAAGCCTAGCATCCTTTTAGATCTATCTCTATAGATCTTTTCCCTAAAATATACCAAGTCCTTCATAGAAAAGTGTTTAGATAACCAAATTTTGATCGACTGTAGCAAAGGAACATCATTCCCTATCAGTAGTATATCATCAACATATAATACAAGGAATGAAACAGCGCTCCCACTAACCTCCTTGTACACACAAGGATCATCCTCATTTTTAATAAAATCAAACTTTTTCATTATCTCATTAAAACGGATGTTTCATCTTCGAGAAGCTTGCTTCAATCCATAAATGGATCATTGTAGCTTACAGACTTGGTTTATTCCAACCGTTGAAACAAAATCCTCTGGATGTATCATATATACATTCTCCTCAAGATCTCCATTAAGGAAGGCCATTTTTCACGTCCATTTGCCAGATCTCGTAGTCATAATAAGCTGCAATTGCAAGCAAAATCCGAATGGACTTGAGCATAGCTACTGGTGAGAAGGTTTCATCATAGTCAACTCCTTGTCTTTGTTTGAAACCTTTTGCAACCAGTCGGGCCTTATAGGTCTCTACCTTGCCATCCGCTCTAATCTTTTTCTTAAAGACCCATTTACACCCAATAGGCTTAATGCCCTCAGGTGGTGAAACCAAAGTCCATACTTGGTTTTCATACATGGATTCCATCTCGAATTTCATGGCTTCTAGCCATTTCTCTGAGTCTTTACTACTCATAGCCTCTTCGTAAGTCAATGGATCATCATCATCTATGATGCGTACCTCATTATCATCCTCTATGATGAATCCATACCTTTCAGGTATCTTCGGTACTCTTCCAGATTTACGAATAGGTTGTGGTACAGTAGGTTCTTCTACTTAGTCAGGTACCTGACTTTGATCCGTAGTATTTTGTGGTTCTTGAATTTCTTTAAGATATATCTTACTCCCACTGACCCATTCAAGGATAAACTCCTTTTCCAAGAAGGCAGCGTGTTTTGCAACAAACACCTTTTGATCAGTAGGATGATAGAAATAATACCTTGATGTTTCTTTAGGGTATCCCACGAATCTACATTTGTCAGATCTAGTCTTCAGCTTATCATGCTCAAACCTTTTGACATAAACTGGACAACCCCAAGTCTTAACATGCTTAAGATTTGGTTTCCTCCCTGTCCATAACTCATATGGAGTCTTTGGGATGGATTTGGTAGGTACCTTGTTAAGTAGGTATGCAGCCGATTCTAGGGCATAACCCCAGAAGGATACTGGAAGGTCGGTAAAACTCATCATGGAACGAACCATGTCCAACAATGTTCGATTTCTCCTTTCAGATACACCATTCAACTGTGGTGTCCATGGTGGAGTCCATTGTGAGATTATACCATTTTCTTTGAGACAATTGAGAAACTCATTGGTCAAGTATTCCCCTCCTCGATCCGATCGAAGAATCTTAATACTCTTACCAGTTTGCTTCTCTACTTCACTTCTGAATTCTTTGAACTTTTCAAACGATTCAGATTTGTATTTCATTAAATACACATATCCAAATCTAGAATGATCATCAGTGAAAGTAATAAAATAAGAATACCCTCCTCGTACATTCGTTGTCATAGGTCCACATACGCCTGTATGTACCAACGCTAACAACTCTGTAACTCTTTCTCCTTTTTCACTAAAAGGGGATTTAGTCATCTTACCCATGAGACAAGATTCACAAGTTGGATATGATTCATAATCAGATAGCTCTAAAATCCCATCTTTATGTAACTTGGTTAATCTTGTTTTATTGATATGATCAAGTCTACAGTGCCACATAAAGGTATAATTAACATCATCTCTTTTTTTTCTTAGTTTGTTCAATTTGAAGTATATTTTCATGCAAGTCAAGTATGTAAAGTCCATTCAGTAAATTACCAACACCATATAAAATATTTTTATTATAAATAGAACAACTGTTGTTCTTTATTATAATATCAAAACCATCCATATCTAATATAGAAATTAAAATAATGTTTCCAATGAGTGTTGGAACATAATAACAATTATTTAAACTAATGGACTTTCCCATAGGCAGTGCTAAAAAATAAGTTCCTACAGCTAATGCAGCAACCTTTGCTCCATTTCCCACTCGTAGGACGACTTCCCTTGTTCAGCTTTTTACTTCTGCTTAGTCCCTGCATATTATTACATATGTGAGAACTACAGCCGGTATCCAATACCCAAGTAGAATTTTGACTTTCAGAAAAATTAATTTCAATCATGAACAAACCTAGATCAGAAGTCAAAGCTTCTCCAAGCTTCTTTTGGTCCGCAAGATACTCTTTGCAGTTCCTCTTCTAGTGTCCCGACTTATTGCAATGGTAGCAAATTCCTTTACTATCTGGATCAGGTTTCTTTTTATCCTTTCTCTTCGCCTTGCCCTTAGCCTTCTTGTTTTTCTTCTTTTCAGAAGATACCTTGGGCCTCTTCCTTTTCTTCGAAGAATCATTCACTAGTAAGACTTGGTTCTTGTTGGATGAGAAGTGACCTTCAGCAGTTTTCAGCATGTTAAGTAACTCAGGCAAGCTGACGTCCAACTTATTCATGTGAAAATTCACAACAAATTGTGAGAAGGTCTCCGGGAGTGACTGCAAGATCAAATCTTGACTTAACTCCCCATCCATCACGAACCCAAGTTGTACAAGTTATTCAATCAGATTGATCATCTTAAGGACATGAGTCTCAACGACAGTGCCCTCGGTCATACGAGATCGGAAGAGCTCCTTAGATATCTGATATTTTGCAGTCCTACTTTGCTAACCATATAACTCTTTGAGGTGCAGCAATATAGTAGGAGCATCCATAGTTTCATGTTGACGCTGAAGCTCGTTACTCATGGATGCGAGCATGATGCATTGAGTCAAGATTGCATCATCTTGCCACTTTCTGAAAGTAGCAATCTCTTCCTCAGAGGCTGTTTCTGCAACATTTGCAGGGACTGGCGAATTTAGGACATAAGAAATCTTTTCAGCAGTGAGAACAATTCTCAGATTCCTTAACCAGTTCGTGTAATTCGGTCCGGTTAGTTTGTAAGCATCAAGTATGCTACGCAATGATAGTGAGTTTGACATTTTTAAATTCTGCATGTGAAATAGACAACATTTTAGCATACATTCATTTAATTAATTACTAAAATAAATTAGGTCTTTTATTTTAAATTGGTATCTCTCACTTTTTCATCAAACTATATTACCCTCATTATATAGTTCGGCAATTCTAATTAAAGATTTGCTAGTGAGACTAACGATCCCATTTCAAATATATATAGCCTTGTGGTGACATAACAAACGATATATAAATAAATAGGTAGACAACTATTGTCAATTACATCACTATGTAACTCCTTGTATTTTGTCTCTTAGATTATTTTGATCAAGTGGTGACACATCCGAATCAAAATTATCTAAGTTAAGTCCATCCTAGCACTTCCATATATGTGAAGAGAAAAATATCGTCCTTGTGGTGTCACAACAAAACAGTAATGTTCAATTCCTTAATAAGCATCAAATGTGATAATGCAACATCTTAAATATTTAATACTTGCCTTATGGTGACACAACAAACTCATATTAAATATTTAATACTCTATTGTTTTACCATGCTAGAAGGCGACGTTCGATATTCTGAATATCTTTGAACGTTTAGGACTTAATATAATTTCCTTGAGGGGTTTATTATTATTAGTCTCATCTTGTTTAGCGCGCATGCACATATATATATAAAATACGCGTCATATTATTTTACATGCGAAATATGTTAGAAAATATAATATATATATATATAGTAAGCATGCACATATAGAATACTATATTCTACCCGGATTGATTATGGACTTTTATTCTAGTTTGGTTCACTAGAGCCACCAAGTGAACCAAAAGGTCAAACCTAGGGTGCAAGAATTAAATTTAAATATAACTATTATATTTAAACTCGGGCTCCATTACAAACGGGTCTTCAAGCGCTTCTTACTCCTTTGTCTCTAATTCTTCAAAATTAATTCTAACTAGTCCTATTACATAAACTATTTATAATAAATAGAAACCTTGATCAGCAGTCAATGGAAAGTACATAGGAGGGAGATAGAATTTACATTAAGAAAAATTAGAGAAGACGAGGTACGCAGACCCCATTTATAAAAACCCATACATTCAAACATCCTCTAAAATAATTCCAATCACACATTGGTCAATAGTCCATAATCAATCCCTATTTATTATCATACATATCTCCATATGCATCAATAAATAACATTCATCTCATGAATAATAAAACTATTCCATATATGCATTGATATCAATTAATGGGCTAAAGTTTTGCTAATATTTAGTTTTGAAACAAAATAAACTCTTTTATTTTAATCAAAAACCAAGTCCAAATTAAACTCCTTTAATTTTAGCAATCTTAAATCCTATTCCAGATAAAATAAACATCTTTATTTTAAACTTTTATCAATTAAATAAACCATTTATGTTAATTGAGAAAAAACAAAAAAAAATTTAAACTCTGCATACCGGCGCGGCCGCGCTCCAAATTGAACTAGGAGCGGCGCGGCCGCGCTGCACCCCTAGAAACGTTTTTTGGGTTCGGGCGCGGCTGCGCTCCGGAATGAACAGGAAGCGGCACGGCCGCGCCGCGATACAGAATCAGAAAAAAAAAATTCCAGCCCAAAAATCCGATCGTATTGCATATCAATTCATACATGGAATCATCACAATCAATAATTAACACAAGGATTAGGCTCTGATACCACTGTTAGGTTTGTATATAACGCAAGCATGCAATCAAATTACATAAATAGGGCGGAAGCTTGATAAAACGGATTTTAAAATTTTAATACAAACTATCACCATGATCTATCCTTGTGTTTAATTATTAATTAAACAAAAGAGAAAGAGAATAAGAATTATACCCTCGTAGATCAAAGCTTCCTCGGGTACAAGTTCAACTCCTAGTCCTTCGTGTTCTCCTCAAATTCCACCGATGATATTCCTTCCTTTGATCAACGTTAGCCACCCAAGTGTTTGGCCTCTAGAGGTGATCCACCAAGGAAGAATAGGTATTCAAGAAGTTGGGTGTTGGCAAAACACTAGTTTCTATCTCTATAGAAATTGCAAGTACTCTCCATAATCTAATGCAAGAGTGTGTAACCCTAATCTATGATAAGACTCATCTTATTTATAGATGTAGGAATAACCTTTCCCTAAACTATTTAGGATTAGGGTTTCTATTATAATTAAACTCCTTTAATTAATTATGCTCCTAATCCAATTAGGAATTCATGAGAGAGTACTTCTATTAATTAATTCTCAATCTCTATTAGGAATTAAATAATAGTAATAGTAATAATAATAATAATAATAATAATAAGACTCCTCTTATTAATTTATATTTAATATTTCTAAAATATTAAATAATAAATATTAAGCTATTTAATTTATTCTATCTCCATAGACTAAATTAAATACACTTAACTTATTATTACAATTATGTCATTTACTTCTTAAATAAATATTTTTCTTTTGCGGTGTGACCCTTTAGGTTTTCCATATTAAACCGGTTGTGAATAAATCAATTAGAACAATTCTAATTATATTTAAATAAATAAATTAAACTATTTAATTCATTTAAATAAATAATATTTATTCTACAATAAGGGTAAGCCCCCTTAGCGATCAACGACTTTTCAGATAATATAGATTTTAACATTAATCACAAAAAAAACCTTTCAATACATAGTTACCGTACAATTCAATCCTTCTACCATACAATGTCCCAATTAAATATAACACATGGAATTTCTGTCAAGTCTTATTTTATTTAATTATATGTATTTCGATTCTCAAATGCACAACTCTAAATAATACAAATTAGAAACTCCTTTCTAATTTCATTCTGCCTTGGCCAAGGACTACTGAATTGTCATTTATCGAATCACATAGGATATTCACATCTTTTACTAGACGTGGTAGATTCTTTGTTAATCATTCACCTATCTCCATGTATAACTTCTTATACTCAATCATACCCTTTGATATACCCTAAAGGTCTTAAGGGACATGTCAAAGTATAACTCATCATACACAAAATACTATGATGATCTCAAGTCCAAGAATCACTTGTACTACTATCACTAGAGGAATTCCTATTGACAGGCGAGCAAAACTCCATTAGGTATTCCTTAGCGAGCCACGTTCAGTGTACTTATTCTCCAATAAGCACCTACATACTTGCTTTAGTGTCTCCACACAAATGATTATGAGATCAATCATCCTCTTCCTAAGAGCAAACAACGTATGTACTAATCTATCCGGATTCACTAATCCCCTTTTTAGTAATCCAACGATTAGGAACGATCTTAGTTTGTGAGCTATCTAGAATTTAGATCTCATTAGCATGATCAGCATCATGATTCTAAAAGCATTGCTCAAAACTATGGGTTTATCACATTTAATATAACATCACCATGTAGATAATGTAAAAATACCTTTTAAGAAAATCAATTCTTTTATTAATAAATGAATAAGATTACAAAGTATATGCTACATCATATCAAATATGATTGGCTTGTGTGCATACTACTTTCAGTATATCATCAACAACCTGTATAAGAGAAATAACAAAACAAGATACAACAGAGTTAATCTAGTTAGTATTCAAAAGCGTCATCTTGTACGAATGTACAGTCATTGGCATTTCAAAATACAACTCTCTTTCGCTCTCACTCTCTTTTTCATAGTCACTTATTTTTCTCTCTTCTTTTTTTTGCTCACTCTCTCGTTTGTTTTCAATCTCTCGAATATTTTCTCTCTCATTCTTTTCAATCTCTCTATTCTTTTCATTCTCATTTTTCTCAATCTCTCTTTTGTTTTCTTCCTCACTCTTTTCAATCTTTTCTTTTTCACTATCAATATCTAGATCAATTTCTTTTTGTCGTTCACTTTCTTCCTTTTGCTCACAATCTTTTTGTATAATCATTAGATCTTCACGTACTTCATCATGTACACTGGAACCTAACAATTCTCCTTGGACTGCATATTCTATTCCATCTTCCATCTCCCTCAATTGATCTTGCTCCTTTTGTGCCTTGAGATGTTTTGTAGTTACATCTAACAATCCTTCATCCCCTTACGAAATGAATCCATGATGTTCTCTTTGATATTCTTAGAAAACATTTATTCTTTAGACGCTTTAGGCATGTCTTGTGGTTGTCTCCAATGCGAATCTTCACGCCTATGTTTCTTCCTATCATTATACAATGTTGAACGCCTTGAAGGTTGATCGACATATCTTGGAGTTGCATACTCGTTCCTCCTATTAAGCTGTATTGGACCAAACTGCTTCTTCATTACGATTTTCAATTCTTCCCATGTCTCGATCGGATGCTCTCCATAATTTATCCCTTAAACTGAACCCACCATGTAATTGCATGATCGAAAAACTCTTGAATCGCTAGTTGGAACTTCCTATGCTCGGAATAATTATGGTAGCCAAACTCTCGCTCCATCCTGTTTTCCCATCTCATATACGCGTCAGGATCATTCTCGCCTTGGAAAGAATTCCTTCGAGACCCATAAATACTTTCATAATTATATCCATACATATTTGTTACAAAACAAAGGTTAGTAGATAAAGAAAAAAATTTCCTCACACACTCTCTTACGTGTTTCGCTCAAACAATGTATCGCATAATTATGAAATCACTCGTATATCACTCAATTGGCTTTTACCCTCTAATAATCTCACTACTCTTGCCTTTTACCTCTCTACTATTCTCTCTTATAGGTTCCTTTTGAATTCACTAAACAGTTTCACTATTCAATTCAAAAATAACTTATCAAGAACAAATATAGAAGGTATGACTATGATAACCAACAAGAATTCACAATCGCCAATTATACCCTTCTTGAATGAATTCTCAACAATCTCGAAACTTACGGATACCAAGCAATTTTTCACAAATAATAATTTTTCCTAACAATAGCAATCACAGGAAATAACTTAATTTTATTTATTTATTTTTTTTCCTTTTTCCTTCCCTTTTTTTCCAATACAAATAATCAGCAGAAAATTAAAGATAAGTAACTAGCTAGAAAACATAGCTCTGATACCAAATGATAGACTTAACGGCATGCTTGCGTGACGTGGTCGTCGCCCGGATCGTTTCCAGCAAGTTATAAGGTGGAATGCTCACAAGACCTCAACCCCTCGCCTATATGTAGATGGTAATCTTGGTATAATTGCTCTGCGCTAGGAAGCTTGCGTTAAATGGACACCAACGACACCTTGACCCCTCGCTTATATATAATCGGTAATCCTGGTACAATCGACGATTAATGCAGTAGAAGACGCCACACACAACTATGTATTGTTGTATGATAAGTGAATAATTGAATCTTAAAGAATAAACTAAGAAATTACTTAGGAATTCTTCAAAGAACCAAAAGTAAAGAATAATCTTACAAGAGTTTGATAAAATCTGAATTTTATTGAATCGTTGTTGAAATTACAAGCATAAAACTTATTTATACTAACTATGTAATCCTAGAATCTTAAAAGGAAATAACAATCAATTTGGAATCCAACTCTAATCCAAAAGTATCCTAATAACAATATAAGTCTGAAAAGATATTGAAAATAGTTAATTAATAAGGTAATTCCGTGTCAGAATCTCGAAAAATGTTTCAGCTAGAAACCGATGAATTCACCAAACCAAATTCCTTTGCTTCTGGGCTCGGCTTGTTCACTTGCAACACATTCACGAACTTGGAATCCATCTTGATAGCCTTTAAACTCGAACCAACATTGTTCCAAACGTCTTGAATCATTCTCCATGATAAAACCTTGTCGTGTAGCTCAAATCCCTTTCCGCTATTTCATACATTACGTGATGTCTTGGCTTGCGTTGATTCGGTCTTACTAAATAGATAGAAACTAGTAATCCCAAATTACATGAATGTTCCTTAAGCTCCATTCCAAGCTCCTTAAGCACCATTCCAAGCATCCTTGAGTTAAATTCAGCCCATTCACTTGCGATCACCCGATAAACCTCTTGAACCCGAGTTGAATGAATGTTGTTCGATGCGAGCCTGACCAGGATTGTATCACCAACAGTGTTGAAAATGTGCCAATTTGTAGAACTACAACCCTGCTGTAAATCCATGGTTTCAGCCCCTACTCAAACCTCCTTGCTTTCTTGGCCTCAGTATCCATTTGGTGTGGGGCAAATCTGGCCAACTCGTTGAACTTTGTCGCGTACTCAGCGACCGACATGTTCCCTTGCTTGAGTTCTAAGAACTTCACCTCCATATTCGATTGCATACTCTCCGGAAAATAGTTCTCGAAGAATAATTCTTTGAAGCGTTCCCACGGAATCACTCCTTCTCCAGCATGACCCTTATTTGCCTTCCACCAATAGTTTGTCTCGCCCTTCATCATGAAGGTGGCAAATCCCAATCGGATCTAAGGTTCCCCGGAACTCCGTCTCTTCTACCCATGTCTAGGCTTCGATCGGATCTAAGGTTCCCCGGAACTCCAGAGGTCCTACCAATTTAAAGTCCTTGAAGCTAGCTAAGTGATGCCCTGGCTGCTCAACTATCAGCGGGGGTCTATTCTGAATTGCCTCTACCAACATATCGGTAAAAACTCTTATTGTGTCTGGTTGACCCTGAGTGTTATTAACCGACTCCTCAACCCTTTGGTTTCGTGGCTGTCTTCTTGGCAGTATGATCTGATAAAAAGAAAACCTTAGGCTCTTACTTATAGTTTTACGTGTTATGCGATATGTTATTCAGGTTAGCATTGAAAAGTTATGGCATCTACCAAACACATTTGATTTAAATAAAACAACTGCATTTATATTCATATACCACTGTTTTAATACAACATGACCCAACTTGTGGCATACTTCTATAAATGCTGATAGCATAGCCTATCAGCTGCTATCTATCCCCTAATGAACAAAAAGTAGGGATTTACCACATCCTACCCCTCTTACAAAAACAAAATAAATTAGGTCTTTATTTAAATTGGTATCTCCCACTATTTTTCATTAAACTATATTACCCTCTTTATGTAGTTCGACAAATCTAATTAAAGATTTGCTAGTGAGAATAAGAATCCTATTTCAAATGTATATAGCCTTGTGTGACACAACAAACTATATATAAATAAATAAGTAGACAACTCTTTGTCAATTACATCATCATGTCACTCATTGTATTTTGCCTCTTAGATTATTATAATCATGTGTGATACATCCAAATCAAAATTATCCAAGTTAAGTTCAACCTAGCACTTCCATATAAATGAAGAGAAAAACATTGTTCTTGTGTGACGCAACAAAACCGCATTTTTCAATTCCTTTATAAGCATCAAATGTGATAAAACAACATCTCAAAAAATTAATATAAGTCTTGTGTGACACAACAAACTTATAATGATTATTTGATACTATATCGTTTTATCATGCCAGAAGGCGACGTTCGATATTCCTAATATCTTTGAACGTTACAACTTAATATAATTTCTTTGAGAGGTTTGTTATTAATTGTCTCATCTTGATTAACGCGCATGCACATATATATATAAAATATGCGTCATATTATTTAACATGTAAGGCATGTTTGATAACATATAAAATATACATAATTAGCATGCATATATAGAATATTATATTCTACTTGGATTGATTATGGATTTTTATTCTAGTTTGGTTCACTCACTACAAGAAAAAGGATTAATTCCGATGGAATTATCCTCGACGGAATTATTTCCGTCAAAAATAGGTTACTTTCGACGGATACGTTCGTCGATAATAATTCCGTCGTAAATACTCTAACTGCGACGGAATTCCGTCGGAAGTAGTAGGTGACCCCTTGGCGCCAAAAAGACCCGCCGCGCCAAATTATTTTCGACGAAACTTGGTTAACTTCGACGGAATAGCCGTCGATATTAAGTTAAATCTGAGGGACTTAATTGCGACAGAAATTCCGTAGAAATTAACCTTTAAAACCTAGTTACATCAGTTCCGCCGCAGCTGCTTGTTTCATTCCCTCCTCTCTCTGCAACTCAACCATTCTCTCTCTCTCTCTCTGTCATTCCGGCCGGTCTCTCTCTCTCAGTCATCTTCGCCCCTAATCTCGTCGGTGCCACCGCATCCACGCCGCTGCTGCCTCGTCCACGCCGGTGTCGCCGTGCGTCGCTGCTGCCTCCTCCTTTCCTTTCTGCCGCGCGACCAAACATTAAATCTCTCTCTCTCTTTCAATATTCAAGGTAATATAAAGCACTCATAATCCTAATTGCTTATATATGTTGTATTGTGTATAATCTAAAATTGTGTTGAACATAATATGAAATTGGAACGAAGTTATCTGAAATTGAGAATGCAATGTATATTCTGAAATTGGGAATGTATATCTGAAATTGGGAATGCAATGTATATTCTGAAATTAGGAATGTATATATAATCTGAAATTGGGAATGCATTGTATATTCTGAAATTGAAAATGTATAATTTGAAATTGGGAATGTATAATGTGAAAATTGGGAATGTATAATCTTAAATTGCGAATGGAGTTGTACTATCTGAAATTGGGAATGCAATGTATATTCTGAAATTGGGAATGTATATCTGAAATTGGGAATGCAATGTATATTATGAAATTGGGAATGTATATATAATCTGAAATTGGGAATGCATTGTATATTCTGAAATTGGGAATGTATAATGTGAAATTGGGGAATGTATAATGTGAAAATTGGGAATGTATTGAGCATTGAGATAATTTGTTCACTTGGTTAGTTAATTTGTTTAGAGCATGCAAAGCAATGATACCATACGTATATAAATTGCAAGTTCAAACTTAATTGAAACTACATACACTAAAACATGAAGTTTCTGATTTACAGTTCTTTATTTGGATATTTTAGTGTAATTGGGATGTTGAATAAAGTGTACTACTACCTTTTTATTTAATTAAATAATATGATATAATAGAATACAAAATAAAATAAAATAAAAATTAATAATAAATTAGAATAAAATAAATTAACTGCAATAAAATAAATTTAATTTAATACAATAAAATGAAATGAACTAAGTAGCATTTACTTAGTTCTACACTACTAAATAATAAAAATAATATAATATAATACAACATAAATAAATAAAAGTAAAATTAATAATATTTAATTTAAAAATAAAAAATAAAGTAAAGAAAATAAATAAAATAAAATGAAATGATAAAAATTAATTAAATAATATAATATAATATAATATAATTAAAAATAAAAAAAAATTAAAATTAATTTAACTAAAATTAATTTACTTTAATAACATATAAATAAGCCAACAAAATAAATTAAAAAAATAATTTAATTTAATACAATTAAATTAAATTAAATAATATTATATTCGTTGTTATATAATATAATACAATATATAGTAAACTAAAATAAAATGGATAAATTAAATTAAATTAAATTAATAACATATAAATTAAATAAAATAAAATAATGAATATAACATAAAATACTAATAAAGAAAATAAAGAAGATAAAATAAAATGATATAAATAAATTAAACTAATTAATTTAAATAATATAATATAATATAATATAATAAAAAATATTAATGTAAAAATAGTATAATTTGTTCAAATAATAGTTATCATAAACTGAGTAGCACTTACTTAGTTTATAATTGGAAAAATAAACTAAGTAGTATTTGCTTAGTTTTCCACAATTACAATAAACTGCATATATACATGTGCATGTAGTACATTAATTAGGAGCTTAGAAACCCGTTTGACATTCACTCATTAGGAGTGAATGTCGAATAGTCCCCAGTTTGGGACTGTGACTGGATGTTATGTCTCTCACTTAGGCCGGTGTCAATGAGTTCAGTACGTTTTTAATTGTTTTGATGATTTTTCGACGGTTATCTCTACATGTTCTTCGAGTGCATACTTAGACTAATTTATCTTAGTCTATTTCGTGTACTTGGAGACGATGGGGAGGTGCTGCCGAAATTTTCTTGAAACAAGTAGAAACGTCCTGAACGTGTTGACACTAGTGAGGAGACGCATCTAGGAACGGGATAGAAGCCTAACCCCTGTAGAGTGGAGATACTAGGAACATATAATTCATGCATGGACCACATGAATGAATATCCCTGACATAAATGTGTCTTTTGTTCAGTTAAAGATGTCAGCCAACCGGAGTTAGATGTACCGTAGGATACCCATTGACGGGAGGGGATTAGTGGAAGCTTACTGTGAAAGGGTGTGCTACTTTCTGGACAAAGCCATAAAACATGCTGATGATCCGAACAGGAAGATGAGATGCCCGTGTGTCAAGTGTAAAAACTTGATTTGGAAGAAAGCCGACGAGATTAAATTCGACTTATTTTCTCGTGGTTTTGTGGATGGGTATTCTGTATGGATCCATCACGGGGAATCAGTTGAGTTGAGGGAACTGGCCGGCTCAGTAGACCAACCAGTTCACGGTGATTCAAACGCCGATGACTATGATGTTGTGGAGATGTTGGTGGATGCTTATGGGCCTAACAATATCAATTGTACTGAAAACGATCATTCTTCAGGTAGTGCTCGACAAGAGCCAAATGATACAGTTGCTACCTTTTACAAGATGCTATCTGAATCGGGGGTCCCATTGTATCCCAGAAATGATCAACAAACCAGGCTATCTGCAGTTACAAAGCTCTTACACTTCAAGAATAAGCATGACTGCAGTGAGAGGGGTTTCAATGTTTTGCTCTTTCTTATCAGCGAGTTCTTACCCAAGAATCACACTTTGCCCTCGAACTATTACGAAGTGAAGAAGATGGTAAAGGGGTTGAATATGGGTTATCAGAATATCGATGCTTGTGAGCAGGACTGCATGTTATAATATGGGACAGACAGAGATAAGGTGCAGTGTTCTATATGTAATTTACCTCAGTACAAGGTGACAAAACGTGGGGGGAATGAGAAACATGTGCCCAAGAAGATCCTACGGTATTTTCCTCTTGCGCCGAGGCTGCAACGGCTATTCATGTCTTCTCACACGGCTCATCATATGAGTTAGCATAGAACAAGAGACGTCGTGCCTGGTCAACTGACACACCCTACAGATGGAGATGAATGGAAGAAATTTGATGAAAATTTCCCATTATTTGCGGAGGAAGTTAGAAATATGAGGCTCGGCATGGCTACGAATGGATTTTGCCCTTTTAATAATTTTAGTCAGCCTTACTCAGTTTGGCCAGTCATAATGGTAGCTTATAATCTTCCACTGTCAATGTGCATGAGGGATCCGTATTTGTTCTTGACTTTACTCATACCGGGTGATAAGAGTCCTACAAAAGATATAAACGTGTACCTCAGGCCGTTAGTCGATGAACTAAAGATGTTATGGGAGTCGGGGGTCCAGACGTATGATAGATCAATTGGGCAGAATTTTTTGATGAAGGCAGCCTTGTTATGGACTATCACTGACTTTCCGGCTCTTGGGATGATTAGTGGTTGGTCGACTCACGGGAAGCTGTCATGTCCAGTCTGTATGGGGGATGTGCAAGGTCATCAGTTGCAGCATGGGCGAAAATATAATTTCTTTGGAACAACTCGTAGATTCTTGCCTGTTGATCACAACTACAGAAAGATGTCTGCACAGTTCAACAAAAAGACAGAGAAGAAGGGGGTTGTTGGTAGACTATCGGGCAACGAGGTCTTGACCTGGCTGAACGAGTTGATATTTCCACCGCCAGGCAAGGGGCACAGTACACTGAGAGCAATTGGGTACGGGAAGACTCATAATTGGACACACGTCCCCATATGGTTTGAGTTGATGTACTTGGTCACACTTTCAGTCCGTCATTATATTGATGTCATGCATACAAAAAAGAATGTTTTTGAGAATTTGTTTTACACCGTGTTAGATGCGAGTGGTAAAACAAAAGACAATGACAATGCTCGAAAAGACTTAGAGGCACTGAACATCAGGTCGGAGTTGTGACTTTGCGCTAACAATTCAAAACCTAAAGCTCAATTCTGTCTTACTAAGCAACAAGTTGAAGACGTGTGCAAGTGGGTCAGTGGGTTGAAGCTTCCAGATGGATATGCTTCTAACATATCTTGTTGTAGTAATGTTGAGCAGCTGAAGATTACTGGGTTCAAAAGTCACGATTGTCATGTATTTATGCAGAAGTTGATGCCAATTGCATTTCGTGAGATGTTACCCAGAAAGGTTTTGGATGCATTGACCGAACTCTCAAATTTCTTTCGGGATCTATGCTCAACTGTAATAAGGTATAGTGATGTGGAGCAGATGGAGAACAATATTGTGCTTACCATTTGCAAGCTCGAAATGATATTCCCCCCAGGGTTCTTTGACTCGATGGAACATCTGCCTATTCATCTACCGTATGAACTTAAACTTGGCGGTCCGGTGCAATATCGGTGGATGTATCCTTTTGAGAGGTAATATAATCTACAAATTACATATACTCATATCTTTCATATTAATCATATTAAAATGCAATATCTGTAAGTATATGCGTCGATTAAAGCAGAAAATGAAAAACAAAGCTCATGTTGAGGGTTCTATTGCCGAACGTTATACGGAGGAAGAGCTTGTCAACTTCTGCTCATTGTATTTTGACGATGTTGTCTCAACAAAGCACAACCGTTTAAGTAGGAATGAGGTCGTTGGTCCCCAATCTCATGCTGATAATGAGTTAGCTGTATTCACATATCCGAGTAAACCATTTGGCTATGAGACGATGACTTACTTAAGCGACAAAGAATTGAAGATAGTATCCACATACGTGCTTCTAAATATGCCAGAAGTATCGTCATACATAAAGTATGGATTGTTATATGTCACATCTAATATAATTATAATCGTTATCAACTTATATATTAAAGTATTTTTTTATTCTTTCAGTTCATTCGAAGAGGAAGCGTATGCTTCTAACCCGGATTTAATTGTTGCCCAGTTGGAAGCACTCACTACTGCAACTTTCCAACAGTGGTTTCAGACAAGGGTTGAGGCAGAGAACATTTCTGAGCGTTTTAGAGATGTCATACGTGGTCCTTCCAAGGTTGTTAGTTCTTTTCCTGGATGTATCGTGAATGGGTACATATTTAAAGTCAACAACTTGAATGAACTCACATCAGTCAACTCTGGGGTTGTGGTGTTGGGAAGCTGTTACAATGATTCTGAGTCCAATTACTATGGACGTCTAGAGGATGTACTTGTGCTTAATTATCCCGGGGGTAATAAAGTAGTTACATTTAAGTGTCGCTGGTTTGATACTGAAAAAGGTATTAAAGTTGATCGTAATAGAATCGTCACAGTAGATATCAAGTCAAAACTCAAATCTGATTACGTTTTCGTGTTAGCCAGTCAAGCGACTCAAATGTACTACGCTCCTAACATCGTAAATAGTAGAAGCCCCTGGTATACAGTTGTCACAACGAAAACACGTGCACTTGATAGTGCAAATAAGTTGGGGATGGATGAGGCGTTGCAAGAAGATGTTAGCAATCCCAGGCAGGTGCAGCTAAATGATGAAGACGTGATGACAAATGATGTTGTTGACGTACCCGACGATGAGGAAGTAGCAGATTTGGAGGTTGTGTATGAGTACATTATCGTTAAAGATGATAATAACAATGAATCTGATATCGATGATAATGGGGAAGAGACTGAATCCGATGATGATATTGATGTTGAATCTGATGGGTTTGACGACGTACAACCTCTAAACGTATTTAAAATTAGTAAATAATTTAATATTAATATATTAGATTTAAATAGTAATAATATATTATATTTCTGTTATTTCAGTAGAACATTTATGGCTAGAAATAGCGGTGATGGTCGTCGCAGCGGGGGCGATCAGGATCCGGAGACGCGAGCCAGGCTGGAGGCTCGTCTTCAGGAGCTAGTAAGTGGTTTGATTCGTGTTAACGTATAATATATCTCAATATGAATTAGTTTATGTATTTTGACTAAAGTTTTATAATATAATTACATATGCTCGTCGTCGACGAGACCGGCAGACTAACCTCGGTCTCTTCAGTCGTCCACCGGCAGTTCCACATGTAGTCCGAGTGGATGTCGGCTCTTCCCAGTAAGTATTCTACTATGACTTAAAAATTAAGAGTTAAGTTTATATAATTTGTTGCATTCAACATTTAAAGTAATAATATTCAATTGTTTTTACTGTAGTATACTAGACCCGGTCGCTAAGGCGACCATACACGCTATCTGCCTGACGCACCTCCCGACTGGGTGTATGCGCTTCAGCCAGTACAGCCTTTACGATCCCGCGTTTATGGTCACTGTCTTGCGGGAGTTTCACGTAAGTTAATTTTCTTATAAATTACGGACTTTATACGTACATAGTTGTTGCCCAATAATTTAATGGTTCTTAACTTTTAAACTTTTGTTATAGAGATATTTTACATATGATGAGGGCATCTCTCAGGCAGCCGGCGATGATGTTGTTATTGCACACATCACCAAGAACTACGCCGGCTGGCTGTATGAGATGCGACAGAGGGCAGCCCGAGCAGTTGATGACCAGCCCGAGACCACGCTTAAAGATCACCAGCCCCACATAGTCTCTGATGCAGTGTGGGAGGCTATGTGTACGCACTAGGATGCTGACGACTTCAAGAAGAAGTCAGAGCAGGCAAAGAAGAACCGTCGTCAGCTCTGAGTGGTACACACTACTGGCTCGCAGTCTTTTGAGGAGGCGAAATCGGTAAGTGTCATATACTTAGTTGTTTAGTAACTCATTTGTCACAAGTAAACTTCATAACTCCTTTATGAATGTATTTATTAGGCCATGCGACAGAGCTTAGGCTGACCTCCTTCTATGTTAGAGTTCTGGGATAGAGCTCACACGCCAAAGGACTTTACTATGTCTCCCGCAGCATTAGCTATACGGGTAAGTGTAATCGTAATTTTACGTAATGTTTAATATTAGTTAGTTTATAAAATGATATAATTAACTTACGTATAAGCCATAAATTACAGGACCGATTTCAAGCTAGTCAGGACCAGCGTGTAGCTGAGTTGCAGGCTGCTAGGGGGGACTCTGAGACGTTAGATTCTACCGTTCCTCCGCCCGAGATTGAATTATCTCGTGATGAGGAGCTGGCACTATGGGTCGCGTCTCAGGATCCCCCTACTAGCAGTACCAGTAGATATCGAGTGTTGGGATTGCCGAGGATACCAGCGTATACATTACCTGGAGGTAATATTATTTCTAATAAGTTAAGATTAAGTAACTGCATATATTAGTAGTAATGGTATATTTATTTGCGCAAGCTCTAGCCAGCATCAGTGCCCGAGAGCTTCTGTCGGACCATCTCATACCGGCGCTGGCTTGGACGACGAGATTTTCCAGAGGGTCATAGCGGCGGTGTCGGAGACGTTCTGTACGGATCCGGTCATCCGTCGTCAGGAGTTGCCCAGTCGAGCTCGCCTTCACCAGCTCGCCTTCACCAGCTCGCCCAGGATATTACAGCAGGGGCCACCGTCGATAGTACGGGTATCCCACAGGAGCAGTTCATCGCGATACGCGATGAGATGCTCCGGTTGGTGGTTATATTACAATCAGAGGCTTTTGGCCCGATTGGGAGTCAGCCCTCGCCTACTCAGGTATATTATATTTACTTTTAATTATTTAATTTGCATGTTATTCAAATAATACTTTCATACGGACTAATGCATTATATTTTTAATTGTATCAACAGGGTGGCGATGGCGATGGCGACGGCGATGGTGACGGCGACGGAGGTCATGTTGACGTTGATTTGCATACACCATAGTCATACGCCCATGTTATATATATAGTTTAGTTTGTTTAGGTGTTTTGTATTTAGAACTTACTTAAATGTTTTGTAAATCATATATTGTAAAGTTTAGTTTGATTCTTTGTAAATTAATGTAATATTCTTTAGTTTTGAATGTATTTCGGGACATAATGAGTTATTTTTTAGAGTTTTTAACGTTATGAGTTGATTCTGATATACGTTGTTCTTGAAAGTAGCTATTGGTGTTGTAATATATGCATTGTTGGGATAAAGTAGGTTACAGGTACAAAAATGGGGTTTAAAAACCTAGAAATTTAAAAGGCAAAAAAATTATTTTAAAAAAAAAAACCTATTTTCGACGGAATAAGGTAATTCCGATGGAAGTTCCGTCGGAATTAATCTATCTCATAAAATAAATAATATATCGCAAAATATTATTTTCGACGGAAAAACTTAATTCCGACGAAATATCCGTCGGGATTAGCACATTGTGAGACGTATGAGGCAGTGCCACGTGGCGTATTAATGCCGACGAAATATGCCGTTGAGATTAAATCCGTCGAAAATACCTTATTTCCGATGCACGGTCCGTCGGAAATCGTCCGTCGAAATTACTTTTATTCCGACGGAAGTTACGACGAACTTAATTCCGAGGATGCTATTTCCGGTCGAATTCTCGACGGAATATTCCGTCGGCAATAAGCTATTTCCGATGGAATACGTTTATTTCTGACGGAATAGTCCGTCGGAAATAGGCCTTTTTCTTGTAGTGACTAGAGCCACCAAGTGAACCAAAAGGTCAATCCCAGGGTGCAAGAACAAAATTAAATATAACTATTACATTTGAACCCGGGCTTCATTACAAACGGGTCTTCTAGTGCTCCTTGATCCTTGGTTCCAATTCTTCAAAATAATTCTAACTAGTCCTATTACAAAACTATTTACAATAAATAGAAACCTTGATCAGCAGTCAAAGGAAGTACATAGGAGGGAGATAGAATTTACATCAAAAAATTTAGAAAAGACGAGATACGCAGACCCCATTTATAAAACTCATTCATTCAAGCATTCTCGTAAAATAAATCCAATCACACATTGGTCAATAGTCCATAATTAATCCCATTTATTATCATATATATCAATATATGTATCAATAAATAATATTCATCTCATGAAATTAAAACCATTCAATATATATATTGATATCATTTAATGGGCAATATTAGTTAGTATGAAATTCAATACCAAATCAAATTAGTTTGCATGAAATCTAATTTCAACTCCAATTTGTTTAGTATAAAATCCAATTCTAATTAAAATAAACATCTTTATTCTAATCCAATTCCAAATAAAAAATAAACTCCTTTATTTCTACTTAAGAATTTCTGAAGAAAAAAGAGAGCATTGAATCCAATTCCAAATAAAAAATAAACTCTTTTATTTTAATTCAATTCTAAATCAAAAAATAAACTCCTTTATTTATAATTTAGAATTTCTGAAAAATACAAAAACTGGACTTACAGCCTTCGAGCGTCGCGGCTCAAAAGGAGAGCGTCACGACTCAAGCAAAGCGGTGCAGCTCAATGAATGGAGCGCCGCAACTCTCAAGGAAAGCACCAAGTGTCGCGGCTCAAGGAATGGAGCGTCGCGGCCCCTAGCCCAGCACCGCGGCTCTGAGGCTTCTGTCCGTTCTGATTTTGTTTTTTAAATCACGATTTTACTTTTTCGTTTCATAAAATATGATTTCATACTAACAGTTACACCCAATTAAATTGTTCTAAACACATATCATACATATACGAAATCAAAATAATTAATAATTCGCATAAAGTTTGGCTCTGATACCATCGTTGGTTTATAATATCCATGAACATACAATCAAATTGCATATAAATAGCGGAAGCATGATAAAATCAGAATTTAAAATTTTACAAACCATAACCAGGATCAATCTTTATGCGCAATTATTAATTAACAAAAAGAGATAGAGAATTATAGCCTTGTAGAACAAAGTTTCTTCAAGTACAAGTTCAACTCTAATTCCTTCGCGTTCTCCTTGAATTCCACCAATTAGATTCCTTTGATCAACGTTAGTCACCCAAGTGTTTGGCCTCTAGAGGTGATCCACCAAGGAATAATAAGGATTCAAGAAGTGGGTAGTGACAAACCCTAGCTTTCTCTCTCTAGAGAATTTATGAGTACTCTCCCAAATCTTATGGAAGTATATGTAACCCCAATCTATAATAAGACTCCTCTTATTTATAGATATAGACAACCCTCCTAAAATATTTAGGAGTAAGGTTTTATTTTTAATTAAACTCCTAATCTAATTAGGAACTTATATGAGAGTACTCTTATTATTTAGTTCCTAAATTTAATTCATAAACTATTTAGGAACTAAATAATAATAATAATAATAATAGTAATAATAATAATAAGGTATACCTTGCAAGAACCCATACTGTCTCATCACCTGGTCCGGCATCTGATATTCTACGATATCAAAGTGGATCAAGGGGACCCTACCCGATCCCAACAACCTTCCTTCAAAATTAAATCCGTTAAGATTATCATCCCACCTCATATAAGGGGCGCCAAACTACCTGCTACGAAGGCTGGACATCTAACTCCCCTCAATAAAATGTCAGATGGTGGTGAGGATTGTCTCGTCTGTCAGGATATTTGTGGGTTGCAGAGTATGCCCACGCTACGACCCTATGTAACCATAACTCGGATTGTGGTCTAGGGTTTGGCCTTCCAACTATTAAACACTCATAGGCCTACACTTGTAACATTGTTACATAACTATTAATATATTTCACCACTTTCCTATTGGCCGTATATAAAGCCCTATACAAATACCCCAACAGAGCCGCACCCTAATAATATGTTACACAATCTTCAGCGTTGGCCACAAAATACATATACTTAGGGTGAACAGTATTCTTGGACCTAGTAGAGAACAATCTTGCCCCACACAACCAAAGAATGTAGGCCTTTATGTATCGGCCTATAATTTCCTTACTCACTCTAGAATGACAATCAGCAAAATGTTCGTGCAGTCACACTAATGAAATAAAACCCTGTTTTTTAGATTGTTGATATTCAGCAACTAGTTCAGGTCCAAAACAGCCCCTAAAATAAGACACTGGAGTGTCAAATAGGGTACAAGTTAAGGGTTTGCCTACCTGACAACCCAAAAATGAAATGGACATCCTCTAGGGCTATTGTTATTTTCCCACAGTTTAGGTGAAAACTATTGGTCGCCGACCGCTATCTCTCTACCAGGGCGGACACGAGACTAGGTCAGTTTGGTGTACAACTGCTGCGTGTTTAAAAACCCAAAACCACATTTATCTAAAAGATTTTTTGGGGCTTTTGTTAAGTTTCATTTATCATATTTTTGTTTAGTTAATTGAGAAGAGATTAACTTTCCCCTTTCTCTACCATTATATACGTCATCATACACATGATTTTTTTTGTCATACAGAACACTCTAGTCAATTGGTCCATAATTCCAGTTGTCCATCTTCTACCTAAAAAAAACATAAAACTATTTTGTACCAATTTAACAACTATATAAAATAATTATATCTCAATCATCAGAAAATGACCATTTAACAATAATTTAAAACAAGACAATTTATAAAGTTTGTATAGTCATTATTACTCCCAATAAATCATCACATGCATATATTGTCCCCAAACATAACTCACTAATTTAACAACAATAAAACACTACTCCCTTCCAATTATTATCCACAACCATTTAACAATAATTTAACAATAATCACTAGTTCACCACATAATAACATACATATATTTACCCAAAAACATAACTCACTAATTTTTATCAAAATTCACATGCATATTACATAGACATGATTGCTAAATTTCTCTAAAAGTTCACATTAATATATTTGCCTAAAATAAAAATTTCAAAATAAATCACAATATTTATTTATTTTTAAAAATAAATTTGGTAGAAATAATCTTACAAATATTTTACGTGGTTGCACTAGAAACTTGGTTGCTGAAATCGGTAGAAACTTGGTTGCGGTAAGACCTTTTTTCCTCTTCTTTCTCTCTTATTTTGGTTGCTGGCAAACTGTTAAGGAGTAGCGGTAGTAGTGGCTAGATCTGGAATGAGATAGCTGCCGCTAAAGGCTCTAGTGGCAGAGAGTGATTGAAGTGAGGGCATTTAGTAAAAGACCACTGATTAAGGGAGGACAATTTTGTAAAATTTCGATCCAGGTAAGCAACACTAAGGGGCTTTTTAGTAATCTGCGCTGCCGCTAGAAAGAACATCACTGCCGCTACAAGATCTAGCGGTAGGGGTTAAATTGCTTATAATCTGAGCCTTTTATTAGCACGATTAACGGTTAGGATCATGATTGCTAGAATAATGTCCGTGACAACCGGTTGTAACGGATAGAGACCATATATATATATATATAGTTACATTCACATTCTTTTACAACATCTCCAATTATAAATTGAGCTTCAATAAAATTTATATTCGTAATTACATTTTTTCAATTTACAAAGTTTTCTAAAATTTTTGGATATTACAATATACAAAGCTATATTATTATATTATATCTATATTATAAAGTCGTGAAAAACAACTGACGTGGTTTTGATGTCTTTGTGTAATTACATTTTTTTGTCTTCATAAATTAAAATATTACTATATTATTTTTTCACTCAAATTTATAAATTTATTTTTATTTAATCTTTTTGAATTTTATAAAATTTTGGTTTTATTATCGTACTAAGAAAGCGAGTGAGTGCGTGAAACGGTGAAAGAGCTCACCTCATTATATGAGAAAAAGGCCTTGATTTTAGGGGCAACCGTACTCTATAAATTTACACTCACTCACCTGAACCTTACCCTTAGATATAGCGGGCCCCCCATTCTTTTTGATCCTTCTCACTCTAGATTCTACGCGACGACAGCTTCAAGGAAAAAGAAAAACAAAAGATTAAACAGAAAAAAAAAAAGAAAAAAAAAAAGGCCACCATTTTCACTCGTATACTCGCTTTCCCTCTCCTCGATCTCGCTCAATTGATGAATGCCGGTACGTGTCGATTCTTCCGAACTCTTTACTGTTGAATTGATTCACTTTTTGTAGTTCGTGTTGAATTGTATGAGGTACATTGATAAACCCTAGATACTTTTTTTGGTGCTTTGATTGGAGCTAGGTTTTGAGAATTAGTTGCAGTTGTGTGATTGTGTGGTAGCTTGTTTACTACAGAGCGAATGTTTGCATTTGAAATTCGGAATTTGGTTGCTGAATTTGAAAATTTTGTGTCGTTTTCATGAGTTTGGTTCTTCTGAAAATCAGTGGTTTGGATGCTTAAAATAATCGTTTGAGCTGGGTGGAGCTTTTGTTTTGTTCTTTTAGAGACTTCTTGATGCATTTTGAGTTGTTTTTTTGTTTTGTTTTTGTTTTTGTTTAAATTGTATTTTTTTTTTACTGTTACTTTCCATTTAAGAAATTAATGGTTTTGAAATTGAAGACACAATTTTATATGACTGTCACTTCTTTTTTGAACTATTGTGTTGTAAATATGTGTGGGATTTTTAGTTTTTAAGGTCTAGTAAGTAGTAAATTAGTAAATAAGAATATTGTTTAATTGGTTTTACATTTTTTTTTATTTCTTACAGGGTTCAATATTTGAGTTCGGAGTGAACTCTATTGCTGGATGTGCTGACTGCTGAGTTATGAAATTAAGGAGCATTCTTTGGAGATTGTGAACATGGTTTCTGTAGATTTATTTGGTTTTCACTAACTACTATATCTCTGTTGGTTAGTAACTGCATTTTTGATATAGCAACTTAGAAATTGTTTAACAAAAAGGCCATTGTGGATATGTTTGCTTACAAGTGAGTTTGAGCTATGGCGGGAAATTCAAGATATGAACTAAATTCCACTAGTTCTGAACTGGGTTTTGTGGGAAACTATCCAAATGGGCAGAGGGGGAATCATTTTGGACGTACTTTGGATAGGTTTGGAAGCTTTAGAGAAGGTACTGAGAACAGGATTGGCACTTCTCGAGGGAGTGGTACACTATTGGTGGAGTTGCCCCCATTACCCCAGTGTCTAATGCTGGATCCTATTCTTATGGGTGATCAAAAGTACACACGATTTGGTGAGTTAAGGAGGGTTATAGGCCTTTCTATTGGGAGCACATCGGAAGACAACTCTTTTGGAGCTACTCATTTAAAATCTTCCCCGGCATTGGCTTCTGAAGATGTAAAGCGCTTTAAATCAAGTGTTGTAGATACCTGTATCAAGGCCAGGTACTTATTTCTGTTTTATTTTATATTACGTTTTTGTTTGAGTTATATACTTGATATTTGCAGTTTATCAATAACCACTTGCACATGCTCCGTATTTCTGTCATTTTTAATTATGTTTTTCCATTACCAGTCTCTCAAGAAATACATTGGATGTTTGTGGTGTCTGCTCCCCTGGGCCCCGAACATGTTACCTTTTATTGCTATATGTGGCTAAACCTAGGTTGTAGGTACTAGAAAATTTTACAGTTGCTATTTTTTTGTTGTTGCTGAATATGCGACTTTTTAACCAGGGGGAGATCAAGAAAGTTGGATGAACACATATATAAACTGAATAAGTATTGTGAAGCCATAACCAACAAGAAGCAGCAGCGAAATGAGGTAATAACACCTGAGCGATCAGCTTGTTTGAACTTGAAGATGGGAACCCAGATTAATCGAAATTCTCCAGACCTTGTAACTCAGAAGTTGGAGGATCGGCCAAAGACTGTTCTGCTGAACAAGCGTGTACGCACGTCAGTGGCAGAGGCACGGGTATGTAGATGATATGCATTGCAACTTATATTATGGACATCACTGAACTTTCTCTCGGTATATGTATTGTTCTGCACAATGGAAATGACGATTAAATAACTAAAACAAAGACAACGTAATGACTGATGAAAAAAATCAAAAAAGTCTCTTATACTAGTAACCTGAAATTCATTACCATATGATGATGACATTTCCTAGTTCCTGTTCATGTTATAGTAATGCTTATCTAAGTTTGTGAGGTTGTACATATTGTTTTGATGTTTCTCAAAAGGTTGAGTGAGTGCCTTACATCTTACATCCTGTCTACCGTGGGATCCTATGGAAATTACACATGAATATGGAACAGATATTGCATATATGAGCAGAGTGGGGATAAGGAGTCCACCTACACCCAACCTATAACAATTGGAAATATAAATGAAAACACTCTACTACAATGATCAGACATAGAAATTCCCTAAAGGTAGCCATGGCAGGAACCCCTAAAGAAGCAAGAAAAGCAACCAATTTTTGCAGCAAAGCATATATATGTATATACATTTTCACAACAAGCTTCAGGATTAATCACATACTCATGATTTTGATGATATTGGACTAGATTCACCGCCCTTGTTCATATTCTTCTTGTTCATGAAATATTCCTAATATTTAAAACCCTTTTTATTTTTTTTAGTACAATTATGACATACGTCTGTACTTCAAATATTCCATCTTAACATCCGACTGTCGAAGATGCAACAAATAATCAAATTCCTGAAGTATTGTCTGAGGTTGTAAAAAATACTTTCGAACTATGAAAATCTTTAAGAAGTAGGTTTCAAGTTTTGGATACCTTTAGAAAGTACGGGCACTATCATTGAATTTATGAGAGTATTTCTGTCTGATAATAATGACGCCCTTGCAGAAGGCACATGCTTCACAGCTTGCATCGACCACAGTATGCAACTTATAACATATTACGAGGATGAGTTACTTTACCAATGCCCTAAAAGATTAGGCTATTAAGGAATGGACTTAAGACTTTGTATTGTCACGTGCTACTTCGCTCATACTTTGATTCAAATCGGTAATACAAAAATTGACTATGGTGCAAATGCACTAACATAATGTGGAGTTACCTGCAAGCGAGAAAATTTAAACTATGCCATGTTGATTTACCAATTGTTTCAAAGCCTACTCCTGTTTGAAGATGTGCCCAACAATTTATATTTCTTTTCTAAATAGAATTAGCCAACAATCATGCTTTAACACTACTGATATCATACTTAGTAATGTATATCATGCTTTAACACAACTGATATCATACTTAGTGAAGAAGATTGCGGCGAGGCATTCATTTTATTATTAGATTCTTATTTCTTTACAGTGTTGGAAAAAGTGATTGAAGTAATTAGATTCTATATCTATATAATCGATTCCCTCTGACTGTTATTCAAATATCTTAGTGGACTTTCTAGTGCTTTATTGTTGTTCAGTTTTGTCGAGCCGTACTTGTCAATGTATTCGATGAATTCCATAATGTTAGCTTTTACTCTAGGGACACCTTAATTCGAATAAGTTACACTATTTTTTTTGTTGATTTATTTTTTTTGTTTTTTCCATTACTTCAGCCAGAATGTCTTAGTAATGGCCTGCCAAGGCAGCCTTTATTCTTAGCAAAAGATCGAGATATTCTTAAGGAGACTAGTGCAGATTCGGATGCAGTTGAAGAAAAGATTCGCAGGCTGCCTGCAAGTGGGGAAGGTTGGGACAAGAAAATAAAAAGGAAACGTTCGGTAGGGACGGTTTTAACAAAATCTATTGATAGTGATGGAGATTTAAAACGAGTTATACATCACAAGCTTAGTGATGAGCAGGGCTTGCAATCTTGTGATGCTCACAATTTCAGGTAACATTTTTATCGTTATTATTACAAATGTTCGCTTTGTCCTATTGCCACTTGTACTATTTTATTTTATTTTTTTAAATCATGGTGTAGGTTTGCATATTTAAGAACATACATACAATCATATGTATATAAAGCGGAAGTATGACATAAATCATATTTAAAATTTTTACTGCAATCCTAGGATTACCTTGATGCGATATTATTAATCGAGGAGGAATAAAAGATATACCTTAAGAAGATGAATCAACTTCTTAATTTGATTTTTAAGTTCCAATCCTTTGATCCTCCTTGCTTCTTCGAATCTGCGGATCAAACGTTAGCTACTCAGTGTGTACAACACTCTAAAGGTGATCCACCAAGAGAATATTAATTGAAGAAGTAAATTTAGGTTTCTCCAAATATTGGGTGGCTAGCCCTAATTCTCGCTCTCACTCTTAACTCTTTAGGTTGCAGAGAATTATAACGTGGTATCTCTATATTCACAATTGTGTCAACCCTTAATTTATCATAAGGCTTCTCCTTATATAGACTTCTCCCCTTCCTAAACTCTTTAGGACTTAGGGTTTTAATTTAATTCCCAAACTATTTAGGAACTAAATTATTTATAATAATAATAATAAGACTCTTATTAATTTATAATTAGTATTTCTCCAAATACTTAATTATAAATATTAGTATTTCTCCAAATACTAAATTATTATTATTAAGCTAATTATTTTTAAAATAATATTTCTCTTTTATGGTGTGACCCTTTAGGTTCAATATTATGTCGGTAGTAGAATAAATAAATTAGAACCATTCTAATATTATTTATAATGAATTAAACTCATTTAATTCAAATATAAATAAATAATATTTATTCTACATCATGAGTGACACCTCTCAACATATCATGACTATCCGGATAATATGAAATCAATGTTTAATCACAAAGAACCTATTCCGTAAATAGTTATCGTACACTTCAATCATTCTACCATACAATGTCCCGATCAAGCATAAAACATGGAATTACTGACAAGTCTTATTTATTTGATCATATGCATTTCGATTTTCAAATGCACAACTCAGTTAATGTAAATTAGAAAGTTCTTTCTAATTTTCATTCATCTTGGCCAATGATTTTTGAGTTATCATTTATCAAATCGCATAAGACATTCTCTCCCTTTACTGGAAGTGAAAAGATCATTTGTTGATCATTCACCTACCTCCATGTACACTTTATTATACCCGAACATAACATATGATATATCCTAATAGTCTTAAGGAATATGACAAAGTATAACTCAGAATACACAAGGTACTATGATGATCTCAAGTCCAAGGATCATTTGTACAACTATCACTATAGGAACTCCTATTGTCAGACAAGTAAAACTCCATTAGGTGTTCCTTAAGCGAGTCACGTTTAATGAACTTATTCTCTAATAAGCACTTACATACTTGCTTTAGTGTCTCTACACAAATAATTATGAGATCAATCATCATCTTCAACAGAGCAAGTATAGTATGTACTAATCTATCTGGAATTAGTAACCCCACATTAGTGATCCAACGATTGCGAACATTTTAGTTTTAGAGTTATCTAGAATTTAGATCATATTAGCATGAACTCTTCATGATTCTAAAAGTATTGCTCCAAAACTACGAGTTTATCCAATTAATTTAACCAATTAAACATGGATAAAGAATGCCTTTAATTAAATATTTTTATTAATAAATGAACAAGATTACAAAGTAAATGCTTATCACATCCTATGTGATTGGCTTGAGGGTATATTATTTTCAATCTCTCACTTGCACTAAAGCCAATCGCCCTTGTATCTCATACCCATTTTCTCTAAGTGATGATCAAACTGCTGCTGAGATAATGTTTTAGTAAATGGATCTGTAATGTTGTTCTGAGAGGCCACTCTCTCTAAGGTGACATCTCCTCTTTCAGTGATTTCTCTAATCAAATGAAAATGCCGCAACACATGTTTGGATTTTTGATGAGACCTAGGTTCCTTGGCTCGTGCAACAGCTCCAGTGTTGTCACAATATACAAGCACTGATCCTCGTATGCTAGAAACCACTCCAAGTTCTGTTAATGAACTTTTTCATCCAAACAACTTTCTTTGCAGCTTCACGTGCAGCTATGTACTCTGTCTCTGTTACTGAATCAACAACCATTTGCTACTTGGAACTCTTTTAACTCACTGCACCACTGTTCAAGGTAAACACATACCCCGAAGTGGATTTGCTGTCGTCTTGGTTAGTCTGAAAACTTGAGTTTGTATAGTCCTCTAGTTTCAAATCAGATCCACCATATACTAGAAACACATCCTTAGTTCTTCTTAAGTACTTTAGAATATTTTTCATTGCCTTCCAGTGATCTTCTCCAGGATTTGACTAATATCTGCTTGTCACACTTAGTGCATAAGCAACATCAGGTCTCGTACATATCATCCCATACATGATAGATCCTATCGCCGAAGCATAAGGTATCTTACTCATGCGATCTCTCTTCCGGTGTCTTTGGGGACATTTTCTTAGAGAGATGTACTCCATGACTCATCGGTATGAGTCCTCTCTTGGAGTTGGCCATGCTAAATCTCTTTAGCATCGAATCAATGTACGTTTCTTGGGTTAAGCCGAACATTCTTTTAGATTTATCTCTATAGATCTTTATTCCAAAGTATAGGATGCTTCTCCCAAATCTTTCGTGGAGAAGTGTTTAGATAACCATATTTTTATTGATTGTAGCATATGTATGTCATTCCCTATCAGTAGTATATCAACATATAGTACCAGGAATGTCACAGTGCTCCCATTGACTTTTTGTACACACATGGTTCATCCTCATTTTTGATAAAATCAAACTCTTTGATTGTTTCATCAAAACGTATGTTACATCTTCGAGAAGCTTACTTCAATCTATAAATGGATCATTGTAGCTTACACAAACAAATCCCTCCGACTGTATTATATATACATTCTCCTCTAATCTCCTATTGAGGAAGGCCGTCTTCACGTCTATTTGACAGATCTCGTAATCATAGTAAGTTGCTATCGCAAGCAAAATCCGAATAGACTTGAGCATTGCTACTGGTGAGAAGATTTCATCATAGTCAACTCCTTGCCTTTGTTTGAAACCTTTTTGCCACCAGTCTGGCCTTATAGGTCTCCACCTTGCCATCTGCTCCAGTCTTTCTCTTAAAGACCCATTTACACCTTATAGGTTTAATGCATTCCGGAGGGTCAACCAAAGTCCACACATGGTTTTCATACATGGAGTCCATTTCGGATTTCATGACCATCTGTCATTTCTCTGAGTCTCTACTACTCATAGCCTTATCTATGTAACTGGATCATCATCCTCTATGATGCGTACCTCATCATCATCTATGATGAATTCATACCTTTCAGGTATCTTCGGTACTCTTCCAGATTTACAATTCGATTGTGGTACAATAGGTCTATCTACAGGTTCCTCCATTTGACTTATAGTGTTTTGTGGTTGTTGAACTTTTTCAAGATCTATTTTCCTCCCGCTAGCCCCTTTAAGGATAAACTCCTTTTCCAAGAAGGTAGCATGTTTTGCAACAAACACCATTTGCTCAATAGGATTATAGAAGTAATACACTAAACTTTCTTTAGGATATCCCACAAATCTGCACTTGTCAGATATTGTCGCTAGCTTATCATCTTAAAACTTTTTTACATAAGCTGGACAACCCCAAATCTTAACATGCTTAAGACTAGATTTTCTACTTGTCCGTAACTCATATGAAGTCTTAAGGACGGATTTTGAGGGTATCTTATTTAGTAGATATGCAGCCGTTTCTAAGGCATAACCCCAGAAGGATACTGGAAGATCGGTAAAACTCATCATGGACCACATCATGTTTAACAAGGTATGATTTCTCCTTTCAGATACACCGTTCAACTGTGGCGTACCAGGAGGCGTCTATTGTGAGAGAATACCATTGTCTTTGAGATGATCCAGAAACTCATTGCTCAAGTATTCTACTCTTCGATCCGATCGAAGAATCTTAATACTCCTTGCAGTTTCTTTTCCAGTGTCTAATCCAGAAACTCATTGCTCAACTATGGTGTTTAGTCTTCTACTTCTGTTTAGTCCCTGCAAAGAATTGCGTATATAAGAACCACAGTTGGTATCCAATATCCAAGTAAAACTTTGATTACAGAAATATTTATTTCAATTATGAACAAACCTGTATCTGTAACTGAAGCTTCACCAAGCTTCTCTGCTTAGCCTTTGCAAGATACTCCTTGCAGTTTGTTTTCCAGTATCCAGGCTTATTGTAGTGGAAACAAACTCCTTTGCTATCCACATCAGTTTTCTTTTTGTCCTTTGTTTTTGCCTTTTCTTTTGTCTTCTTTGAATTTTTCTTCTTTTCAGAAGATCCTTTGGCTCTCTTCCTTTTCATGGAAGAATCATTTACTACTAGGACTTGGTCTTTCTTTGCTAGAAAGTGACTTTCCACAGTTTTCAATATGTTAAGCAACTCAGGCAGGCTGACATCTAGCTTGTTCATGTGAAAATTCACAACAAATTGTGAAAAAGGGTCCGGGAGTGACTGCAAGATCAAATCTTGACTCAATCCATGACAAAATCCAGTTGTCCCAATTGTTCAATCAAATTGATCATTTTAAGGACATGTGTCTGTACTGTAGTGCTATCGGTGTATGCAACGCTTTAAAGGTGATTCATCAAGATAATATTGATTGAAGAAGTAAATTTAGGTTTCTCCAAATCTTTGGTGGCTAGCCCTAATTCTCGCTCCCACTCCTAACTAAGGTTGCAGAGAATTATAACGTGGTATCTCTATATTCACAATTGTGTCAACCCTTAATTTATCATAAGGCTTCTCCTTATATAGACTTCTCCCCTTCCTAAACTCTTTAGGACTTAGGGTTTTAATTTAATTCCCAAACTATTTAGGAACTAAATTATTTATAATAATAATAATAATAATAATAAGACTCTCATTAATTTATAATTAGTATTTCTCCAAATACTTAATTATAAATATTAGTATTTCTCCAAATACTAAATTATTATTATTAAGCCAATTACTTCTAAAATAATATTTCTCTTTTATGGTGTGACCCTTTAGGTTCAATATTATGCCGGTAGTTGAATAAATAAATTAGAACCATTCTAATATTATTTATAATGAGTTAAACTCCTTTAATTCAAATATAAATAAATAATATTTATTCTACATCATGAGTGACATCTCTTAGCATATCATGACTATCCGGATAATATGAAATCAATGTTTAATCACAAAGAACCTATTCCGTAAATAGTTATCGTACAATTCAATCATTCTACCATACAATGTCCCGATCAAGCATAAAACATGGAATTACTGACAAGTCTTATTTATTTGATCATATGCATTTCGATTCTCAAATGCACAACTCTAGTTAATGTAAATTAGAAATTTCTTTTTAGTTTCCATTCACCTTGGCCAAGGATTTATGAGTTGTCATTTATCGAATCGCATATGACATTCTCTCTTTTTATTGGAAGTGGTAGATCATTTATTGATCATTCACCTACCTCCATGTACACTTTATTATACCCGAACATATCCTTTGATATACCCTAAGAGTTTGAAGGAATATGACAAAGTATAACTCAGAATACACAAGGTACTATGATGATCTCAAGTTCAAGGATCACTTGTACAACTATCATTATAGGAACTCCTATTGTCAGGCAAGTAAAACTCCATTAGGTGTTTTTAAGCGAGTCACGTTCAGTGAACTTATTCTCTAATAAACACTTACATACTTGCTTTAGTGTCTCCAAACAAATGATTATGAGATCAATCATCCTCTTCAACAGAGCAAGCATAGTATGTAATAATCTATCCAGAATCAGTAACCCCACATTAGTGATCTAACGATTAGGCACATTTTAGTTTTAGAGTTATCTAGAATTTAGATCTTATTAGCATGAACTCTTCATGATTCTAAAAGCATTACTCCAAAACTACTGGTTTATCCAATTAATTCAACCAATTAAACATGGATAAAGAATGCCTTTAAGTAAATATTTTTATTAATAAATGAACAAGATTACAAAATAAATGCTTATCACATTCTATGTGATTGGCTTGAGGGCATACTACCTTCACGGTGTGCCCGCAACTATTACCCCTAGGGTGTGTATCGGAAAATTCACTGCTGCTGCTTATCTATGACTTCTGTCCTTCCATTTTGAAGTTAAAGTTAAATATTATTTCAAAAGAATAGCGCCGGATTTTTGGAGTGTTTTTTGAAAGGTAAAAGGTTCAAATGCTTAAGGAATAACTAATACTTGCTTAATAAAAAAATATCCGAAAGAAAAAAAAAACACTCTAATCAAATGCTTGAAGAGTTTCTACTCTAATGATGCAAAGTCAATAAACACCCATGAAGCTTAGTGTCATACAAAAGCTTTCAACAAAGAAGCTTGCTTACCTCATTACAAACAAAGCCTAATAATGTATTATATGTTAATGTAATTTGTAATGCAGTGGACATCCATAAAACCCCCGACATCCTTGGCCTAATCATGCCTGGAATATAGCTTGAGCCTCCACTTGAAGAGTGGGGACAGTCGCGGCAGTTAAAACAAGATTAGGAGAGAGAACCTTCCTAACTCCACTAAAAACAACAGCGGCAGCCCCAGCTTCAGGGTAGTCCTAACCAGCATCTATAACACTTATGGTTCTATCTTGCCTTGGAACTGGGGAAATAGTATGTGGAATATATATTTATGGTTTAAAAATTAAAACTCAGATATAGCTGTATTTCTTCTTAAAACAGTATGATCTACATGCTTTAACTTTCGGCAACTGCCATGCCTTGTTTTGGTAAGAAAAAATTCATGCACTCGTAAACAAGATCTTATTAGCTACCATAATACTTCTTTTGCAAGAAATATGAAATCCATTTAATGAGTTTGTTTATTTTGGTAGCAATAGATATTAGCAGTGTTAGGTTTTTACCTTTGACTTTAGATATCATAATAATTAATGCAATTGGCCAGTAGGACCTACTTCATTTGTAAAGTACATTCTTGATTTCCCCAGTCTACTGTTTTGGACAATTTGATCTGGTTTGCTTATAGGAAAAAAAGAGAAGAAAGGAGATGATGGTCTAATATATATATATATATATATATATATATACATTGTCTGGATCCTAGTTATGACTTCAATTAACACTTGGACATTTAGGCCCTCAATTTTGATTGACGCACTTAATCAGTAGCTCAAACAGTAGACAACACTGGTGTTTTGGTGTAGAAAATGATTGGGAACGGTTATGAATACTGAATAAGCAGTAGATCACAATATGGTTAACTAGCTTATGATTTAGATATGAAAATGGTTATGAACAGTGCTGTAATTGGATGAAGAAATAATGGAATAATGGAAATCGAGTCTTTAACTCAGAGTAAGCAGTGTAATAATGGAGGAAATAAGGAATAAATTGTAGGAGAAAGAGAGGAAAGGTAGATATGGCAAAGCCAATCTTCAATTTTTATTTTTCATGTTCTCACCAATTACATGCTCCTCCATATTTATACTACTGTTTTGACTCTATACCAACATAAACTACTAGTTTGAACCAATCTATATAAGCCTAACACAATGTTACTTTATTTGCTAGAATCTTCTAACTTTTCTAATTAGTCTCTAGGTTTTATTTATTACACTCAAGGTCCTTGGCCTTGCATATTTTCTGTATATTCGTAGGTTAAATAAAAAAAAAAATAAAAATTAAGAGACTAAGAACAAAAAGTAATTTTTTTCCTGAACTTCATATTTTTTGCAGATCAGGAGCTACTAATGATACTGGTGGCATTGACAAGTTTGATGGTACTATCTCGCCTGCTAGTTCTAATGCTCATGCAACACCCAAAAATGAACAGGAAAGAGCCACTGTTCTTAGGGATAGGATACCTGGACTAAATAAGGAGCGATTTCTATCGAAAGGAAGCAACAAGTATGTATTACTTGCTGTAGTTTGATGCACGTGTCTTCTTTTTACAGGCTCTTCAGCTTACATATTTGTAATACTAAAAGTTGAAATAACTTTAAAATTTTATCCTTTTGCCAATTTCTCTTTTCTTGTATTCTCATTTCAGATGTTTGATGCATATTCTTTTCTTCTAGGATCAATAACCGCGAGGATAGTAACACCATATGTCCTAGTCCAGTGACCAAAGGAAAGGCATCAAGGACACCACGCTCTGGTTCTATAGTTGCAACAAACTCAGCTCCTAATATCCCTCGTATACCTGGAACACTTGAGAGCTGGGAACATACAGCAAGCATAAACAAAATCTCTGCAACTGTTGGGGCTAACAGTCGCAAGCGTGCCATGTCCTCAGGATCATCTTCTCCCCCCATGGCTCAATGGGTAGGTCAGAGACCACAAAAGATTCGCACAAGGAGAGCTAATTTGGTTCCTCCCGTTTCAAATCATGATGAAATTCAGATGTCATCTGAAGGATGTTCACCTTCTGATGTTGGTGCTAGGTCAGCTTCTAATGGAACTGATGGATCTCTTTTATCCAAAAGTGCAAATAATAGCACCCAGCAGCTTAGAGTTAAACTTGAAAATGTTGAATCCCCAGCCCGATTATCTGAAAGTGAAGTGTCTGGCACCGGTGAAATCAGATCGAAGGAGAAAAATATTGACGGTGGCGAAGCGAATGAAAAAGTTGGAAATGCTATTCATAGTGTTGGACCTTCTCCAACTCCTAAGAAGAAGAATAAATTTCTTGCCAAGGACGAAAGTGGTGATGGTGTATGTAGACAAGGGCGAAGTGGAAGGGACTCTTCATCTTCAAGGGCTGGCGTTTCACCAATGAGGGAAAAATTGGATAGGACATCCACAACTAAGCCGGTTAGAAGCACGAGGCCTGAGAAGAATGGAAGGTGCTGAATTTTCTCCTTGACAATGGAATTATGCTTTTCCTTACTATGAATTTTTCAGCTTTTCGGTAATGTATGATGTATCCATATGTCACAGTAAGTCTGATCGCCCTTTCAGAAAGATGTCGGATCGCAAGGGCTACTCGCATCTTGGGCATTTGCAAAACAATGGTTCCCCAGATTTCACTGGTAAGAAACCCTTCATTATGAGCCTTACATAGTTTGTATTATAATTGGTATGTTTTAGAGATCTTCCAGATAAAGTTTCCCTCTCAATTCTGGAAATTCTATTTTAGGTCCTTTCATTTTTTTGTATAATTTGCTATAGATCTTCATATAGTGTATGCCTTGGTCCCCTTGAAACTTTTATTCTGTTCACATAACCATTGCTTAAATTATTTGATGATTATGTTTAAGAAAAACTATTTCAGTATACATATACTTTGGCCTCTCGAAGGCAAAGTTCTGAGGTCTGGCCCCACCTGCACTACCTGTGTAAATTAGAAAGACACTGTTCTTGCTTCATTTAGATGCATAACTAGGCTTTTCATATGATATTAAAGGGGAAGCAGATGATGATCGTGAAGAACTCTTAACAGCTGCAAATTTTGCTCGCAATGCTAGCTGTATGTATCTAACCACAACTTTGTTTATCTTATCATAAAGAAGATTCTATTTTCGTGTATATTCATGTCTGATCACCAGAGCATTGATTGTTTTTGTAGATCTTGCCTGTTCTAGTTCATTCTGGAAAAAAATGGAACCAATTTTTTTTTCTGTTAGAGTAGAAGACAAATCCTACTTATTGCAGCAGGTGGGACCAGAATCTACAGTGAAACATAATTTCAGTTATGCCTTGATTTTAATTTTCTTCTTATTGTACATGATGATGCTCTGACATTCTGTCATTCTCTTGTCTTTTTAGTTGGATCAGCTCAAATTATTAGAGGAACTTCATGAAAGCCAGCCTCAGATGTTTGGCCAAGGAAAATATGTTTTGGTACTTCTGCAAGCCATCAGTTGTGCATATTTTCAGCATCTTATTTAATTTTGGACACATGGTTTCCCATCTTGACATTGTTTCATACTCCACTAGTGTAGGGCTTTGACAGATGACAGTCTTTCAAATGAAATGATGTTATTTTGTCTCAGCACAATCATGATGTGAATCTCTAGTAGTTTATATTAGTCATGCAATTATTGACAAGTTTTATGTGGAAAGTTTTGTTTAATACTGTTGTGTGTGTTTTGCCGTCATATTGGTACTTGAATGGACAGGAATGTGTGATTTTTGGCGACGTTTGTTTTCCTCTCCATTTTATGTAGGAGAGGGTTTCTTTTCTTTCTTTCGGTGTCTGCCATGGGGTGGTTACAGGGTATTCATAGAAAATTTGGGGGTTCTCCTCGTTTTTAGGACTTGTACTTGTTTCCTTTCCTTGCCTCTTGGTGGACTTATGGTCCTCCTATGATGTTCCTTTCTTTCTTTTAATATAATTTCTGTTATATCAAACTTATTTTTATTCATATATGCACACACTTAAACATTCATATATTCTTTTTGTTTTCAGCAGAACTTGAGGCATAATCTCAATTTGTTTTCACTTAAAATAAGAAACTATGAGATTTTTGGTCCCTTTCCACTGAGCTATTCTGTTTAAGGCAGTCTCAGCTCTTCCCTTTTTTGGCACCTCTGACCTCATCGACTTGGTGCTGCTTTAATGAGTCCCTTTTATCACTATCCATCTTTATAGTATTTCTTATTTTAACCTAATTACATGTAACTTTAGACTACTCTCCTTTGTTTTTTTCATCTAGTGTCCCGTTTGTAATTGGATTGTTTTCCCCCCTCATCATTGTTAGCATCTTCTATTTCTGTTTGTATATTGTGTACTATTTCGTAATGTATGCCTCTGCTCCTGTTGAACTTTACCTTTCATCGATTGTTATGGTGGTCCAAAATGAACACCACCATAACATCTAGTGTATATCATGCTTTAACACCACAAGATGGTCCAAATGAACACCACCATATGCATGCACCAGTCTTCTATTTCTGTTTGTATATTGTGTACTATTTCGTAATGTATGCCTCTGCTGCTGTTGAACTTTACCTTTCATCGATTGTTATGAGGAAAAATCTGCTGCATGCATATGGTGGTGTTCATTTGGACCATCTTTTGTTTTTGTGGTATTAGTCTAGCATATGTAGAATGCCTTTGACACACATGTAGAGGACAAGCTACTTTGAATTTTTGGATCTGCTTCATCTAAATTTTCTTTCTTTCCAGGGCGATCTTGTGCATGAAGAAACTTCTCTATCTGACACTCTTAATTATGGGGGAAGAAATATATACCCACAGTATCAAATTGGAAAGTCAAGTTGTGTAGTGAAATCAATTGATCAACATCAGGAGGCTGACACTTTATTTGGAAGCCTAGATTCAGAGAGTAGAATCAGCAAAGTCACCCCATTATACCAAAGGGTTTTATCAGCTCTGATTTTAGAAGATGAGATTGAAGAATCTGAAGAGATCAATGTTGGGGGAAACAGATCATTTCAGAGTGTTAACTGCAATTTACTTTATGATACATGTCTCCTTGTCAATGCTGAACCAAAGCGGGATAGAATTGAATATGAAAGTGAGTCAGTTTTTGGTGTTCAAACTCAGAGCCTGAATTTTGCAAAGAGACTCTTATCTTGCAATGGAAATGCAAACTCCGATAGTAGCCCTGACATTCAGAATCCTACATGTAATGATGAATTGTTTCGAGGATCTAGTGGATTTATACATTCAGAAGTTGACGTGTTGACTGGAATTTGTAGAAACGATCTGGATGGGATTCAAATTGGACTGAGAAACGGCTTTGATATTTCTTCTTTAGATTGTCAATATGAGCAAATATGTCAAAATGACAAACTATTGCTTGAGCTACAGAGTGTTGGCCTCTATCCAGAGACAGTGGTGGGTTTTACTTATGTACTTAATGATGCTTGTGGAGATGTTTTTAATATCTTTAAATAGTAAAGGCTTTGGTATTTAGTTTTGAAATCTAAACCCCCATTTTTTCCCTTAATTATTTAAGAAACGTAACTTGATGATGTTCATGAGGAGTGGAGGGTGTTCACATATTTTTAAGTCATCTTGACTCATATATTCTGGATATGAACTTGATTATTACTCCTGATACAAAATAAGAGATGCATTTTGACTTTTTTTGGTCAATTTGTGAAATCCTAAAATTCAAAAGTATTATGAATATTTCAGATTATAGTACAAACAATGATATTTTCTTTAAACTAACTAAAAAGTACTACTATTGTCATATTACTGTTTTCCAAGCTTACAACGGGTTCATATCAATTTTTAATTTTAGGGTTTCGCAAATTGACTTCAATAAGTCAAAATGTATCTCTAATTTTGGAATGGTGGTAGTACTTTTCATTTAGCATGTTTAAATTACATTTGTATTTATATTTCTTCTCTTTTTGTCGTTGATCCTATGATAAATTGTTACAGCCTGATTTAGATGACAGAGAAGATGAAGTGATTGATCAAGAAATTGTTCAGCTGAAGCAAAGACTTCATCAACAGGTTATCCTGAAGTGGTGTAACTTTATTTGCACCATAATTATCCCTTTGGCAATAATTTCTTGATATCCTCTACTAAGGAGAAAATCTAAATGGAACTTCATTTTCCCAGGACTTATTGACGTTACAAAGTTGTTGAGTGTTTTTTTTGCTTCTATCTTACTAAATACTCTTTACTTATATGCTGTTCTGAATTGTAGACTGAGACAAAAAAGACGTGCTTAGAAAATATCTACAAAGCTATATGGAGCTATTTGGAAGAACGGTGAGATCCTTAGGCTCTGTTTCCCCCCCCTGATATTAGACTCTATTTTTGTGTTTTTTTCCCCTATCCAGTATGATGCTAATGTTCAAATCTGTTTAAGCAACTCAGCTTCAACTGGGTATAATTTGGTTATTTTGCAGGAATCTTGAGCAGGTTGCTCTGGATAGACTGGTTTGGTTGGCTTACAAAAAGCTGTTGGTAATTATCAAACCCTTTGCTTATTTTCTGTATATTTCTAGCAAAAGCCACCTACGTTGTGTCTTTATTGCTGTTAGGCATCCCGAGTCTTAATTCTATAAAATATTTAAATTTTTTAACTTTTAACCTTTTGATTTAAACTACAAAAACTGCTGCATATACCAGTGGTATGTGAAGCATATGCAGAACTTGATAACATGAACTCTCGTTTGGTGTGTTCATTGAGAATGTCATTGACAATTTTTTTTCAACTTTGGCTGTATGGAATCTATTTTCTTCAACATAAAACATGACATATTGAGATAATTTGCTAAATATTAGTTGAACTAAATAAATTTATTTGGATCTTTAGGTAGATCGGTAGTGATTTATCTTGCCATGTTTTCTTGGTTCCAGTTATTGTATTTTAAGTTTGCTTGTGGTGAAGCACCTCAATTTACCCCCACCCCCCTTCATGAAAAATTCCCCAAAACCCAAAAAGGCATGATAATATTTAAAATGTACTCCACCATCTATACTAGGTGTACATGGTGTTCTTTTCTTTGACTCTCAGTTCTGAAATTGATGTGCTCTAACTCATCAGCTCTCTTTGGTAAGGAATGATTCATAATTATCATTTGTCAATAAGTATCTCAAGACTAGAGAAGTATGTCGAAGACCAGAGAAGTATGTCTTACATGAATATTGATTTATTCTCGGTGAATACAGTATAATACTTTTCAGATTTCATCCAATGCATTTGACAAAGAGATACTGCTACGGGCATTAAGCTCTTAGTGGATTAGGTACTATTCTATTGTGTTTGGGCTGCTGGAAATTTTCATCAGAAATTCATTACTACCAGCACCGTATATTTGTATGCAAGTACAATTGTAGATATTATGAATGTAGAAAAATAAAGAGAGACTAGGAGAAAGTGAAGATATTTGGGAGTAGGATTACTTGATTTCACTTAATACCTCTTATAGTTCACTTACATAAAATGAACCAACTACAACTATTTATTGGACTCCTACGACATTTCTAGAGTCACTTTTATAATTATTACTTGACGAAATACATATACATGAACCATGTATCATGAATCTAATAAACTAAATACATATATCATGTACATCAGATTTGGATAGTAACGCATTCATGTACCATTAACTTGAACTTTTAAGAAGATCTTCTCACTAAAACAAATTACATAATCAAGTTTATATTTCTAACACCCCCCTTAAAGATTGGTTTTTTCTTCCATCTTGTGGGGCTTCTAGAGGTATTATTGTCATTTGGGATACTCGGTGTGCGACTCTTCTTGAGTTTGTTTTGGGCACTTATTCAGTTTCTGTTCATTTAGAGATTAGAGGGCATGGGCGTTGGTGGTTTTCTTCGGTGTATGGGCCTAATCTGCTTTGGGATAGATGTGCTTTTTGGGAGGAGTTTTATGATCTTTATGGGCTTTGTTCTCATCGTTGGTGTATTGGTGGAGATTTTAATGTTATTAGGGTTTCTTCTGAAAAATTTGGTGGGTCAAGAACTGCTACGAGTATGAGGGGGTTAGATAAATTTATTAGAGATTGCAATTTAAGAGATATTGCTCTTTCGAATGCTCAATTCACTTGGTCAGTTTCTAGTGAACGTATAAAGGCAACTTGTATTGATCCATTTTTGTTTAGTAATGATTGGGAGGATGTGTTTCCTGAGTTGGGGCAAGAAGTTCTTCCACAAGTAGTTTTTGATCATTTTCTTGTTGTCTTAGAATCTAGCCCTCTCAAATGGGGCCCCACTCCTTTTTCGTTTTGAGAATATGTGGATTTCTCATTCCAATTTCTCCAAGTTGATTAAGCAATGATGGAGTGAGTGGTTGTGTGGGTTAGAGAGGTTTTGTTTTTATGAAAAAGTTGGGGTATATTAAATGTAAGTTAAAAGAGTGGGATAAGGAGGTGTTTGGCGATGTGAGAGATAGGAAGAAAATAATTTTGAAAGAGATAAAAGAGATTGATAGGATCGAAGAAAGTAGTGATATTTCAAAGGATTTGATTGGTGGACGAGCTCAGCTGCGTAATTTGAGGAGGTGATTTTGCGTGAGGAAGCTAGTTGGAGGCAGAAAGCTAGGTTTATTGGTTGAAGGACGGAGATTGTAATTCAAGACTGTTTCACATGGTTGCGAGTGATAGAAATCGTAGAAATTTTATTAGGGAGTTAGAGCTTGAATCGGTTGAGATGGTGAGAAATTCTGATTTGATTGCTAATGGAATTATTGATTTTTATAGAAAACTCTTTGAGGAGGAAGTTGAGGAAAGGCCTATGGTAGAGGATTTAGATTGGTGTCCTATTTTGAGAGAGTTTTTAGTTGGAAGAGTTGTTTATAGAAGAGGAAATCAAGAGGGCTGTTTTTGAAATGGACAGAGAGAAAGCTCTTGGTCCTGATGGGTTTACCCGAGTAGCATGGGGCACGTGGAATCTCGTGTGAATCAGCAAGGACCACCTTGCAAGGCTAAATATAATGTCTTACTATCATACAAATTGGGATGTGGTGAAAGAAGATCTCATTAGAGTTTTTCAGGAGTTCTTTGCTACAATTATTATTGGGAAAAATATTACCTTCATTACCCTAGTGCCTAAGAAGGATCGATCTATGAGGTGAGGTTTCTCACATTCAATTTGCTGATGATACTATTCTCTTTCTTTCAGTGGGGCTCTAAGGTTTTAAAAATTTATTAACTATTCAAGTTTGAGGCTATTTCTAGTATGAGGGTTAATTTGTCTAAAATGTAGTGTAGCTGGGATCAACATAGATATGGGGGAGATTTTAATATATTCGTCTCTGGTTGGTTGTAGAATTGAGGAATTTCCGCTTACTTACCTTGGGGTCCTGCTTGGTGGGAATCCTAGGTCAGTTTCGTTTTGGGATCTGGTAGTTGAAAGAGTGCATCAACGTTTAGATATCTGGAAAGGTCCGTATTTTTTCTTTGGGCGAGGGGGGTCTAGTATTCCCTTATACTATCTTTCTCTTTTTAGGATCCCAGTTAGTGTAGCTAACACACTAGAAAAGTTAATGAGAAATTTTTTTTGGTCAGGAGCTGGTGATTAGAGGAAGGATCATTTGGTTGGGTGGAAAACAATGTCTTTCTAAGCGGCGGCCCGGGGGGGGGGGGAGGTTAGGGGGGTCCTCAAGAATGTTGCTCTGATTGGTAAATGGCTGTGGAGATTTCCTTTGGAATCTCATTCCCTTTGACATAAGGTTATTAGGATCAAATTCGGCATGCAATTGAATGGGATGCTAGACCTGGGATTTATGTTACTCACGTAAGTCCTTGAAAATTCATCTCCCAAGGTTATACTTCCTTTATTCGACATTTGATATATGGAGTTGTGGATGGTCATCGAATTCGATTTTGGGAGGATTATTGGTTGGGAGATAACTATTTTTCTCTTGTTTTTAATCGTGTTTATTGTATTTCTTCACTTCATGATGCTCTAATTTCTAACTTCATAAAGCGTGATGGGAACTCACTTTCTTGGGATTTTCATTTCTTCAGGATCTCACGGATTTGGAATCTAATGAGATGGAATCTTTGCTAACATTGCTTGATTCGGTTCATATATGTACCTCTTCTGATAAGCGTACCTGGACTTTAGATTCAATTGGTTCCTTTTCTTGCAAGAGTTACTCGTCTTTTTTAACTCGGTCTATTGTTCCTCATCCATTTCCATTGGCTTGGTACATTTGGAAAGCCAAGGTCCCTTCCAAAGTCAAGGCTTTTGTGTGGTCTGTGGTTTTACAAAGATTAAATACTAACGATCTTTATCAAGGTCATAGGTCTTACAAAGTTGACATTTGTTTTATGTGCAGGCAGAGTAATGAGACACATGCTCATTTATTTCTGTTTTGTCCTGTTGCTTGGGGATTGGGGAGCTCTCTCTTTGGAGTGCTAGGAGAGGAGTGGGTGTGTCCTGCTACGGTGGAAGATATGTTATTAATTTGTTTTAGAGGATTTGGAAGCAAGAGGGATATCAAAATTTTATGGAAGTGTGCCTTCTGTTCTATCTTGTGGGAAATTTGGAATGAGCGTAATGCTAGGTTGTTTAGAGAAAGTTACTTATCCTTAAAGTTATTGAATAATAGGTTATTTTACTATGGGGGCTTTTAGAGATATCTTTGTTACTGATTTATGTAGAGATTGGAGAGCTGCATTTTTTTAAGTGCTTTCTTGTTTTTGATATTTTAGTTTGCTGAGGGTGGACTTCTTGTCCCCCATTTATTGTATCATTTCTTCTCTATTATAAAATTTCTTCTTTTATCAAAAAAAAAAGGCACGAATAATTTTCTTGGCACATTCGAATTAACACATTGGAATGCCATGATGATTTTTTTAATTTATATGGACATTAGAAGCTTTTTTCTTTTCTTCACTTTTCAGCTTCCACATTTCTTCACATATGCGTGGAGTTTTCATTTGTTCTTCTTGATCTTACTTTCTAGCTTCTCACAATTTGCATGCTTCGTGAACTTTTTGTGTTGCTTCTCCATTTTACTATTTGCAAACTCCCTTTGATCCAAGTATTTCTCCATGTTTACACATGCAGAGTCTACCACAATGGTTGACTCTCCAAATTCTGAATCATTACTCTTGACACATAATATTTCTCTCAAACTTCTTCAAATTTTCAGACTAATTCTTTTCGACAACAATCTCTTCTCCATTTTCTCATTTTCAACAAGCTCTCCAATGTTGACCTTGTCAATTTCATTCATATCATGTCCCATTTCTTTTTCTTCAAGAGATTCTTCAATTGTTGTTTATTCAAGTGCTGTCATGCTTTTCGTTATCCTCCTTTGGAGTAATGTCTCCGTAATCTTCTTTTTACTTTTCTCCTTTACTATCTTCAAGACTCGTGTTTTCATCCACGAAAATCTTTTCATCTTCCTCTTTTGGGATGTCTTCAATGACTTCATTTGATTCAAACTCGTCTCTCTTATAATAATGTACCCAATATTTGGTGTGTACAAATTTCCTTCCATGCTCGGAAACAATTATTTCTACCGATTTCCAAACTTGACTTGGAGAACTTACATCTCCAATATCTTGCCAAATATCAAGATGAATAGCCATTTGCACAATTTTGAGTGTCATCTCTTCTTTCTTCTCTCAAACCTCATCGGCTTGTCACCTTGTGGCTCCTTGTCAACATCCCATAAGTTGCACACTTTGAAGTACATAGTGAGTACACTCCTCATTCTCCGATAATTGGAGAACATCAAATTTTCACTTATAAAATTGCTATCTATTTTTTACTTTCGGAGGTATAACATTTACACTTTGCACTCGCACACTGGAACAATTCGATAGCACCAAGTCACCTCTCTTGGCTCATCTGCTTGAACTTGATGTAGCACCTTGGCTTCACCGTAACTCTGATATCACTCTGCAGAAAAATAGAGAGAGACTAGGAGGAAGTGAAGATACTAGGGTGTCGGGTTACTTAGATTTCACTTGCACCTTACTTACTCGTAGGACATTTCTAGAGTCACTCTTATAATTATCACTTGACCAAATACATGTACATGAAATAAACTAAATACATGTACCACGTATATGGATACTAACCATTCATGTATCATTAACTTGGACTTGTAAGAAACTCGTGACCATCCCACTAACACAAATTACATAATCAAGTTTGTATTTCCAACGATGAAGCTAAGTAATGAACCCTGTGGGACGTGCAAGTAATATTGCTGACAGTTTGCTTATAGCATCATAATATATCAACTGGGTCAGTCCCTGTCATAATAGTTGTCATGGCGCCACGGCGAGACTCAGTAGTAGTTGACCGCCAGAACGCCTAGGCGATAGGGCGCCCGCCATGGCGTCTGTATGGCGATAAGTCGTTAACAATGTGCAATTTATACATTATTTATTTTATTTCAAAAATATATTGAATAATAAAATTTTATATACATTAAAACCCAAAACATAATAACTAACATTATGGAATTAAAGTAAAAGCACAATTCTATGAGTACTTCACAATCAAAATTCAAAAATAAAACACTTGTCATTAAAAACTAATAGAACAAGTCAACAAACACCATGTAGAAAATAAAGAATCAACCAAGTTATCACCCATGGCACATTACAAGTCTAATACGTGATAAAATTATACCACATAGCAAGTCCATGGGTTATGATGAGTCATGGGTAAAAAATGGCTTAATCACTTAACTTGAGCCAGGTACCAAGGCGTGTGAGCCTTGACAACTCGGCGTCCAAGGCGTTGCCTTGCCCTTCTCCAGCGCCAGGACGCCTAGGCGACGCCATGACGACTATGGTCCCTGCTCTTCAACAAAAAGGCTTTATAAAGAGAGTCTACCGAGTATTGTTGTTACTAGGAAGTGAAAGACTTGTTCGTCATTTTACTGGAATTATGCAATTGTTAGTGTCTGATAAGTACCTCATTTACATTTCATTGGTGTCACATCCTTATGGAAAGTGTAATTTTCTTGCTTTCTTGTCTTTCTGAATTTGTACTTGAAGTTATCAGTTTACTAGTTTTCTGTGTTGATCTCATTCTTTGGCTTTTATCTATAAACGATTCAAAGTTTTCTTTCTCATATGAAATGATTTCAAAAGTAGAGCAAAATCTTAAAACTCGAATGGGATTTTAATTATGCCTGTTTTGGATCCAGTGACGATCCACTTATGATTATTGCTTGTTTGGATCATTCTGATTTTTATAATCGATTTAAGAATCCTGAAAGCACAGTCTAGCTCTTCAGGTTTTGGTATATTTTTATTTTTCGGACTAAAAAATGCCAATCCAAAAGTCTGAAAGTTGCTTTCTGATTTATGAGCTGTAATCAGCTTTTGAAAAGTCGAGCCAAACAAGCTCATTATAGAATTTTATTTATTGATTCTCTTTATATGTTAATTTCTTACAGACACTTCTATTGATGGGTCGATTTCAAGTAGTTAGATCAAGGCTTAGTGGCTTAATATAGTGGTGGGGAAAGGGGGTGAGGGTGTTGTAACGTTTGATGTTTCTTATGGTCCAATAAATAACCATTTTTGAGTATGCAATATTAAATGCCATTAATTAACCTTTTGTGGGATTATGATAAACCTTTTACTTCTAAAAGATAACAAAGATGATTAATTTTTTCCTTTTAGGTGCATAGTTCTATCCCTGTTTTCTAGAAGTTGAGATATCTACTCGTTAACTCTGCTGCTAAATATCAGCTAAAATTATGCAATGCATCATTTTTTGACAGGGAACTCGTGGAGCTTCTAAAGGTGGGGTTTCTAAACTTTTGAAACAAGCTGCCTTGGCATTTGCCAAGAGGACTCTTGCTAGATGTCGAAAGTTTGAAGATTCAGGAATAAGTTGCTTTAGTGAGCCTGTGTTTCAGGATATCATATTTTCTGCACCTCCTCGAGGCAATGACACAGAACCTTTAACTTCTGTTAGCATGGCAGTTGCTAATATTAAGTATCTAGAATCTCGTAATCAAGCAGGCCCCAATTCATCATCAGGTTTGTTATGAAGTGACTTCTGTTGTATTAGCTACAGTTTTCGTAGTAATCTTGCCATGTGAAACACTCATTAAATTTGCTTGCTTCTTCAAGTTATATGTGATATGATACTCCAACTTTTGCTCAATGCTAATAATAGATGTTTTTGTATGAGGGACATTTGCATAGACAGAACTTAGGAATTTGGCTTTTGTAGCTGCAGGAAGTTGACTTGCTCCAGACACTTCTGAATACCATGTTTACTTGAGTAGTTTATTCCCCAAAAAAGTGAATTATAATGACTGATTTTAATGCTTTACAGGCTCCTTCCGCATTCGTACAGATGTGGGATCAGCTGACATGTTAGAAACTTTTACCCATACATCTGATGAGGCTTTTTCCAAAAGCGGACCAATATCAAACAGAGGGAAGAAGAAGGAAGTGCTGCTTGATGATGTTGTTGGGGGTGCTGTCTTGAGAGCTACATCAGGTCTTGGTAGCACTAGTTTTGGTGGAACAAAGGGAAGGAGAAGTGAGAGAGATAGGGACAAGGATATGTCAACGAGAAATGGTCTTGCCAAAACTGGACGCCCATCACAGGGTAGCTCTAAGGGTGAGCATAAAATGAAAACAAAGCCCAAGCAGAAAACATCTCAGCTGTTAACATCTGGAAATGGAATTGTTAGCAAATTCCCAGAAACAACACATCCTGTGTGTCCTTCAGCTAATAGCTCTGGTGAATTGGTCAATACTAGTGGCAACAAAAGAGAAGTTAGGTTTATATCCCCTGGTAATGTTCCTCAAGACTCGTCAAATGAGAGCAAGGAACCCATGGACATTATAGATTTGCCACTGCACGAGCTAGACCCGATTGAACATCAGGAAGATTTCTTCAACTTTGAAGAGGATGGCTTGGAAGACGATTTTTCAGCGGGGCTTGAAATACCAATGGATGACCTGTCGTCCTTAAATATGTTTTGACCATAATAGTGCATTGTATATTCTTGTGAATTATTCACCAGTTTAGATGAGAATGAATACCTTGTTTGGGAAAAAGATAGCTAAGATATCTTTCGGGCCAAATGGCACTTGTAATTATATGGCTACTAGTCTTTTGTTATAATTGATCTAAAGAAAGGTCAGCTGAAAGTCCTTTGATTATGTAATATTAAGAATTCGTCTCATTTCCTATGTTGTTGGAGTCGTTAATTAATGCAGAAGCAAGCTGACACATATCATAGGCGAACAGAAGACCCTAACAAATACTCCCGCAGTTCCTAAAAAGAGTTATTTTCGATTTTTTTCTACTTAATTTGCGAAATTTTAAAATTTAAATTTGATGTGAATTCATTTAATTTTGATTAATACAATAGTTAATATTATAAATTATTTTTACGTGTTTATGATATTTTTACATGGTTCTCTCTTTCTCGTGAGCATAAAATGAGTCACATCTTAATGTAAGAAGAGATCATGTGGAAATATAAAAAACACAGGCGAAACTAGTGATTTTCAAAAAGTATTACCAAGTAAAAAATTTGTATTTCAAAAAGAAAATTAAATTTACATTACAATTTAAATTTTCTAGGATTTTACAAATCAACTATCAATTATCTATATCTACTAAAGAATATAAAAGCTCACTAGATTTTGGTACATACATGTTTTGGTACTAATTTGGTACCATTTTCATCCCAATTTAGCATTTAATGCTATTAAGTTAAATTTTATCCTAATTTACCAATTATCCCAATTTATCATTTAATGTTATTAAACTATTTTAATTTAGCATTTATTTTAGTATTAATGTCTTACGGCCTCAAAGAAAGTTGACGAGATTAGTCGTTTTTCTCCACTTATATATATATATATATATTACATATTTGTGTGTGCATAATTGTACTTGTTTTATTTTTTTCCTATTAGAACAAGTTAAGTAGTTACTTTCACAGTGATTTTATCAAAATATAAAATTTTATGCAATTTTCACAATGTATGTGTTCATTTAATTGGAACTTTCGACGATGTTAATATGGTTTCTTATGTTGTAAACTTATTGTTTGACTCAATGCCATAAGAAAAAAACAAAACAGACAAGTTAGAATTTTTTTCTTTTGTATTTTTTTACAATATTATGGTTATTACTTGCATCATCATTGTTAAAATACTTTTTAAGAAAATCTCACACTTCTTTAGAAAATCCTAATTGTCATTTTGAATTCAATAAAAAGAATATTTAGTATCATACTCAATGAGTCTTTATAATATTTTAAAAGAGATACAATACTTACTGATTTTTTTCTAAAGTTTAATTGGCACGTCGGATATTCGTAAATATTAACTATATTAACTAAGACAAACTTGTGCCTTGCACGAGTTAAAAAGCTAGTATATATATAATAAATAGCACAAAATCGTCTCTCAACCCTACATTTAAGAGTGACCATTCAAGCCTAAATTTTAGGAATGGTCCTTCAATCTAAAATTTTAGGAAATACTTTAAAACCCACCTATAAATAAATAATGAAACTCCAAACCTTATTTTTTTTGCTAAGGCAAGAAGGGTAAATTGAGTCCGAGGTTCATAGGACCATTTGAAGTACTTAGAAAGATTGGCGAGGTAGCGTATGAGGTGGCTCTACCTCCCGAACTGGAAAATATTCTCAATGTGTTTCATGTGTTGGTGTTACGACCATACAAGTCCGATTATAAGCATGTGATATCGTATGAGCCTATTCAAATCGAGAGGGATCTAACGTATGAGGAAATTCCTGTACAGATAATTGATAGCAAAGAGCAAACGTTAAGAAATAAATTGATACCTTTGGTGAATGCAGTATGGCGAAATCATAATGTTGAGGAGGCTACGTGAGAATTAGAAGATAGAATAAAGAGAAATTATCCTCTTTACTTGAACTTGTGGTAATTTCGGGGACGGAATCCTTATAAGGGGGGAGGATGTAATATCCGAGAAACTTACCAGATTATTATTAATGAAATGAGAAATTATTTGATAATAATTATGTGCATTTATGTGTAATATGTGATTATGTGTTAGTTAATGCAATGAGGTTGCATCCAGTATGAATTATGAGACTATATGTGTGACAAGCTTAAAGGATGTATCTACCAAACTTGGAAGAATGAGTCTTGTGTGGCATAATGATTCATGAGGAATCAATTTAAGTGTTTAATTAAACCATAGAAATGAATGGGTATAGATCCAAGTTGATAACTGTTAACAGGTTGGTAATTTTGAGCTAACCGTGTATAACGAATTATTAAGGATTAAATGTGGATTAGGATTGACTAGCTTAATTGTGAGATATGGGAAGATTTAATAATCTGATTATGTATAGTAATGGACTGCTTTGAGTAATTGCTTAAGATTGAGTCCAATAGAATAATTAGAACAGCCCAGTCAATTTTGCTATAAGCAGGCTGCTAGAACCCAAACGAATTATGAAAAGGGTAATAGGTTAGCCCAATGAGGGTAGACTGTTATGAGATACTGTTAAGTCCATTGGGAATTTGAGGTAGTGAGCCCAGTTATCTGACCCAAACTGAAGGTCCAATTTCTAGAATAATAAGAATAATGATAATAGTTTATAATAATAATGGACAATACTAATAGTACTCCCAGCCGAGCTAGGCCAATGGCCTATTTCCTATATTGCTTAAATCTCAGGTAAAGTAAGTACCTGCAGAATGGCCAAAAGGTGGGTTGGTAGAAGCTTTTCACCAACTCTTCCTAAATCGTTGGACAAAACTAATATATGTTGGATTCATACCCATATGTGTACGAGTACGTGGGTAATATACATATAGGAGTTTCCCTATAAATAGGAGCTCCCAATTCATGTTTCAAGTTGCTTCAGCTACTAAGTACCGATATCGAGAGTATGAGAGAGAGTTGAGAGATAAAAAGGAGAACTCAAGAGAAACTCTTGCAGTTCAGTTGTGACACCCCCAAATTCGGGTACCAATACCTCGAGTTTGGTGCTCACGATAAAATACATTCATGCACCTCTAAACAACATATGACAACTAATGTGGAAACAAATAAACATAAATTGTTTATTACAAAAGGTTTACTACGGTCCCAAGGTCTATAACCTTAATTAAAATACATCATGAAATATTCAAATAATATAAATAGGTTCCATGATTACATAACAGGATAGTAACACATAAATGTTATTCACGCGACTACTCTTTAAGCTTTCCTTTGCCTTTGTCCGCTTTGGAACTCTCTGACTTAACTGCAATTTGTTCATGATATAGCAAGGGTGAGCAACTAATTTGCTCAGCAACTTGAAAATGAATAATAAAGATATATCATGAATGAATAAGAATAATAATTGCATAGTTCAATAATTTAAGAACAATGATGAAATAACTGAATAATATAACCAAAGTTCAAATGAAGAAATGAATATTGATTATTTACTGCTGAGTAGTCCAATAGACTATGAACTTTTTGGCCAAAGAGTCAATCATTCAACCAACCCTTTTAAAACCTGGCCCCGTCAGTAGTACTTGAGGAGATCAGCCTCTCGTACCCCATGTATATGCATAACATTAAGTCCTGACTGCATCGGATAACCAATACTTATAGTCCCCTAATAAGGGTTGCTCTCTCAGTCCAAGAATCCTTACCAACTACTAGTTTGGATAGCTTTAAATAAAATATTAACCTGCATATGTCTAGCCGGAACGAATGGCGTAGACTATTCCTTAAATAGTTCATGAATGAAGAACTTAAATATTTCACAGTCTAACAATAGATCGTGAATTTAAATGTACATGGTGCGAATATCAATAATTACCTTTGACGTGGAATAATTTACAATAATTAAACTACTAATAAATTAAGTGAGATAGAAAACTTTCTCAAAAAGTAAATTGAGTTAGGATAGAAAACTTGCCTCGAGCGTCTGCTACAGAATTATAAAATACGCTCTTTAAATACCCTACACATTTATTACATATTCACATGACAATTAGTGACATAATGGATACCAAATATTGGTTTATACTACTCTATAATGTTTCACACTTATTAGAAACCAAATATTAAACAAGGTTATACGCACTAGTTACGGAGTTACGACGCTTACACGTCCGTACGCCAAACTTGCCCACTCAAAAGCCCAAGTGACAAGTAATTTCGTACACCTGGCACGCCTATTTGATTTATCTAAAATATATTGGTTAATGCTAAATATCATTATAGTTCATAACATTCATATTTTAAAACTTAGAACATCATTTTACATTGTCGGGAACATTACATGTGCTTATATGCATGGCCGACACCCTTCGATTGCCTCCAACCGCACAACAGCCCTAAAGATGGCCAATTTAGGAATTTTTTCAGGTAGAAATTTTCAATTCTAATTAATGAAAGTTGTAGGTCAATCTCTAAGCTTTCCGAATCATCTTGAATCGCCCTAATCCGAGTTCGTATGAGAAAGTTATAGCCATTTTTCCACCGGACGTCGAAGCTATCGGCATGCCTTGCTAGACTTCGCGATTTTTTTGACCCTCCTTCACTCCAATCCTCATAACTTCTTCTCTAGACGTCCAAATCAGTCCGTTTTGGATTCTATGGACTCCTAAGATATAGAGCTACAACATATCAAAAAATTACAGACACCCATTAACATTAACATAGCCAAATCTTTGGCCAAAACATCAACTTATGCTCTTTATCCACTATCATTCATATGATTTGCTTCAAATTACCATAACTCCCTCATCCGGGGTCGGAATGAGGTGATTCCAAAGCCAATAGCTTCGTAACTCAATATACTTCAACTACCCAGAAGCTTAGAATCTCATGCAAACATCTTAAATACCAGAAATGGATTGAATGGACACTAAATATCTTTTCTACGTTTTCTAACATGTTTTAGCGAAACTCTTGCTACGAATTCATTTTAACATCTTTTTACTCCATTTCAACTGGGATATTCTCATAACCCATGGAAGTATAACATCATAACAACAAACAATAATATAAAACATGAAAGGTAGCTACAAAAGTCCTCTAAATTAGTCCGTTGTCCATAGTAGTCCATTTTCGTCCGTTTTCCTCCTCCTTATGCATGGGTTCGGATTTCATTCATTGTTGTTCCACTTTCATGTTATTAATGGTTTATAAAACTTCTAAACATCATTATTAATCATTCATGAACCATCAAAACCAACCATAACAACAACAACTTCAACCCAACGAGTTAGAAGCTTAATAAATAAGGAAAACTTGAAACTAAGGAGAAATGGATTTGGATAGGTTGTTTACATCTTCTAGCTACTTCTTGGATGATAGAACTCCTCTAGAGTTTTGCCAAAACCTTTCCTTAAAATCCTTGAGCTCTTCCGAACTCCTTTCTTCAAGCTTAGCTCACACCCACTTGTTTCTCTCTCTAGAATGGTGAAGGTTTAATGAAGAAGATGAAGATGGAGAAGATGAATCTCTCTCTCTCTCCTCTTTTCTTGCTTAGCTCCCAACTTTTTACTATCTTCTCTTGCCTAGCAATGAACTGAAATTGAGCTTGAATGGGGAGAGGATGAATAGGATGGGATAGTGTGGGAGAAGGAAATGAGTTTGCTACCTACTTTTTCTTCTCTTTTCTTGAAATTGGCTACGGGAGAGATTATGAAAAATTGAGAACTAAAGGTGGTGAACATGTTGTCTTATTAGGCCTAATCAATTAACCAAAATAATTGCTAACACACTTCCTCCTTTTCCTCCCATTTTTGCTCCTTGTCCCCCATATTGTCTCCCTTATTGCCAGACAATGCACAAATACTTGCATAAATACCTCTACCCATTTGGCTCTTCTCTCTCTCCACATCACCCGTATGTTATTCTAATAATAATCCAAAATGCTAATTTTTACTTTCTAATTTAAATCCCCACTCGGGTCATGCAAATGGTTAGGTAAAAAAAATAATAAATACGGGGTTTGTCCATTTATTCGGAACACCCATATTAAATATTTCAGGTACTAATTAAATCACCACTGGACTCAAATAAAAATTCTAACATTTGGAAAAATTATCTCTTCGCATACACACTTTGGCGAAGTTAACAGAAATCGAAAAAAAACGTAAAAATAATCTGGCATGAATAGTAACTCGTGACTAGTGACTCGTGAATACACTACTCATGAATAGTCACTCGTGAATAGTAATGCGTGAATAGTAACGCGTGAATAGTAACTCGTGAATAGTGATTTAACAAAATACGTGAAATCAATTTATTCACTTAGACGAAACTATAACACGTAAAATTTATACATTCACATAATCCAGGTTGTCACACAACCATGTAACACAAAATGATGTTACTAAAATTCATAATATTCATTAATATACATAAATTCGAATTACAAGGATATTCAGAATTCACGGTCGTCACATCAGTAATCAGAGAAGTCTAGAAAGAAAGAGGAGAGTGAACAACTTATTCAAGTTTCGCTTCAAAAAGGTACAAACCTTTAACTGTAAATCATTAATTTAATTGAAGTATGAGTCTGTTATATAGTAATCTTGCATGCTTGGTTGTGGGAGGATTATATGTGGGGATCATGGTGGATTCCGAAGTTATAAGGTGAATGTTGATGGAGATCACATGTTAGTGTATGATAAAATGTGTGAACCACTTAACTGAATAAAAAGAACAAAAAGAAAACACTTTACTAAGTTAACTTGGAAAACAGAGCAAAGGTTGGTATAAGCACAAGTGCTCTGTGTTCACGTTACATGCAGACTGTGAACTCTGTTAATAGACCCATAAGTCATATGAAACATATTAACTTTGTCATGTGTAGTGATAGTCCTACCAACACAACCCAGACTGTCTGTCAACCTGCTAGCTTAAACTTCTATCAATAACCTAATTAATGAGTAAGTTTAGTTCCCTTTGAGTTCTGAAAAGTGCCAGTTATGACCAAGTTCCATAATCGTACGGTGACAGACCAAAGATGGTTGTTTTACTAGATTTCAATCGTAGAAAATTGTTGGAGTCATCTCTTCAAGTCTTTACTCCTTGAACCAACAACTTGAATCAGACCCAACTCCATGTTTTTAATGTCAGTTCAGATCATAGAGAATGATCCCTGAACAATGAGTCAACAGTGTCTCTCAACTGGAAAACATAAAGTCTTTTATCAGTTGGTGAAATCGTAGAATGACCCAATCAATCGTAGAGTGATGAACCTTACGATCATAGAGTGACTTCACTCCGATAGTAGAGCTCACCCACTGACCATAGAGTAAATTGGCCAAGTTATGGAGTAAGTCATAGAGTAATCCCATTAATCGTAGGGTTACTTAACCAGTTGTTGAGCAAATGGGCAAGTCAATCGTAGAGTGACTTCACTCCGATCGTAGAGCTCACTCATTAATTGTTGAGCTCACTCAGTGATCGTAGGATGATCTCATTGATCGAAGAGTTACTCCACTGATCGTAGAGTGACTCTACTGATCGTAAAGTAACTTCATAGACCATAAGGCAACTTAACCAATCATAGAGTATGCCTACGTGATAGTAGAGTACTTTTACATGATAACAGGGTAGCAACAACAAGCCGTAGAGTGACTACACCAAGTCATTGAATGATTCCAAATTGAGTCGTAGAATGACTCTACTGATCGTAGAGTGACTCTCATGATCGTAGAGTGTCCTGCAGAATAGCATAACACTAAGCTTTACTGTTCCAATCTTTCCTAAAATAAATGGATACCTGTTTAGAATGTATTTGACCAATTGAAGTGATAGAGATGAGGAATAATGTAAGAATGACCATTAAAGAACAAACCCAACAGTGTCACAACCTGATGGGTACTGGCTTAACCATAAACGCATTAAGGGAAGAACTTAGGACAGGTTTACACCTGTCATTTATTGAGACTGTGAGTTGTAACATATAGTTAAAGTAACAGTTAAGCCAGACTGTGTGAGTCATACAGTTAGGACAGTTAGATCATTATGTGGTGCTTATCAGAGATTAATTATTAGGATGATTTATGGTTAATGTAGGTTATCCGAAGAGCAGAATCGTAGAGTTAAATAGTAAGCAGCAGATCAGGCAAGTTCCTAACTTACACAACTTTATACATTGTGCAAGTTTTCGTATGATATTTCAAGCTTCTGATTATTGCTTTATAATCGTATCAAACAAGTTTCTTTAATTTATACAACCTTAAATGTTGTGCAAATTTCCTCTTATGGAAAAGTTAAAGACTATAATCCGTGCATGTTGAACACATATCCAACTTGTACTCTTATTAACCGTATAAGTAGACTGATTATCAGAATAATTCTTGTGTTATTCAAATCTATGAAGATCCTTATTTAAATTCTGAAGTTGATTGAAATCAAAATCGTATATTTGGGAAATTCTTGTATTTCATTTCGGACCTTGAAAGTATTGAGAATGAGGTCTATGCCACTCAAATCGGCTAGACTGATATTGATGAAATAAAAAGTTGTCCAAACCTTTTAAGTTGGTGCGGACTTTTTATAATATGCTGAGATGAACAACCCTCTTAGAAGGGGAAAATATTTAACGTCAAAGAACCGACACGCGCGCGAACAACAAGTAAGGTTTATGCATAATACCATCGTACTTTAGGCTGATCACCTATTGTACTTATTTATTGAGTTATCGGATTAATATCTGGTAATTCTAATAGAAGTTCAAAGCCATGGTGGCTACTCAGTGTTGGATATTTCCTTAATTGGAGTACCTTGAAATCTTTGGATCCTTCAGGAATTCTTCAGTCCTTGGTGACTTATTTTCCTTTACTGCGATAAAGATTAAAAGTAAGATTATTGAATCCAAATTCGTTCGCAGCATTCATATGCAAGTCCCTGAACTGTTCTTTGTTAAATTATGAACCTTACCCTTGTTGTTCATTTTAGATGTTATATACTTGCTGAGCAAACTTGTTGCTCACGTTTGCTTCCCTAATATTCCAGTTAAGACTGAACGTGGCAATAGCTCCAGAAAGGATAAGGGCAAGGGAAAAGCTGTAGAGTAGTCCCATCCTGCATTAAGTTAAATGTTGTTTTGTATGTATTAAGACCAGTAATGATATGCTTTAGTTGAATTGTAATATTTAATGGTTTTGAGACTTGGGACAAGAATGTTTATGATATATCATTATAAATATTTCTTTTAGTTTTCCGTTGTGAGTTATAGTATGATGTATGAGCTTAGTACGTGAAGCACTAAATTTGAGATATAGGTATCTGTATTTGGGGGCGTCACACTAACGAGCGTTCCGCGGACCCAAGAACCGCTAAGTAAATCCCCTTCCTCACGGAATGGGGAAAACCTCCTTTTTATGGGCCCCTTGATGTTTTTGGGATAGGGTAAAAAATTACGATTGTTCGGCTTTTCCTCCGCCTGACAAGGAAGGCTTATTTCTATATACTGCGGCTTACGAAAGTCGGGATAATTTCTCCCATTCTGATAGTATTCCCCTCATGTGTATTGAGAAACAGAAATACCCCTTCAGCCCAGTCCGTTTCCTATCCGACTCTTTCAGTCGCCCTCAAGGATGGCAACATTGGACTAATGAGATCCTCGAAGATTCTGGACATGTGAGGATGCTTGAGGATACTAGTGTTCTACCCTGCATTCAGTTGTGTCGGGACCTTCACATTCAACAAGACCACGATACCCTCACTTTATTACTTTCACGCTGGTGCTCCCCTACCTGCACCTTTATTACTGCTTTGGGGGAACTCACCCCTACTCTAGAGGACGTCTATGCCATCTATCAGTAAGTTTTCTTTTCATTCCATCCTTTATAAATTACATTTTGCTTTTAGATTATATATTTATTATGGCTTGTATCATGTAGCCTTCCTACTGCCGCTTCGGTTTCATGCGGTCCATCCAACTTATCTTCTAGGGATGTCGAGTGTGTTAAATATCTGACAGAGGCCTTCAGGCAAGCCTCTAGCTACACCTCGCGATTTCAAGGTGATAAGCTCCTTCCTGACTTCGAGACTCCCAATCGACAGAAGGCCTCATGGCTATCTTGGGTGCACTACTTCTTCCGAGACTACAAGACAGGTTATTCGGATAGTTTTATTCACAGCAAGTCAGTTCTCGCTCTTCATGGAGAACAATGCCCTTTTCCACTAGCTACCTATCTGACCATGTGGCTATCTTGCTTTATCTTCCCCGCTCACCAGTAGATGGTCCCTCGGCCCGCATGTTCAGCTTAGCCGCTCTATTAGCTCAGGGTTTACAAGTTTCCCTTACTCCTTTCTTCTTGGGGACTTTGTATCACTACTAGGATGAAGCTGTCCTTGCTATGAAGGAATCTGTTGGAAGGTATTCCTTTCTAGCTTTAACTAGGATTCGGCCCTTAAGGGTTCGATCCCCATAGGGGTTCCCTCTCCTAAGGACTTCGGTTTTTTCGAGGCTTGCAAGATTGAACTTTGGGGATTATTCAAGAAAATTAAAGCGGGACTAAAAGACTTAAAATATTTTACACAATCGTCACTCAGAAGACGCGACTCACATGCAGGGGCAAATGTGAACCCAAGTACAAATTAGGGTTCACATGTGACCTAAAGAATTGAATAAAAGATAGAAAAGTCAGAAATAAATAAGCAAATAAATAAACGAGATAAGCAATAAATGAACAAAGGAGGAACACCTAGAGTTTTGGCCCCCTAGGGTTCGACCACCCTTAGGTGGTCTGACATCAAGATAAAATTTGATAACAACTTCCCCAATCAAACTTGATTTGAACTACCAGAACAAAACAAGGACAAAATAAAAAAAAACAAATGGAAAAGGAACAAGAAGTTGAGGTGCCCCCTAGGTACCCTAGGGTTTAGGCACCCTAGGGATTAGGCCTCTTAGGGGGCACACCGTTTCATGTTCTCAAAAGTCATGATGTCAGTTTTAAGCAGTGCAATGATGGAATAACGAGCTCGAACCACAGAAAGAAGCAAGGAAACTTGTGAGGGTCTAGAAATAGTTTCATTTGAATCCTCCATGATATGAGAAGCTTCTCACAGGGCCAAGAATCAGGAGAAAATGATGAAAAATGATCAAGAAAAGCCAAGTTAAACGAAGAGGAATGAAAGAGACATGAACCTAGGGTGTGGCCCCCTAAGGTTCGACCCTTCCCCCTAGGGTTCAGCATCCTAGGACATGGCCTCCCCTATTCCGTGCTGAGCTCCTCCAAGGTTTTCGATGACGAGATTAAATGAAATGATGTTCAGATAAAGAAAGAAGAATGGAAAGGCATGGATTGAGCAGCAAAACTTTGGAATACGAGACCTGAGAGAGGCCTCCATGAGTTCGAAGATAGAAGGCTTATGGAGGAAACTCATTTTAAAAGTTGGTTGAGGGATTGGATTAACGGCTAGAAGGACAGGACGATTTGAACATTACTCAGGTAACTAAGGGTATTTCTGGAAATTTCACTGAGGTCACATGCCAGACACATGACTCAGACATGTGCCAGGCACGTGATCACTTTCCAGGAAACTCTATAAATACTCTTTCTGTTCTTGAAGAATGGACTTTGAATTCTCTCTAGACCCAAGACGCCCAAGAAGGCTATTTCACCCTAAAAGTTATGTCACGCGTTACTAGAGTAATTGTCTACCTGTTCTTGTCCCCTCTTCAACTCTTCGATCAATCTGTACTCTTCATGGATTTCTCTCCTTTTCAGCCAACACGAAACCCTAACCCTAGTGAGGTACAATTTTCTTGCCTACACATAAAAAATAGGATCAAATTTATGAAAGTAGTATGCACACAAGCTAATCATATTTGATATGATGTAGCATATACTTTGTAATCTTATTCATTTATTAATAAAAGAATTGACTTTCTTAAAAGGCATTTTATATTATCTACATGGTGCTGTTATATTAAATGTGATAAACCCATAGTTTTGAGCAATGCTTTTAGAATCATGATGGTGATCATGCTAATGAGATCTAAATTCTGGATAGCTCACAAATTAAAATCGTTCCTAATCGTTGGATTACTAAAAAGGAGATTAGTGAATCCGGATAGATTAGTACATACGTTACTTGCTCTCAAGAAGAGGATGATTGATCTCATAATCATTTGTGTGGAGATACTAAAGCAAGTATGTAGGTGCTTATTGGAGAATAAGTACACTGAATGTGGCTCGCTAAGGAATACCTAATGGAGTTTTACTCGCCTGTCAATAGGAATTCCTTTAGTGATAGTAGTACAAGTGATCCTTGGACTTGAGATCATCATAGTATCTTGTGTATGATGAGTTATACTTTGACATGTCCCTTAAGACCTTTAGGGTATATCAAAGGGTATGATTGGGTATAATAAGTTGTGCATGGAGATAGGTGAATGATCAACAAAGAATCTACCACGTCTAGTAAAAGATGTGAAATGTCCTATGTGATTCGATAAATAACAACTTAGTAGTCCTTGGCCAAGGCAGAATGAAATTAGAAATGAGTTTCTAATTTGCATTATTTAGAGTTGTGCATTTGGGAATCGAAATACATATAATTAAATAAAATAAGACTTGACAGTAAATCCATGTCTTATATTTAATTGGGACATTGTATGGTGAATGATTGAATTGTACGGTAACTATTCACTGAAAGGTTCTTTTGTGATTAATGTTGAAATCTATATTATCTGAAAAGTCGTTGATCGCTAAGGGGGCTTACCCTTATTGTAGAATAAATATTATTTATTTAAATGAATTAAATAGTTTAATTTATTTATTTAAATAAGATTAGAATTGTTCTAGTTGATTTATTCACAACCGGTTTAATATGGAGAACCTAAAGGGTCACACCGCAAAAGGAAAATATTTATTTAAGAAGTAAATTGCATAATTGTAATAATAAGTTAAGTGTATTTAATTTAATCTATGGGGATAGAATAAATTAAATAGCTTAATATTTATTATTTAATATTTCAAAAATATTAAATATAAATTAATAAGAGGAGTCTTATTATTATTATTACTATTACTATTATTTAATTCCTAATAGAGATTGGGAATTAATTAATAGAAGTACTCTCACATGAATTCCTAATTGGATTAGGAACATAATTAATTAAAGGAGTTTAATTATAATAGAAACCCTAATCCTAAATAGTTTAGGGAAGGGTTATTCCTACATCTATAAATAAGAGGAGTCTTATCATAGATTAAAGTTACACACTCTTGCATTAGATTGTGGAGAGTACTTACAATTTCTATAGATATAGAAACTAGGGTTTTGCCAATACCCAACTTCTTGAATAACTATTCTTCCTTGGTGGATCATCTCTAAAGGCCAAACACTTGGGTGGCTAACGTTGATCAAGCAAAGGAATTTAGTCAGTGGAATTCAAGGAGAACGCGAAGGAATATGAGGTGAACTTGTACCCGAGGAAGCACGGATCTACGAGGGTATAATTTTTATCTCTATCTCTTTCGTTTATATCGTTAATTGAGCACATAGATTGATCATGGTGATGGTTTGTATAAAATTTTTAAAATCTGATTTTATCGCGCTTTCGCTTTATTTATGTAATTTGATTACATGTTCGCGTCATATACAAACCTAACAATTTAGGGATCAGAGATTTCAAAAGAAGAATGAAAAATTCATGCTCAGCCATTCTAAAGGGATATTCATGCACCATAATCATTTTTGCTATAATATCTCTAGTCCTCTCTTTTTCATACCTAAAAGTTGTCAAATTACTCATTTTACTAGCAGCTTCAATAGTAGGGTAAGCCAACACACTCTACTTTGTTCTAGCAATTTTAGATAAACGAATAGGGCAAGTTAACATGTGTCTATTTAAATGGCTAGTTGAACTAGTGCTTTGATGTGCAAGTTTAGCAAAGCAGTAATTGTATTGGATTTTTTCGGTAACATCTTGCAATGTAATGATGCTAAATTCAGATTAAACCTTTGAAGTTTTTCTCTTCTTTTTTCCTTCTCCATTTTCTTCAGCAACAATTGTGAGGACCCGAGAAATCGAGTAGCCTTATAATTAGGGTTTAAGAATATTATTTAATAAAATAAAATTTTATGAATATTATTCTGTATATGTGATTTAAGGTCGATTAATGACCTAGTTTACGTGTTACGTGATTATATATAACTTTTGGGATTTTTAGAAGACAATAAAAAAATTTCGAGAAACCGTTAAATCACTATTCATAAAAACTACTATTCATCGCACGACGGACTCGTTATTTCATTTTTTGACTTTTCGAGCGATGTCATATTAATTAATTGATATTGGGATATGAAATCTCCAATAAAAATATTTTATTGAGAAAAAATATTCACGCTAAAAACGCTTTTTCGTGTTTTCAAATTTTCGAATTACGGCATAGCGTTTATTTGAGAATGTGAGATATAATTGCTAATAAAAAATTTATGTAAGAAAAATTTTCAGTTTGACTAACCAAACTAGTTAGGAAACCCTAACTAGAAAGAAACTAGATAAAAGTAGTTTGGTTGTAACTAAGCCAATTGAGCCTAGGATTTTAATATGGCTTGGCTAGGGTTGAGCTTTGGCTCAATCTTAGGGTTAAAACCTAAGTACTTGGAGCCAAAGTCTTGTAAATTATATGTGTCACATATAAGGGAGTTTGATGGACATATGTCACTTGGTTATTAATTGACATGTGGTTAATTGAATAAAGAAAATTAGTCAGGGGAGAGAGAGAAGAAGAAGTGGCCAGTTATATAGGATAAGGAGACCAAGGTGATGAGTCACTTTCCTTTTATGGAAAGTTTTGTCTAATAAAATCAAATCTAAGATTGTTGTCTCCTCCTTTCTCATTAATTTTTCCAAACAAAGCCTTAGGTAATTATTTTGTCTAGCCTTAGTTAATTTATTTGAAGTTAGTTTAATTAACTAATGCTTGGTTAAGGCCTAAAAGACTATACTAGCCTTAGCTTTTAGTTTACCTTTATGAAGGATTGCAAGTATACTTGTTTTTCCTTTAATCATTCTTTATAATTTTCTAAGTAAAGAAAGAAAAAGCTTGAGAGCAAGAACTTGAGAGATAGAAGAAAGAGAGAGGGACGGGCAAGGAGGGAGCAAGAAGGGAGCTATCTTTGATCCTCAAGCGAAGCTAAGTAAAAAGGAGGAGAAGAATCAACAAGGGTAAGTTATTTAAAAACCCTAACTTATCATCTTTTTATTTTAAAAGCTTCTTAGTTTGTTAAAGAAGTGCTTGTTGGTGGTTGTTGATATTTGATGAGATCAAAGAATGATCTTGGAGTGATAAGGCTATGTGGTTGAATATTTTTTAAATCTACCGGTAAATGCCATGCGAGTAAACGAATAACTAAAACTCGTAAGCCAAAGCGTAAAGGATGGAATTTATTTAGAAGACTGTAAATGGACTGGTATATTTATGTGTTTGTGTGATTTATTTTTAAAATCCGAAAAGAAGGAACTATAGTTAAAGAGATTAAGTAATTGTTCCAAGTAGAACGGAAGAAAATTACGCCATAACAAAGTTATGGCGAATTTTTTCGTAAAAGGCATTAAAAAGCTAAAAATCTAGTATGACCCCTGACTTTTGATTTAGTTTTATGACTAGTTAGAGTCTCTGGAAAATTCTTTTCTTCTAGAGGTTGTGTAGTATGTAGAACAAGGAGGAAGTGGGCTCAAGAACGAACTTATTTCGATAAAAAATAAGCAAGTTACGAAGTCGCAAAGTAGGTACGGAAAAACTGTTAACAACCCAGTTGTTGTCCTCACTCGCAGTGAGTTTTGTTAATAAACGGACACCTGAAAACAGACGGGATAACCTGTCTGAATTGGAACGAAAATTTTGGTTTAAAACAGACAGGTCTTAACCGTCCGGATAATAACTAAAATAAAACTTGGCCTAAGCAAACATGTCTCAACTGTCTGGATAACTACTAAAATAGAATTTGACCTAAAGCAGACAGGTTTTACCTGTCTGATTTGGACCTGTAGAGGAGAATTTAAAAGTTTGGACGCGTTGTCTAAATTTATAAAACGCGAACGACCTAAAATGAATAATATTGTAACGTAAACTAATATTTGGGGTCATTATGTGCCTAATTGGTGTGTTATCGTTAACGTAAATGTGTAGGACATTTGAAGGGCGAATTAGCGTAAAGTTATAAAGAACGCTTCAGGCAAGTTTTCTAAACTTACTCAGATGATTATCTTGTGCAAGTTTTCTAACTTCGTTCAATTTTTGTATTGAATGCAAGTTTCCTATCTTGTACAAATTGTTTATTGTGCAAGTATTGTATGACTTTGTACATGTTATTATCTTTGCAAAAATTTCATTTAAACGGTGGAATTTCATTTGTTATATGAAATTCATTATATGTTGTGAAGTGTTTATGATAATGAGTTATTGCTATTCGATTCGGCCTAACTCAATTTGTTGAGCTATTCCAGTCGGAATATTTATTGATGAAATATGAATTATAATAATTCTTGAATTGTGATAAGCTAATAGTGCCAAAATCAAATAATTTGGGCAAGTATTTGTATGTATTGCACCCCGTGCAATAATGTGTTATGTGAGTAAATGTTGTTGATGTTTAAAAATAAAGGGAACCTAATTTATTCCTGTTTATTCAAGCTGTTTCATAACTATTGTTCAGTTATCAAAGTTTTCAAAGAACGAATATCTAATTCTTGATTTTGTTGTTTATTCAACTGCTATGACTTGTTGAGCAATTAAATACTCACCCTTACTTTAAATAAATCATTTTCAGCAAAGGTAGAACGAACCGAGGAATTCGGTGAAGACTAAGGAAGAGATCATGTTCCCTTTCTTTTTCATCTTCTCCTCTAATTTGCAGGGTCCCCTCTTCTTCTTTCTTTCTACGGAATTATATTCCAGACTCACAGACACGTCATGAGTAGAAAGCACGAGGCTACCTCTAGTAATTGGTCTAAAGAGTTATCTTGCCACCAACTAAATAGCGGGTTTCCAAGGTGAAGCCTACTGTCGAAAGCTTGGACTTTCTCTTTTCACATAGATAGTCGAAAGCCTTTTTGAAAGCATCAAATCCGGTCAAAGAGAACTAAGATCGTGAAGATCTTACCCTAAAGTTAAGGCGGCTTTCCTTGGGTTCACTGAATTTAGTTTAGCAGAGTCGGGAATAACTTCACAACGAATTCTCAACGAAAAAAGTGCTCTCTGAACCGAACGTGAAAGTAGTTTTCCATCAGACGACTGTTCCCGTAACTCTACTCTCGACTTGGATTATATACCCAAAAAGGTCCGCTCTCGGCCATTCCACACGCTGCCCTAGCAGAGGCGTGGTTATCTGAAGTGGATTCTCTCTTTTGTAGTAGATGCCGAACCTGCTGCCCATTGACTAAGAGGGGGGGCGGGCGCAGCAGCTACATGGACCCCTTCCTTTCTGTTGTTGCCAACGCTTTCCCGGGTCGAGCCGGAATTCTTTATTATAAAGGGCAGGCAAAGCCCGAAGGCTGCTATCCCAATAGGCCAGCGGACGGAACGAGGAGAGAGCCCGACAATCATACCACCGCGGTCGAAAAAGCGTGTTCCCTTCAGATAAGACGCACCGTAGGCCATCCTCGGCCTTCTTCGTTTTCGATTAAAAACAAAGAAAATCTTGATCTCTGAAAGCCTTTTCCTTCCCCCGCCGCATCTCCCTCCCCTCATCGCTTTAGGTGTGTGTTGACCATGCACTCTCGCGTCGTGTAATGTCGTATGTATGATAGAGGTGGTGTGGTGATTGACCTCAATGCTAATGGTTATCCCCAAGGTTCAACGAATGAATGGAGCTATGATCGTACCCGGATAGAGATGATGGTCTTCCTCTGATGTCTCCAAGCCGGCCATAATAGAATAGATAGGCGAAGTAACCAATACAACCACAACCTAACTTGGACGAGATTCAATAACTGAAGCTACTGACTGGTAGTCCCGAGGGGACGGCATCCTCCTATAATAGTTAGCAGTACTGAACAAGCGAGTCATCGGTCCGGGAAAGAAAAGGACCGCCTTTGAAAAATAAGGAACTCGCTTAACTCGCTAGGCCTTCGAAACAAAGGCTATTCTGTTCATGCTTCAAACGATCTGGCTAATTCTATATACTTCTATCTAATTAGACTTCTTCTATTAGAAAGGCGAACCTATAGGCCTGTTTAGCGCGTTTCCAAAGTCAACCTAACCCGGTTACCTTTGTCAACGCTACTAAGGACCAGGTGAAGAATGAAAAACGTCCGCTAATGCCCGCGGGAGAAGCTCTTTTTTAGATCAGCAATGAATGTCTTGTATCTATGAAGAAAGATTTATCCCCGGGTTCAGAAACGACGGGGATTGAACTCGCGCGTGGTGGATTCACAATCCACTGCCTTGATCCACTTGGCTACATCCGCCCCTACCCCCGCACAGGTTTAAGTCTCTATCTACGATCAGATCCTTTCTGAACTCCCGCTATCAAAGAGAAGCTTTTCCTATACTATAGTTGCAAGTCTATTGTTGTGTTTCGGAATTAGGGGAAACAAAGCTTCAACAAGTAGAAGCTTCCTGGCAAAGCTTCAAACAAAGAGGTTGGGTTGTTCACTTCATTGATTTGACTTCACTTTACTTAAGATTAAAGAGAGGGGCCGGGCGGGCAGTGAAGGCTCATTTAGTAGACAACGAGCGAGCAACAAATACCTACTCCGATCAAAATGAAAAGCAGCAAGCGGAACTTGAAGAAGCGAGCCTCTATCAGAGAAAGTCGTTGCTCTAATGCCTCGTTACATATACTTCACTCGCTCGTTAGCACTTTAGTTTTCTTGCTCGTTAGCGCCCTTCCTTCAGCTGGCTTCGCCCTATCTATTCATCTCTTTTTTCAAATTGTTGTGACTTATGAAGGTCACCATGTAATATTGTAATAGATATTAGACGATGTATTAGTTAAGGTCTTTGTACCTGGGAGTAGAATGTAAGATTCCGCATTATTTTTAAAAGGATATTATGTTTATTCTTATGATGTAATAAGATGTATTGGATGAGTAAAACCAGATTCCGGTTTTGAAGATAGACCCAGATTTGGGGTTGTTACAACAATACCGTTCTCTCCTCCCTTAGGATTGTCAATTACAATGACAGCATCATTGGTGGCAGAAGTATTGTCATTATCAGAGGCTTGTGAAGGATTAACTACTAGTGGTGATTGATTAACCAAGCCATCTAAAAAATAGATAAATAATGAGAAGTTAAGAACTCTGAATAAAAATAAAAATTAAATTATGACCCAAATTGAACATTAATCAAAATTGAACAGGTATTAACATTATCGTTAGCACTGGTCAGTTGAGTACTAGTAGCAGACTCAGAGTTTGATATTTTGAAGAAGTTTAGGTTGAGAGTTTAAAAGAAAATAAAACTAAGGTTTTGAATGATTTGGGAAAAATTAAGTTGGTTTATATAGATGAATTTAGGGACTGATAACTTACTATCAATTGAAGTTTAGCTCTAGATCTCTTTGAATTCTCTCAAATCTGTTAGTGTATATATATATATACTTTGTGGTTTTAATGATGACAATGCATATATGGGCTGAATTGATATTGTATTGGTCTATAATCCGTTTGGGCTACATTAGTCAAATATGTTTTTGCATGTTAAATATATTATGGATTGCATGGTTTTTTATGTGTGATATATGTGTGTATTATGGTCTATTGGGCTGATCTATAAAATGGATTTCAACAGGTTGCATTTTATTTATGATTGGAATCTGTTTCTCTAATATATTGCCAAGTCAGTTTTTCAAATAGCTGGAAAGTATTGTTAACCTGGTGTGGCTATATTGGGCTATATATTTATATATCTTTGATAATCTGTTTTGCTATGAAGACCAATTCAAATCTGAATTGGAGTATTTTAAGGAGTTTGGAATTGGTGTTTAATTCGAAGTAAAAGGTAACAGGTTGGTTTCTAAATATTCTTTATTTCCTTAATAATAGCCTGTTATATTTTTGAATTAATATTGTTGGGATATATCTTTCTAATATATATTATATGTTGTTATATATATATATATATGGTTACCAATTTGAATTTGATTTGGAGATTAGCTATGGAATCTGGGTTATTTCGAATTTGAATTGTTTTCAGTTAACAGGTTTTAGCAATTAAAGGAGTATAAGAATATGGACTTTAACAGTCTTATTCTTTGATATATTTGATTCCTTTATTTCAGCAAATAATTTATGCAAATCTATATCTTGCTGAGATTTTTATATCCGTTGGAATTAATTGGTTCTTGATGTCATGGGATTAATTGTTTGCTAATATCATGGGATTTTATTTGCTAATAATTTTATAGTCGTTGCTTACTATTCTATATAACATCCTTCATGGCAAAAAGGAGGAAAGGGAAGAAGCTATCTCACGTTACTATTCAGTGAAGAATCCTATTGAGAGCTTTTATTGTTTATTTCCACCTATTCATTATATTGATTGTAATTCCTTGTGGCTGGAAATAAGAGTCTACTGTAATAATATTTTCTTGTATTTAAAGTCTGAATTTAAGCCTTGTTTGGCTTGGTTGATCCAATAGTGGATAGGGTCTGTTCAAAGAGAGCTTTCAAAGTTGCAGAGGTGCAAAGGTCTCAGTGGTGAGAAAGGTTGCAGAGGTGCAAGGGGACAGTGGTGTCCAACTCAGTGGAAAGCTACTTTGAACAGGGAGTATTTGTATTTTAATTGAAAAGTTTATTTAATAAAAGGAGTCTCCAATACTAATTAGTATTGGACGTGGATTAGGCCATTAGTTAGAAGTTAAGGGTCGAACCACGTAAAAATCTTGGTGTCTATGGTTTGCTAATCTGTGTGATTGATTATTTAAGTTTTTATTCTGCATATAAAAGAAATCTGGGTTTAGTGTTCTACTTTGCTTGAAGATATACTAAAACCGACAGGGGTTACCTATCCGATTATAACAGACGAAGAACATATATATACTAAAATGGACAGGGGTTGCCTGTCCGATTATAGTCTGCAGCAATAAACTTTAAAAATTGTCCATTGTTATTACTTGTGGGTTTGTTCACTTTTTCACCCCCCTCTAGGTGTGCTTATTTACATAATTACAAAATCATAGCCATGCATCTGCAGATCTTGAGATTATCTACGAAATAAATGATGAAAAAAATAGTAAATTGTTATTTCCTAGACAAAAATTAAAGGTTAAGGTTGCTCTTACGCTTCTCAAACGTTGAAGGAAGTATGAGGAACTAGGGAAAATAAATCGTCAAATGTGTTAGTGAGATAGCGATATAAAACTAAGTATGTATATACATATACATATATAAGCATACTCGCGAACCATAATCGAACATATTCGATCGAATTCATGGCGAATAATTCGAAATATATCGAGCTGCTCATGGAGAAAACGAGCAGAGTATAAGGTCTCTCACATCCGACTCGTTTCAGGTGTGGAATCATAAAATCTACTCAAAATTGACTCGCCTAATAAACGAACTCGGGTCTTGTTCGAATATTCCCGAGTCGACTTTGATCCAAGCCCGACCCGTTCGGCTCGATTTACAGCCTTAACCATCCACCCGTTATGGTTGAGAATCGAATTCAAAATTTGAGCGAAGTAAACAATACACTTATCATTAGACCAACGGTAATCATTCTCAATGACACACTTCATAAGTACAATTGAGAAACCCATTGGGAATTTGTAAATTTATTAAACTTTGTATAAAAAGATGTGTTACAATATTTATGGGACATACATAGTATTTTATTATTTTATTTTATTTTATTTACTTCCCTTGGATTCCTTGATTCATTTGAAAGGGGAACTAGTAAAATTACAAAAATTAGTGGTAAAAATAGCTCTCTCAGTTATCGATATATTAGTGGGCATAATTAATGTCGATTACTAGGTGGTAATAAGATCAAATTCTTAATATGACTAATAATATCCGGGTAATTGTATTAATACATTTGCTTGAAGATGCCTTGAGTTGCTTCTTTTTTTCTTTTTCTTTGTTTTTTTAAAGCTCCACTTTTTGAGGAATATAATACTCCATCTATCCCTTAATATAAGTCGTTTTAGTAAAGTGAGAATCGAACCTGAGACCTAAATGTCATAGTATTTCAATCTTAACCACTAGACTAAGATCTTACCAACACCACACCATGAGTTACTTTTTGATGATGGTCTAGTTACCAATTAAGTTGAATCAATATTTACATTAAACCCCTTAATAAAATTATTAACAAAGAAACGGGTTTGGAAACAAATCATTTACCTTTTGGACATTAATTATTGACGTATTTTTTTTCTTCATTTGTAATTTACATTGTAAATACTCTTTTTGTATAATGAACTTTGTTTTTAATAACCTATATTCTACTGAGGAGTATGTAGATTCAAACGTGTGACTTTGTACGATAGTAATAAATAAATAAATAAATAAATAAAATAAAATAAAATAAAATTTGTACCACTAGCCCACTAGGCTTATGAGAATACAGGAAATAAATTTGAAATTTGATTTACAATATCAATAAATAGGCTTATCATTAGATTTTAGATACAATGGGCATTCCTTTGACACTATGTTTTTTAGTTTTAAAATGGATAAAAAAAATTAAACTTAGCCTTTTTTATCCAATTTTCATGTTATTAATTTTTTTTAATGAACAGAAGAAAAAAAAGAAATGGACAAAAAGTTAGATCATTTTTTTTGTCAAAGTTTTCCTTTAAAAAAATCTACGGATTTAGACGCAAAGCTAAATTACATGAGAATTTTTTTTATAATCCTCATGATACCCTCTACATTACAAACAAAACAAAATTAATACTCCCTCCGTCCCGTATTAAACGTCCTAATTTCCTTTTTAGAATGTTCCACAATAAATGTCCTATTTCTATATTAGTAACTATTTTTATCTTATTTTTCCATTTATACCCTCATAATCTTTTTACTCCCTCTGTTCCTAAAAGATTGTCGTTTTAGGAAGTAATTTTTGTTCCAAAAAGATTGACGTTTTGAGTTTATCAATGCAGATGGAGTAATTTTTTCCAACTTTACCCTTATTTAAAGTTCTCCTACTTAATGATTTTTCTCAAAAAAATACAAAACCCTCCTTGGTTGTTGAAATGTCTTTACAAATTTCTTCTCTTCCCAATACTTTTTCTTCATAATCTCATGGTTGGTAGTATACTCCTTTTTGGAATCTACAAAGTTAATAATTAGTTGAGATAATTAAAACAAGGGTAATATAGTATTTTTCATAAGGAGTAGTTGCATTCCTTAATCTGCGTGAATTAACCTTAAACGACAATCTTTTAGGAACAGAGGGAGTAGTTAACTTTTGTTGGAAACTTAAAAAATGATAAAAGGTTTACATTGGGAAGTGATGTATTGTTATACCATTTTCTCTCTCATATTATCAATATAACATCTCTTCTATTAATGTGGGAACTAACAAGGAATAATTAATGTTGGGGTCATAGAAAAGTGAATGGATACTACAATTAAAAAGTAATTTAGAAGGGCAATTTTGGTAAAAAATATATATTATTAATTAGCGTGCCGAAACCAATTAGGACGTTTAATACGAGACATATGGAGTATAAGAGTAAAATAGTGATTTAAATGTAAAACTTAAATTTTCTTTCCTTTTCCTTTATAAACTCAATAACAAGATATAAATAAATAAAAAACAAAAAAAAAACTTATAAGCTTCTACTAATTCTCTTTTCTTTTTTTTTAATTTAAACTTTTTATTCTTTTCTTTTTTGGCTAAAAACTCTTAAACATAGTGTAGAAATAAAATGAAAAATAAGGGGAGGAATTTATATCAAACTCAAATAGGACAAATGAGTTATTACAACTTGGAAACCAAAATCACAATCTAAAGGGATAGCAACCCAATAAAGTGTGTTTCTTAATTACACCCATAATTCATTTGAATTGGAACTATAAATTTCTCAATTAAAGCATGGCCATATAATCAAAACTAGGCTCTATAACTCTATAGCTAGTTATGAGTTTTATGACTGCCGGTCAATGCTCCTCTCCTCAGTGGCTCAGTGCATGTTTCCCCAGCCCAACTGTGAATTAAGACCAATTGCTTATACTCCCCTATAACGTCTCCTTGTTCATCACGCCTCCTGCCACGTGGCACAACCCCCCCCCCCCCCCCCTTTCTTTTTTTGACAAACACCCACAATTATAAATTTAGCCATTTGCCAATATCAACTTAATGTCATTTTCACTCTACTGTTTTAGAGACAGAGAGAGAGTTTTAGAGAAAAAAAAATACATGGAACGTGGAGGAAATGGAGGCGGCTTCCATGGCTACCGCAGGCCCCCTCAGACGCAGTCAAACTCGGGTAATTTATTATTTATAAAAATGCATTTTATTTCGTTTTATTTTGTTTATTTATTTGAAAAATGTATACAAGGTTTAATTTGTTTGATCAGTTTTTCTTTTGTGCATTTATATGTAAATTTCTATGAAAAATGCAAATGTATCTTAATTTTCGCTTATATGGAACTAATTTTACTAATTTAACTAATTTAGTTACATTTATATCAAATAATTTTGAAGATCTTTCTTATTTTTATTAAAATTTGAGAGAAAAACGTCAGAGACCATCCAGTAACAGTCCTTGCGGGTTGATTTAGGAGTTTTCCTTTTCTCTCTTTATGTCTATTTTATATCTCTATTTATAAAATAGGCTTTTAAGGTCCAACTTTACCTTCTGGTATTTTCCTTGTTCTTCATAGCCTTCAATTGCTTGAGCATTTTCTTTGGGCATGGACAAAAAAAGACTAGTAAAGGTTATGACAATGGGGTTTATGGAATCGCCAAAGACAATATGAACACAAGTGGCGTGCATGCACACTGTATGCTATGCGGCCCCACATGATATCATCTTTACACGTGGCACTTTTGCCTTACACCTCTCTCTCTCCCGAAATTAATTACCTTGATCTCTATTTGATCATCTACACTTAAAAGTCCACCCAGTTTGTTATCCCCACTTTGAAACGGATGTTGGTTCCGGTTCAAATTAAATGAGCAGTTTATTTGAGTTGGCTATAAAAATAAGTTTCACTTTACATGGAATAAATTTTTAGAGTTCCTAACGTTTGGACTTGTAAACACACCGAATCGTTTTTATTGCGTTGTGTTTGACCTCCAGATGTTGTATTTGTGAATTGAATGAATTGTGTTTGAAATAAGTTGTTAGACGAACAAGATTTTCAAGTGTGTTTTGATTTTCAAAAGTTTTAAACGCACTAATCTACGTTTGGATTGAAAGAATTGAATTGGTGGATGAATAAAATAGAAAAGAGAATGAAATTGAGAGTGAAATGATTCATTCCATTCCTAGCTAGAATGAATTCATTCCTAGCTGGAATGATTCATTCCTGACTGGAATCATTCATTTCATTCCTGATTGTTATTTTGTACCCTTTTTCAAGGAATAAAATTCACAAATTTGACAGAAATAAGAATGATTCATTACATTCCAATGGAACAACCAAACATAATTTTTTTCATTCCATATGAATGAGTCGTTCTATTCTCACATTCATTCATACATTCCAAACATAGATAAACGCTTCAAACACTATGTAACCAAACATACATGTAAAATACGAGTTACAACAGTATAATATTTATTAAAAAGGTCATTTGAAATGCTATTCTATATTATATAAATGTATTTTGTTTCTATAAATTATTGGAATGAATTATTCATTTTAGATCGCTTGAAATCAAAATCACGATAAAACATGCTTTCATTTTAAAATATTTTATCGGGGGAATGATAATTTCAGCGTGAGATTTATTATTTTAGAGCAAGAGGTGCATTAGTTAATTGTATCGGTGTACCATTCCAGTGCAACACACACATAGATTCATTGAGGGAGAGTAGTTTAAAATCTGGAAGAATGGAAGGAGAAAGAAGATCCTCCACTCAAGTACTTTATTAAAAAGAATGTGTAAACAATGTGAACTTCATTAATTATCCAATAATTCTTGGGCTACCGGCGCCTGGCGACATTCTAGTGACCGGCCGGATTTTTTTATTTTTTTTTTTGTTTTGACTCCCAAATAATTTATATGATTTATTGGAACAAAAATTTTCATAAAAAAAAGTGATTTAGGTGTGTTTTTGGATACATATACAAAACAGTGTTGTACAGTAAAAAACACACCTAAATCACTTTTTTTTATGAAAATTTTTGTTCCAATAAATCATATAAATTATTTGGGAGTCAAAACCAAAAAATAAAATAAAAATCCGGCCGGTCACTAGAATGTCGCCAGGCGCCGGTCGCCGGTCGCCGTAGAAGGACTGTTAATTATCAGCTCAACATATACAAGAAACACATAATTAAGAAATAGAAATACAAATTACAGTTAAAATGTTGACTAGGAAGTAGTACTACAAACAAATAATCTAATGCCCCACATAAAAAATGTTAATTAGCTAGTAATTTCTCTGTTTTTTTAATTGACGTTTTAAGAGAAAATACAAAAACTAAAAAATTTAATTAATATTTTGTCTTATTAATCAAATTGGATATAAAATCTTATCGAGACTTGGACAAGACAATATCCTTTTATAATTCATCCAAAAGCTGAAAGAGAAACTAAAAGTGATTATTTTTAGAGATAATATAAGAAACTAAGTAATTAATTCTTTTTAAAAAATCTACAAATGACAGATTAAAAAAATAATTTTTTTCTCTAAAAAGACAAATACTTTTATAATTCATCCAAAAGCTGAAAGAGAAACTAAAAGTGATTATTTTTTAGGGATAATATGAGAAATTAAGTAATTAATTCTTTTTAAAAATCTACAAATGATAGATTAAATAAATAAATTTTTTTCTTCTAAAAAAGACAGATAAAAAGGAACGTAGGAGCACCTAGTAATAGGTATTGATTTTAACCTTTTTGTGTATACTAGAGTAGGACTATTCCTACCAAAGGATAGGAACTAAAGGTTACAGAAACAAGGGACGTTGCCCTTTAACTCAATATTAATTTGGGCAAATTAAAACGGGCTAGCGGAAAAGCGAAATTTGCAATCTCTCTCTTTCTTCCTTTTAACGACAGACGAAAGGTATTTTGCTTACCGCTGAAGGGAAAAATCTCTCTCCTCCTTTTAACGATAGACGAAAAGTATTTTGCTTACCGCTGAAGGGAAAAAAGAGAGCGCAAATTTCGTTTTCCAGTTGCGTTCTAATTTTGCACAAATTACTTGATTAAACGATGGTAACACCCTATGTCATTTCTGTAACCTTCGGTTCCTATCTTTGTCTTCGGTAGAAGTAGCATTACCGAGTATGAGCAATGCATGTACTCAGTAAAATGGAGTACTAAAAAATGGAGTACAAATTGTACAAATATAAGCCAGAAAATTAAAGCCTTGAAAGGGGAACATGGTTGTTATTTGATTTGCTTTGTGTTCTGCTGGACATTTCAGAGGAGGAAAGGACAGTACATGATGACGAAATCTATAATACAGAAGTGCTCCATTACTTATTTGTATATGCATGCCCCTTTAGTCTCACTCTGACTTTTGTCCATTTTCCAAAGAAGTTGGTCAAAATTTCAAAAATACTCCGTATCATTTATGGAGTAATTTATATACAACCTATTTGTCATAAGGTTTTCTTTTTTTCCAAAGGAGGGTAAAATGGTAAAGTTTTATAAGCTTAAAAAGTTATCCCTCTGTTCCAAATTATTAGACTAATATTGACTTTTTAAAAGTCAATTTTAAACATTTTCAAACTCAAAATTGACATGAATTCTTTTAATTTATGTCAATACAATTCTGAATATCATAAACTATCTAAAAATTACTACTATTTATAAGATTTTTTGTTTTAAAATTTATATGAATTACGTCAATTTTAAATTTAAAAATATCATAAATTGACTTCAAGAAAGTCAATATTGATCTTATAATTTGGAATAGAGAGAGTATTAATCTAACATGTTTTTGGATCGAAAAAGCTACTCAGCTACTCCCTCAATTCTAAAAATAAGATGAATATTGACATTTAAAATGTTCATTAATCGGCATGTTTATTTAAATTTTGAAAACAATAAGTTTCATAATTATTAATGTTGTTTAGATAGTTTATAATCATAAATGTATACATTGACAAAAATTAAATAGATTTATATCAATTTTGAATTTATACAGGGGCAAAATATAATTAGTGCTTGATCAATTTGATTGTTATTTTTATTTTTTCATCTTGGAATACAGATTAAGTGAACATTGGAATAGTAAACTTGTTCTTTTTTCCTTTATTGCATGAATTCTCCTTCCATATGCCATCATCCACCTGCTTGAGTCTTTTCACTATAATACTCCCTGGAATTGCTGTATGTTTGTCCCCTGGACCCCGCAGCTATTTAAAAATGTGATTCTTCTTTTTCAGTTAGAGTTACTATATTACATTTGAATTTTTATGGAGTTCAATTTGAATATTTTATGAAGAAATGAACAACTTAATATGACCTCCATCCCACAAAAAGTCCGATTTGTAATTTTAAAGTTTTATTTTTGTTTTATATTTTTTACTCCTAATTTGATAGAGCATTTAGCTTAGTAGCGATCGCATGAGTATTTAGCTTAGTAGTAATTGCATGATAATGTAACTCGGATGATATACTAGATGACACAATTGTTCCGTTTAATACTGCTATCAAAATAAACGAGACTTCTTTTGAGAAAAAATATATTTTGATAGCTGCTTCACTTTTGTTACCTTTTTTTACTGGGGATGAAACTGCCAGAAATCAACATAGGGCTGCCAGAGCAGAAGATCAACAACTCAACCGCCGATGACAACGAATGCACCGTGAGAGAGCAAGATCGCTTCATGCCAATTGCTAATGTGATAAGACTAATGCGCAAGATTATCCCAACCCATGCCAAAATCTCTGACGACGCCAAGGAAACAATCCAGGAGTGTGTGTCTGAGTTCATCAGCTTCGTCACAGGAGAAGCCAATGCTAGGTGCCAGCAGGAGCAGCGCAAGACCATCACTGCTGAGGACGTGCTCTGGGCTATGAGTAACCTTGGCTTCGACGACTACATTGAGCCCCTCACAATCTATCTGAACCGCTTTCGCGAGATTGATGGTGGCGAGCGTGGCTCCTTGAGGGGGGACCCTTTGGTGAAGAGGTCAGTGGAACCCAGTTCGTTGGGGTTTGCAGCATTTGCGCCAGTGTTTCGCAACGGGTTCTTTGGGGCTGCGGCAATGGGAGGTTTTCTGAAGGATGCCCACAATGCTGGCCCTTCTGGGGCAGCAGTTGCTGGCCTTGAGCCATATGCCAAATGCAAAGAGTAGAATTACTTTTTAACTGTAAAATGAGAAAAAGGAGGTGTTTCCAGTAGTACTAGTATTGTAAGGAACATGGTTCTCTTGGCGTTTTATTGGTGCAGAACTGTCGGCTAAGGTTTCTCCAAAATGCAATTTCTCTCAAGTACTCGTGTTTGTTTTCCTTTCTCTGTCCTTAAATTGACCATAGCTGTTTGATGATAGAGCACAGCTACTTGGCAACTACTCCAATCCACAGGGATTATGATATATATTGCGAATGTTTTATATTGACTATTTGATTGCTAGTTATGTGGATAAGTATTAGTGATAACTTGTTTGGAGAGATGTGTAATAAGTATGACCCTCCTATAATTCCTACAAATCTCATGTATTGATAAACTTTGCAATTGTAAGTCAACATAAATTTATCGTAATACATAGTAGGACTCAATCCACAAAAAGAGTTCCATTACCAAAATAAAATTTCCACGTAGTCTTTTTAATTTTATTATCACGTCACTATTATTAAATTGGAGTACTGAACTAGTATAACTAAAATAAATACTTCCTCCGTTCTAACATATAAGATTATTTTGACTTTTTAAAGACAACTTAAGACAATTTCTTTTGAAAATAACTTGATACAATTTCAAACTCAAAATTGATATAGATTTTTTTTAATTTTAGTTAATATAATGATTAATATTGTAAATAAGCTAAAAAATACTACTATAAGTTCTATTATGTCATAATTTCTAAGAATTATCTCAATTTTGAGTTTGAAAATTTCTCAAATTGACTTTTAAAAGTCAATAATAATCTTATAATTTGGAACATAAGGAACATAATTAAAGTAATTAACCACACCAGAGGAAGCTGAATCTGGAATGATGTAATTATTAAAACATCAGCTATTAAAATCCTTGAATTAATCAAAACTGGTATAAAAAATTGCACACTCGAGACGGGTTAAATGCTTTTTTGGTCATTGTACTTTAGGTCAACTTACAAACGGATAACTGAACTTTTTTTTCTAACAGTCAACTCACTAAACTTAAGTTTTCTTACAAACCGTTAGAAAATTCGTTAAGTCTTTAGACTTTAAACGGAAATGAACACATCAGCTGCTGAGTTGTAAAAAAAAGCTGATGTGACAAAGATTTTCCTTTTCCACTAATTCATCAACTCTTGAATCAAAATTAGTCCTCTGAATTGCTCTTCTTTCCCGGTCCATCTTCATTCCCTTCTCTCTCCTCCAACAACCTCCCACCTTCCTCATCATCACCCCCTTGTGGTTGTGCCTTCTTCTGCGCTTCCTTTGCCTTCATAGCCTGCAATTTCGCATAATTATAATACCCAACACCCAAAAACGCCAACCCATACCCAACCAAATTGATAGGAGTTACAGTATCCTTGATAACCGACCACGAAAACGCGATCAATAGCCAATCCATCACCAGACCAGCAACATTCATAGTCAAAGTCGAAGTCTTCCCCACCAACAAAAACACAACCAAGTTCAACGCAAATGCACACAACGAATTAGTCCCAAAAATAACGAAATCCAAATGAAAATTAGAAGTCTCCTTCAAAACAGGGTACTCAACAAAAACCCAGGATACAAACAGAAAAACCAAGCAACAAGGAGCTACATAATAAAGTGAAGTAATGGGATTTAACTGAATACCCTTTGATGTCAGAAAGATCTGAATCATCACAAGTCTGGTGGCCTTGCAGAATAACACCAAATACATCAAATTTCGCCTCCCCATATGTCGCAATCGCAACCCCAATTGAAATCGAGATCATATTCGCCATAGTGTCCGATTTATAATTCTCCTTTTTGAAGCAAATCCCGAGTGTGTAAACCGCAACCAACATTAACGCCTTGAGCATTTGAATAAACGAAACAGATAGATAAATCTTTTCAAAACAAATTCTTACCGATTTTATTATAATTATTGGGATTCGCCTCCTCTTCATGCTCATCCCTTGTCTGTACTCTGTTTCTATGAATTTTGAGTAAACGAATTTGATTTGCATTGTTGGAATAATATAAACCCAGTTCATAGCCCCCAAATCCATAGATCTTCATCAGAGATTTTTGCAAACCCAATTATCTTCATCATCTTCATCGAACATTTTTGTGAAATTGGGGAAACCCTTCTCTTCCTTTTCAATCTCTTGGTGATTTTTGAAGTCGTTAACTCTTCAGACACCAGGAGTTCTTCTTTGATCTCATGTAGTGGTTCTATAATGGAAGGATGAAGAAGATTAAAGAGAAAGATAATTGGTATGTAATCTAAGGATGAAGAAGATTAGAGAGAGATGGTGGGTTAGTGGTGTTGAGTTGTGGGTTATGGGCGGTTAAACCCAACTAAATTTCGTCCTCGTCAGATGCCATGTCAGTATTCCATCAAAAATTTAACAGTCAAGACAAAATTTGAAATTTTTGTCAGTAAATTAAAGTTGAGTTAGTTGACTGTAAGAAAAAAAAGTATAATTATTTATTTATAATTTGACCTAAAGTACAGTGATCAAAAAAGCATTTAACCCCACTTGAGACTGAAGAGTATTCGTACAAATTACTCGCAAGTGCTTAAGAATTCATCACATCTTTGTTGTCTTCTGCTCAATGTCGTCATCATGTACAAAAAAGATCAATAGCACTTTTTTTCCTCCAAGCTTACCTATTTCAGAAACAAGGTAGGGTAATGCTGCAGTGCTTGTCGCCAACAATTGTTGTAAATAGTTTGCCAAGCATAAAACTGACTGGATTGGACATCAACTGTATCCTCAATTTGAGATCTAATTTAACATATTGTTAATGGATAAACAAAAAAGAAACATTCTTTGTGCTAGGACGTTTTCATTTTGATTTTAGGATCTGCTTGCTTTTTAACATACTGTGACAATGACGCAGACCTGCAACAATTACCCATATTTTCTTCAACTTCCGATACAGGACCTTTTTCGCTCTTGATCACTCTTTTCTTTATTTTCTTGCCCTGCTATTTCTGCTTTATTTTCTTCTGAATCAGCTTCAAATCTTTTCCTTTGAGGAATCACTTGAAAGAATGAATCCTTCCAGTCTCTACTTTCCAAGAACTTGAGGAGTATCTCTATCACTTGATTCACTGTGAGAACCTGCAATCACATTGATCATAAGCAAATTTTCAGAGGAGAAAAAAAACTGTCTGATGGTTGATCAGGATTCAATTGATTAGTTAGCAAATAAGCCTTAGAAGTGGTCAAAAGTAAATTTGATGTTCTCAGAAGAATAAAATAACAACATTTTGACTAATAGGAAAGAAATAAAAAAAGAAAAAAAAAATTCTTACTGAATGAATGTTGACAAGCTTCCATAATTAGAGTACATATTCAAAAGAATGGGCATTTAAACTGTTCTACAAAAAAAAAAGACATCCAAGGGCTGTTTCCAAACAATATAACATCAGATCATAATAAAACTAAAAGAAATTGACACGACAGTTTTCGAACAATATAACAACACATTGCCATTACTATAAACATCTTCGATCCACCAGTGAATAGCAAGAGAGAGAAAATTGCACATTTGTTAATGTAGAAAAAGAGTAAAGACAAATAAATAGGGGGTTAGCTAAAACCAGACGGAGAGAGTGTATTTTATGAATATGAATGTAACTGCTTTGCAGTTACACTTTACAGGAAGAGCAAAAAAGTTCACCTTAGTTCTATTTACCATGAGCTATTGTGAATCACAACTACTAAGGATAAATTTGTGTCACAACACATTTGTGAGACAATGCTGAGGATACGTTTGTTGTATAACTACAAGAGCGTAAATTGCAGATTCTGTTCAAGTGGGAGAACATTTCAAACATTTTTATCCATGTTCATCACTAATAAATCTAAGGAGAGCTTTCTCAAAATGAATCCAGACTCCTAAGAAAACCAAATCAAGACTGATGGCACTAACCACGAGCTTGGCCATACTTGCCCTCGCGTAATAGTAAGGGTAAAAGTCAACATATAGATTCCACGGAGTCGTGTACAAACTAATGAAATGGATTTCACATCCTACATACTTACTAGTTACATCAAATGCAAAAATAAATTATTAGCAAATGAGTTGATGTGAAATTATTCATGCTTTCAGTTCTGCAAGAGCATACTACCTATTATTGCCATTTCATATGCTCGTTTCATTCAATATATACAGTTTTAGGCTGTATATTGAAGTGCAATAGGTGCTGCCAAAATATAAGAATCATGCGCGACGAGTTCTAGTGAAACAACAAAAAGTGTAATTTGTCATCATTTTATTTCAGTTCTGACAGGCAGAAATGTCCTGGAAAAAGTTTGCATTAGACGAAGAAGAGAAGTGGAGGATGATGCACAGTAAAAAAAAAAAAAATGAAACATGGCAAATACCATAATAAACAATACCTGGGAACTAGACATCTTCAAGAAGTTTCCTATTGGGAGTCTTGCTGTTTGAATGTTCTGCTCTTCTGCTTTCTTCATGGTTATTCCCTTCCATCGATTCCGATCCACTAATCCACCAACAATATATATTTTCTTTGGATCAAGCTCATCTAGCATAGTTTCTGAATCTGCTGTGAGGTATACCAGATGTTCCTTCTGATCTTCAAATGTTTCAATATACGGTCGACTATCCTTATCAATAATCCACTTATCAAACCCTGGTAGCCTTTGCAGTTGTCTTTCCATTTCACCCTGGCAGCCAGTCAACCAAAGATGGGCAGGGGAACTACATCTACCATTTACCGCGTAGCAATACATAATCTGCATGTTTCCAATAAATGATAATTTTGTCGCCTTGGAAATTAGTAAACAACATAACACTATTTAAGGCATCCAGTGTCAAACTTGAAACAATAAAACAGATAATACACACATAAACAAACAAACAAAACAAAGCACATCATTGATAATCTTCATATCAATTTTGTATTGCATATCACCCGTGGTGGGTGATGCACATCATTGATAATCATGAATGTGAATGAAGTTCCAGTTCACCAGTTAGAAACTTTCATGATACCAAGAAAGAGGTACTAATGGGCCTCAATAAATAAAGCAACCAAGGTCCCAAGCATAATGTTTTATCTCTTATGCTTGATAAAAGAAGAATTTTGATTAGAAAGAGGCAGAATTACAACAAGGGAGGACATGGACTCCTCCAAGAAAAACAAAGTGGAACAAAACTAGAAGGCTAATGAAGAGCAGCCCGCCAATCACTATGGACATGCCACCACTCTAAAAGCTACCAACGATGTAGCCCAAAGAAAATCCAGAAAAGAATATCTCTCCCAATCAAAGGGGGAGAATGATAATTATCATCAAACACCCTAGCCTCCCCCCAAACATAATATTAGTTGATTAAAGATTGCATACTAATATTACCCCAATTTTGTGGTGCTTTTTATTGATTTCCTAAGAGAGGTTTCTTTAAGCCCAAAGAGGGGTGGGTGTTCATGGTTGCATAGGGCTTTTCATTTGCAAGTTGTGTTTTTTGTTAATCGCCTGCTCTTTGTATACTCCGCGTGTACTTGGATGGCACCCCCTTTTGTTATCGCTTTGTTTAAATATATCTTACGTATTAAAAAAAGAAAAGATTACATATTAAAATCCAAACTAAAGTAGTCTGACAAGTGACAACCCTACGAGTTCTTGGAGCACATTTCTTTTGGAGCTAAGAGGTCTAAATGTTCCATTCTAGAAACAGCAACATATGAAATGTATTGCGCTGCGGAGAATAAAGTACTACTTGCTACAAGCAAAAACGCATAGGATATATAAATAAAAAGAAAAAAAAAAAACTACTACCTAGCAGGAAGAAAGTACAAATGTAAATAGACCCCGACTTGAAGATCTTTGAATGCTTCAGACAAAGTTTCAGACATTCAGTAAAGGGTACAGAAGATGATAACTCTTCAAATATTACACCTTTCACTAAATCTTTCCTGTTTACAAAATGCCTGCATGATACTACATAACCAAATTAATCAAAAAGCATCACTAAGTATCACAAAATATAGCAAGTTATAAGAAGTATTCTAAATTCTTTAAAATAATAGCAAAATGACAACATTTGATTGTTCTAAATCACTGCCATTTCCTCTTTTCTAAAACCACATTTGGATAAAAACACATAAATATATAAAATAGTTATATTGATTAGTTTCCAACTCATTAAGTTTTCTTCAGATTAATCAACAATGCTACTCACACTAGGCCTCAACATTTTAAGAGCAATTGGAAGCTCAATGCCAGAATTGTTGATATCATACTCATATGATACACATACGTATCTTAGGTTATGATGCGATACAGAAGCAATCCAATACAGTATCGCTAGTATATCAGAAAGTGAGCCGTATCGTACGATACATTTTTAAGTTAAAGACGAACATGACAAGAGTTATATAATACATTAAAGACTTTTTATAAGCAGAAGATGTGTCAACTCGATCTATACAATAATAAGTTTTAAAATATTTTATAGAATTTCTCATCTTTTTCAAAGGACTTTTTCTCCACATTCTATTTCTCATGTCTCAATCTCAAATGGAGACATAAATAAATAGTTTTGGAGTTGTCTTTTGGTCTAAACTTTGCAATTTGGACTTTTCACTTTGGGTTTATACTTAAAAGTTAAAAGGTAAGTATTTTTTTCTTGCTTCTTAATAAATATTAGGGATAACCTCTTCGTTAGTCCCCAAACTATAGTTGCCTTTTACTTTTAGTCCCCTAACTATTTTTTCCGTGTATTTCATCCTCAAACTATATGTTTCTTTCATGTTAGTCTCCAAAATATAGTATTTCATGTTTAGTCCTCAAACTATATGTTTTTAATATTTAGTACCCTTCAATTACTATATTTTTGTAAGGTTGGACAAAGATTACAGAAATAATAAAATTTGAGAACGAAATACGTAGAAAAAATAGTTTGGGGACTAAATGTGAAAAGCAGCTATAGTTTCGGGACTAACAAAGAGGTTATCCCTAAGTATTACTTAAATAATATTGATTATTAAATGGGTAACCTCTTCGTTAGTCCCCAAACTATAGTTGTTTTCCACGATTAGTCTCCAGACTATTTTTTCCGCGTATTTCGTATTCTGACTTTATTATTTCTATAATATTTGTCCAACCTTATAAAAATAGGGCAATTAAGGGTACTAAATAGGAAAAACAACTATACATTGAGGACAAAACGTGAACAATATCCACAGTTTGGGGACTAAACGTGAAAAAGATACCATATTTTGGGAACTAATATGAAAGAAACATATAATTTGAGGACGAAATATGCGGAAAAAATAGTTAGGGGACTAAACGTGAAAAACAGTTATAGTTTGGTAACAAATGAAGATGTTATCACATTATTAATAAGCCTCTAGTTTAACCTCTTCAAACTATAATTTGAAAATATGAAGTTTGTGTATATGCTTATTTACTACTTTAACATTTTAACTTACACTTAAGCTAACATACTTTATTCTCCAATAAAATTGAGTTCTCTATATGTTTAAATATGTAATGATTGTGTTTTTGCTAGTTTTTCCGTATCGTAAAATACGATTCACAATTTGAGAAATTTTGATAGATGATACGGTTCATGATTTGACAACTATGCTCCATGCTGAAATATTCCTCCTACCTCTCCATTCATTGCAAAACAGTACAAATCTTTTCTTTTGGAAAATAGTCATGAATAATAATAATAATAATAATAATAATAATAATAATAATAATAATAATAATAATACTCCCTCCGTTCCACATACAAAAAAAAAATATTCCATTTGCAAAAATAGAAAGAAAAAACATCCAAAAAAGAGTATCATTTCTAGTAATATTAAATGACAAAATGTCCTCAAATTTACTATCATAATTTCGTTATGATACCATCACTATTAATCTGAACACCCAATAAATTTACGGGTAACTTAAGATTTACAAATTTTGTAAATGGGACTATTTTGTGGAAAATGGGGAGTAATAAACTAGCGCGTTGCTTTCCCCATAAATACTTTCAGTGTCCCTTTTACTTATTTAGATTAACTTTAATAGTATTCTAAAAATCAATTTCACTAAAACCGAAGTAATTGATTTTATGAACTACTAACATTGACAAAAAATACAAATAAAAAAGTATTTCATCCGCCCCAGAAAGACAGTCCATCTATCTTGTGTGTTCAAAAGTGAGTAAGAATTATAATAATAGACGAAAAAGTGTCTTAATGTTCCAAATCTACCCCCAATGAATAGTGCCTATAATTAGCTTTTATTTAAATATGGATATTATCATTCAAATTGAGTTAAGAAGTTAAATCCATGAATGTTTAAAATAGTACTCGCGCTTTCAAGCCGAGTAGAGTGAGTACAAAAAAAAGTGGTCCAATATATGGTTGAGGTTCAATTTTGATCTTCAAGATTACATTTTTTTGGGACAACAAAATGCTACCAAATGGAAACCTTGATCTCAAATCAACAAGGCTATAATAGCAATGAAACTATCTATTCACATTTAGGGTTTTTTTGTCTTACAGCGTTAATGGTAGCAGCGTTTAGTGCATTTGGACGTTTAAACGTACCGAGCCCCAGCACCCAAACATTGGGTTTGCGAGTTAAATAAACCAAGTTTGATATAAGCTTACTACTACTCATAAATGAAGATTTTTCAGTGTGTTTGAACTTTCAAAGTTAGCATACAAAACAACATCAGAAAAAAAAAATATAAGGAAACAATTAAGGCAGAAAATGAAATTGAAAAGAAGACCTGTTGTACGAGGCTGTTGATTTCGTTAGGAGCCATGAGATGAGAAAATTCCAGATCAATAACTACATTCTGTCCATTTTGCTTAGCCCCATTAAGCCTCTGGACCTTATTTTCTCTCTCCTCTGACCTCTTATCCATTCTCTCTTTCCTCAGCCCCTTTCTCGACCCGATAAGCTTTAACCTCTCCTCTTCCGATAAGCTCGCCAGCTTTTCCTCCCATTCCTTTCGCTTCCTCTCCGATTCTTTCCTCTTCTGCTCTTTGATGGCGGCTTTTTTCTCTGCCTTTTTCGCTTCGAATTTCTGTTGCTTCAGCAGCTTCTTCTGCGCGCTCTTAGATAGAGATGGCGGAGGAGGAGGACAGGCGTCGTCATTGGCTTGGTTGACAAGGGTAGTTTCGTCAATTTGCTGATTGGCCTCCATTGTCTCCATTCTTGCAGCTAAATCACGGGCTGTGAGCGTCCAGTTTAGGGGTTTTGGATTCTGGAGGTGGAGTGTTTGGCTTCAGAACTAACGCCCAAATGCAACACAACGACGCCGTTTCATCAGCTTATAATAATAAATTGGGCTTAAACGTAATTGAGTTTATTATAGAAGAAAGAATTGAAGGGCTCAATTCCAAATGGGCCTGACACACCTAGCTCAGGTAAAGTTGGGCCATGTATAGCGATGATATGAAATACTCCCTCGTCCCATGAACTGATAAAAGTGCGAGCTAAGATAAATAACATAGAATGTGCGAGATAAGATTGAAATTAAAAGAGAAATATTAATTTTTTTTTGGATAACTTCTTTTTTAGTCCTTAAATTATTATTATTTTTCACCTTTAGTTCCTAAAATACTTTTTTCATGTATTTTCGTCCTCGAACTTTATTATTTCTGTAATCTTTGTCCAACCTTACAAAATTAGAGCAATTGAAGGGTATTAAATGTGAAAAACAACTATAGATTAAAGACCAAACGTGAACAACAATCATAATTTGAGGACTAAACGTAAAAAAAATACTATATTTTGGGGACTAACATGAAAAAAAAATAGTTTGAAGAGAAAATACGAGGAAAAATAGTTAGGGGACTACACGTGAAAAACAGCTATAGTTTGGAGACTGTATTCTGGTATAAATTAAAAGGTTACTTATCTTAATTAAGTCACAATTAGTGATAATTGACTTTCGAATTTGTCCGTATCAAGAAATTCAAGTTCAATTAGAAAAATGGCTCTCGGCGGGCCCCACCTGGGAGGCCACCCGGGCACCCTTTGACACATCAACTCTTAAAGGCTTAGCATCCTCATTCGCACCCCTCACTATCCATCATGAGTGCCTAGGAAAAAGCCAAGGCAAAACACAGGCCATTTCCACCAAAGAATGCCAAAATTGGCTAAGTATAGGAAACCGACAAGAAAATAGCTAGGTATGAGAATCTTCACTATGAAAGCCAACATGAAGAGAGGCCTTGTGACATCGCAAGGCACATGTTTCACACTCCATTACATAAGCCAGAAAAAATAAGGAAAGGTCAAGTAAGCAAAGACATACAATTAAATGGCTAAAAGGGAAGTGATAGGTGTAGAATATTCTATGATTTTGATTCCTTTATGTTTAGTTTTATTACATGTTTTCTGTGTATAAGAACTTATTAAGGTGTTTATTGATTTCAGAAAAAATTGAAGATGATTTAGCATATATGAAGTATAATGCTTAGTTTTCGATTGTTTTGCAGAAGTGTTCTACGATTGTTGGGCGAGGCACTCTACGATATGTGCAGATGGTTCTATGTTCATAGTGTTGGAGGACAATGGGTGGACTTTATAGTCTGGCACTCTACGTTCGTTTGGTCTTGTACTCTACGTTCGTAGTGTGACAGTGTGTGCACAAAGGTTATTCTACGACTGCAGTGAAGTCACTTTACAATTTGTCACTCGACGATCTTTTGTTCGACGATTTACTACTTTGCGACATTGCACTCTACGATTGTGTGTTCATTCTACGATTTCAGTCTAACGACTAGCCACTCGACGTTTGTCTAGAGGAAGCTGTACTCTACGATCGTCTGGTGCAGAAGTCACTCTACGTTTGTTTTGTGGAGAGGTTTACTCTACGTTCATGGGTCGACTTGTGGATCTGGAGATTGGGTCAGATTTGAGGTGTTGGAGCATAAGAGTCCAACTCGTGATAGGATTTGGAGATGGAGTTACAATCATAGATGGAAGTAGAGTCTGATATAGAAACTAAGTCCGAACTTGAAAAGGAAACTGAATTTATCTAATGTGTGATTATTGCTCGGAATAATTTAATTCCCTAATTCTTAATGTTGTTGTTATATTAAATCTGGACTGATAGTTCTGGGTTGTATAATGGTTAGGGTCTAATGGAGAAATTGTTGCATTAGATTTAAAACCTAAAGAAGATTTCGGGTAATAGAGATTGTTGTTATCTAGGGTTATTAGTTTCATTAAAGGAAGAAATAATGTTATACTTGATTATTCTGTTGCTAAGAAAAGGTGATACTAAACTGAAAAACTGAAGCTTTTAATTCATTTATTACTCCTATTAATTTAATTTTGTTATTCTTAATTAATTATACTCAATTCAAAACCCCCTTTTAATTACTGTTTCGTAGAGTAAGTTTAAACAATATCACTCTCTGTGGGTTTGACCCTTACTTGTCATGATACTGAGTTTATTTTCGTAGTTTGGAGTTATTTTTTGAGTGCTAACGACACACTACCAAATTTTGGCATCGTTGTCGGGGAATGATTTTTTGTTTTTATTTATTCTTTATTTTTTTTAGTTTATGACTCGATCCTGTTGATCTGGTAAGTTAAATTTTGATCCAGAGATTGAGAAAACTACAAGAAGGTTGAGAAAAGAGATTCGTAGAGCTCAATATACAACTACAGATTTAGACGAAGTTGTTGTTACATCACCTGGCCTAAATATAACACTTGAATTACTCTTAAATAAGTCATCCAGTGAATCAGAAGAAGAAGAGATGGTTGTTGCTAATAACAACAAGACTTTGAAGGAATTGGCTACTCCTAATCTCAACCAACAACCATTGTGTATTGAATATCCTACTTTAGATGTTGCTTTTGAATTGAAATCAGGGGTTGTCCGATTTCACAATCAACAATTACGTGCAAGTATACACGATCAACAAGTAATAAAGTGATAAGATAGAGTGTCGAACCCATAGGGAATTATCGTGTTTTATATCTTCAACTATCAATCTAGATTACTGCTATTCTATTAAACAATCACGATTTGAATATTGATTGAAACTAATTAAATTGAAACTAAGATCAATAACTAACACGAAGGTTGCAATTCAGATTTAAAAACTTAAGACTACAATATCCCATTTATGTGACATAAACTAATCTAACTACATCATCCAATTATTTACTTCAATGGAGTTGTTAACAGGAATTCAATTGTATTTATAAGTCCTTTTCCAAGTGATCAAATAAATTTATCTAATCTAATTAACTCTGCGATATTCCTATGCAAAACTAAAGGATTAAATTCATTAAGTATCAATTCCCAACAGTTACATGCAGCAAAGAGATATCACTATTCACTTTACAACCCTAATTATTTAAAACATGCAAATAATTAAGAATACATGCTATCATATTCAGATCTAATCCTAGATTTCATCTCCCGAATTCACCTAGAATATTCCGCTAATTGTTGGCCAAACAATTAATCAATAAGCATAGAATAAGATAGACAACTCGAATTGAATAAATAATTGGACTCAAAGCAGATAATTAATTCATAAGCATAACTGGTTCAATTGTAGTTTTAATTAAAGGTTTAGTTCATACTGAAAATAAAAACTAGAATTCCAAAATAAGTCACCATAATTAATTACAAATCAGAGATAAAAGATTAAAAGAAAACTCAATGAAATCTCTAATCTTTAATCCGCCAATATGAATTCTTCACAATGCTTGTCCTGATCTCCAATTTCCTTGCTCAGCTCTGAAAATTTAATCTCCGTGTTAGTATTGCCAATGCGTTATATCCTTTGTTCATGCCTTCATATGCCTCTTATATCTCCTCATCAGATTAGTCAAAAGAATCCTTGTTAGCATCAAACTCTTAAATAACTGATCTTGTTAAACATCAACTTCTTTTTTCTCCAGCCGCATCCTCGCCCCGGCGAATAATTCCTTCACAAAATCTCGCCCCGGCGAGAAATCAAGCTCTAAAATCTCACCCCGGCGAGAATGCTCTGCACCACATTCTTTGTTCTTTATCCAATCTGCAGCCAGCCTCAACCTACAAAAGCAACACAAAAACAAATAAAAAGATACTAGAAACACTTAAAGATTGTAAAGAATTAAGCCAAAGATGTATCTAACTCATAGGTTAAAATCCACTCATCAAATACCCCCAAACTCAAAACTTTACTTGTCCTCAAGCAAAAACACAAATGAATGCATAACTAAACTAACTACATACATGAATGCACATGCATGACTGTTCATACTCAAGCAATTGATCAACATACATCATAAAAATCCAGCCTCAGAAATCAGTATCTAACAATTCAACAGAACTTCAACCTCTTGCACCATCAACAGTCCAACTATCCTCAGTTATAATTTACTCTCAACCCTTCCATGTGTGCGTGTGCAAATATCAAATCAATCTAAACCTGAATTCAACCCTTAGTATCACCGTGCTCAGAGAAAGATAAGTGTGCATGTTTTTACTTTAAAGTTCTATTTTTACCCACTTGTCTTCACGTTTCACATATTTTTTTAATTAACGAGTGCGTTTTACGCTCCATCTCGTCAATATAATTTTTTTTCTCTTAACTTGTGCAATGTTCATCTTTGTTAGGCTTTTCAATGCCACCCGTGTAACGAACTTTCAATCAACGACTCCCAAACCAGACGATTTTAGGGCGCTGAGTGTAAAGACACATCCTAAGGGCTTACTTATTCAAATGACATCGGCCACAAAGATAAACTAGCCAAGATATGCTCTTATCTGTCTATATCCTTCCCTTTTTACATATTTTTTCTCTTTTCTTGCAATTTAGACAGACATCGAAGCAGTGTTTATTCAACAACATTTTTTTTTCCGATCCAACAAGTGATAAAAGTCAATATATCCTTAACGAGCACTTAATACAAAAATTGAACCAAATTCTAACCAATTCAACACATAATCGTGAGTAATTAAAAACCAAGGGTCCCAAGTAAACACAACTAAAAACAGTCAAACTCCTGACGTAGCATTCCCTATCCATCCTGTTAAACTAATTAAGAACTGATCAAAGTTTCATCATCGGCCTTCCCTACATGATTTACATTAATTCATTGCTTAAGTATCCCTATGAAATGCAATTATATATGATCCTACTCTACCATATTTTTGGGTTTTTTTTATAAAATTAAAGTAAAACTGAATGCAACAAAACTAATAAATGCAAATGAAACTATTCATATTAAACTAATGCACTAATGCAACTACACTGCAAATAAATAAAACACTTCCTACTATGCAATTTACACACCACCAAAACAGCATAAACTAGAAAATCTCCCCAAACTCAAACGAAACAATGTCCTCATTGTGCTGAAAATAAAGAAAATAAAGAACAGAGGACTTCCCTGATAGGTCAAGCAGTGGACTCGAACTCGTCATCATCATCTGGGGTTGGTGGTGGAAAAACTGGCAATGGCTGCGCCTCTGGAAAATGAACATAATCCATCAACGGTTGCATATTAGAATACATATTTGCTATTGCTTGCGTACAACTCTGCTGATAAGCAAACATATGTTCCTGTCGGTCCGTCAACCGTTGATTCTGCCTCAATATGGTTTTGTGCTGAGAATCGATAAGGCGCTGCAACTCGTGAAATTGAAGACTGAACTTAGCTTTGCCTGTAAAAGTGGACGTCGAAGGACCCGCTACCTCTTCATTGTGCTCCTGCTCCTCACCTTCAGAAGGAGGATGAACAATATATCCCAAGCCACGCAGATGAGACTCACCACCTTCCCACTCCTTATACCTCGCAATAAGTCGGTGGTCCAAAATAAGCAACGATTGTTGAACAGCTTCCTCAGAACTCCAGCGAACGCCCGCTTGAAGACATAGCCCGCAAATCAAAGAGGGGTGTGGCAAACCACCCTGAGTATGTAAGTTTCGCAAGCTACGGCGAATCGACGCCTCAATCACCCCACCCATATTGATCTTTATACCCGTCACAATTACATATAACAACAGAGCCTTTTCCTTTAGGACATCACTCACATGCTGTGATGGCATCAATTTAGCGGACAGAAAGGTATACCATACCTTTCCATAACGACTTAGATCTTTGCTATGGAAAGAAATTGCTGCACGAGGTCCTCGAGATATCCAAGCCGTCCCCGGTTTACACAAATCAGTCACAACCTTCTCCAAATTAGGCCCTTCAGCAAGAAATTGAGAATATCTGCAGCGTCTATCCCTCAAATTATAATATTTGTTGATAGTCTGGGCACTGAACGAAACCTTCTTACCCTTGATTACAACCTCACATGGAGTCGCGTCCTCTGCATTAGCATATAATTCCTTGACGATGGCTATACATGCCGGTTCTGGATGGGTTGTGAATGTCTCCCATCCTCTCTCTACAATCTGCAACATCATCTCACCATCTACCACCTCATCAGGTTGAAGACCGCGCTCGGGAGTTAGAGCTTTACCCGATATATATGAATCAAATCTGTCAGCGGCCTAAGCACTGACGAATTTCCTTCGATCAAATTGCTTTGATGGTGTTGAAGATGAACTCTCACCCCGATGCCTTTTTGGAGCCATGGGTTGCTAATGATGTACTGATATTTTCCCCCCAAACTCAAGGTATAATCACTTCCAATGAACAATGCAGAATACTCTGTGTCTATTAAACGGTTGAACCAGTAAAGAAAAACCCTAGCACTTGTGCATGCAAAGAGAAAAACCCATGTATCTTTATAGTAGAAAACAGAGCAATCCTATTTGGAATGAGATTTGGAGTAAAAATTGTATCAGGGTTTGGTTTTGGAGAGAGGATGGATGTGTTTAGTGATTGAATCCAATTATGGGTAGGAGAAGAAAAGAAATTGGAAGGAGAATGGGTGTGGGGAAGTTTGGTTGGTGTAGGAGAGGGAAGAAAATAGCTTTTGGTAAGTAGAATTAGATTAGGAATGAAAAAACTGATTTATGAACGAAATTTTAAAATTGGATTCCGCGATTCTCGCCGGGGCGAGAACTTTTGTCTTGGAATCTCGCCGGGGCGAGAAAGTCCAGAGAGGTTTGGGCTGGGGCAAGAAATTTTTGCACTGGAGCGAGGAATTACAGAGGGGTTATCGCCGAGGCGAGACTTCTTAGTTCATTTTTCTCGCCAGGGCGAGAACTCTGGTTTTTGAAAGTTGGTTTTTTTCCTCTTTTCTTCAACTAACGCCATCCCAAACATTACTCTTTCTACTCATGCATTCCTCAAAGGCTTGTCCCTGCTCAACACAAAGTAACATGGATTAGTACACTACGCGAGATTGAAGAAATATTGCAATTCAGGAACAAATGAACTACTAATTCTACTAACTAGAAACAAAATTATTAACTACGCTATATCTACTAAAGCAATAAAATAACTTGATTGGGTTGCCTCCCATCAAGCGCTTGGTTTATAGTCGTCAGCCCGACTTTCTCTACGGTCTCATGCATCAGTCTGATCGAGCGAAGTGAGATAAATCGATGATGCTTGTTGATCCACATCGTCTCCCCAATAGTGTTTAAGTCGTTGACCATTGACCTTAAATGTGCGCTTTGTGTTTGGTTCTTCAACCTCGATTGCCCCGTGGGGAGCTACAGCAGTGACAACAAAAGGACCTGACCATCTAGACTTTAGCTTCCCAGGAAATAACCTCAATCTGGAGTTGAACAACAATACCGTCTGACCTGGTTCAAATTTCCGCTCACTTATTCGCTTGTCATGCCATCTCTTGACTTTTTCTTTATACAGCTTAGCATTCTCATACGCTTGGTGTCGAAATTCCTCCATCTCATTCAATTGAAGCAACCTTTTCTCGCCAGCTGCTTGTAAATCAAAGTTCAACTTTCGAATAGCCCAATATGCATTATGCTCAAGCTCGACCGGTAAATGGCACGCTTTTCTGTAGACCATGTGATACGGTGACATTCCAATAGGATCCTTGAAGGCCGTTCGATACGCTCATAAAGCATCGTCTAACTTCATTGCCCAATCCTTAAGAGATGGATTCACCACTTTCTCCAGAATTTGCTTAACTTCACGATTTGACACCTCTGCTTGGCCATTTGTTTGAGGATGATAAGCCGTGGCAATCCTGTGTTTGACTCCATACTTTGCTAGCAATTTGGTGAACTGCTTATTGCAAAAATGGGTACCTTTGTCACTGATTATGGCCCTTGGTGTACCGAATCGGGTAAAAATATTCTTCCTCAAGAATCATAAAACCACTTTGGCGTCATTCGTGGGTAAAACAGCTGCTTCAACCCATTTTGATACGTAATCCATTGCCAAAAGTATGTACTGATTGTTGAAAGATGACGGAAATGGACCCATAAAATCAATACCCCATACGTCGAAAAGTTCAACTTCAAGAATAGTGTTAAGAGGCATTTCATGTCGTTTTGATATATTTCCAACCCGTTGACATCTGTCGCACTTTAGAACAAAGAGGTGGGCATCCTTGAACAATGAAGGCCAGAAGAAACCTGATTGGAGCACTTTCACCGCTGTTCTATCTCCCCCATAGTGTCCCCCATACTCTGAAGAATGGCACCGATTTAAGATATTTTCCGTCTCTTCACGTGGCATGCAACGTCGTATCATTTGAACCGCACAAGTCTTGAAGAGAAATGGTTCATCCCAGAGGTACTGTTTGACATCATGAAAAAATTTCTTTCTTTGTTGAGAATTCAAATCCGGTGGGAGTACATTACTGACTAGGTAGTTCACGTAATCAGCATACCAAGGCACTTCGATGTTGATACGGAATAGCTGCTCATCCGGAAATAGCTCATTGATCACTACATCATCCTTCTTCTGAATTTCTGAATTTTCTAACCTTAAAAGATGATCAGCCACCTGATTCTCCGTACCTTTTCTATCTCGAATTTTCAGGTCGAATTCTTACAAAAGAAGGACCCATCAAATCAACCTTGGTTTGGCATCCTTCTTTGCAATCAAATATTTGATGGCTGAATGATCAGTGTAGACTATCACCTTGGTTCCAATCAGATATGCTCGAAATTTATCAAAGGCAAATACTACTGCAAGTAACTCTTTTTCTATAGTGGTGTAATTCAATTGTGCATCAGTGAGTGTCTTACTTGAGTAGTAAATGGTATGAAAAATCTTATCCCTTCGCTGACCCAACACAGCTCCCACTGCATAATCACTTGCGTCACACATCAACTCAAATGGCACTGTCCAATCAGGAGCAACTATGATCGGTGCTGTGACTAACTTCTTTTTCAGTACTTCAAAAGCCTCAATGCATGACTGATCCATCTTGAAAGGAACATCTTTCTCAAGGAGTGCACATAATGGTTTGAAATTTTGGAAAAATCCTTGATAAATCGTCTGTAGAAGCCTGCATGTCCGAGAAAACTCCTTATGCCCTTTACAGATGTAGGTGGCGGCAGCTTTTCAATTGCTTCAATCTTCGCTTTATCTACTTCCAAACCTGCAGCTGACACTTTATGATCCAAAATAATTCCTTCTTGCACCATAAAGTGGCATTTTTCCCAGTTAAGCACCAGATTTGTTTCCACACAACGCTTCAACACTAAGATGAGATTGTTAAGGCACAAATCAAAACTATCACCGAATACGGAAAAATCATCCATAAATACCTCCAAATTCTGCTCAACCATATCCGAGAAAATAGCCATCATACATCGCTGAAATGTAGCCGGTGCATTGCATAGCCCGAAAGACATTTTTCGGAATGCAAACGTTCCATAAGGGCATGTAAAAGTCGTTTTCTATTGGTCTTCCGGAGCTATTACTATCTGGTTATATCCTGAGTATCCGTCAAGAAGGCAGTAAAATTGATGACCCGACAACCTATCCAACATCTGATCAATAAATGGCAGTGGAAAGTGATTCTTGCGTGTCGCTTTATTCAACTTGCGGTAATCCATACACACTCGCCAACTTGTAACTGTTCTTGTAGGAATGAGTTCATTATTTTCGTTCTCAACCACTGTCATTCTCCCTTTTTTTGGCACACACTGTACAGGACTTACCCAAGAACTGTCTGAAATCGGATAGATAATACCGACATCTAACCACTTGATGATTTCCTTCTTCACTACTTCCTTCATGATCGGATTCAATCTTCTTTGCTGCTCAATAACTGTTTTTGCTCCCTCTTCAAGTAAAATTTTATGCATGCAAAATTGTCCACCCAATTGCGGTTTTATACTCGCACAAAACCCTTAACAGTTTTTCTTCTTGAGGTTCATTCAAATAAGCAGAAACTATTACTGGTAACATGTCAGAATCTCCCAAGTAAGCATACCTTAGATGAGATGGAAGAGGTTTGAGTTCAAGCATAGGTGGTTCCTGTAACGGACGATTTAATTGCGTCGTGATTCTGGGGACAAAATCCTTTTAAGGAGGGAAAGATGTAACGAATGCAATTTTTGTGATTGAATAAAAATATTTATTGAGTTATATAAATATTTTTATTAATTTATTGAGCTAAATAAATAATTTATTAAGTTTTTGTGGAATGGGTATATGTTAAGTTTAATAATGTTAAATGTTATTTGAATGTGATTTGTTATGTTTATTCTAATTTAGTTTAATAATTAAATTAGATGATGAAAAGGTTTATTTGAATAAATGATTTATTTGAATAAGAGAATTTATTTGGTATTATTGTTATTTGTTAAATGAAATTATTAATTTAGTTAGTAAGGTTTAATTGAATTTATTTAATAATAAGTTCAATTAAATTAGAAGTGTGACATTTTAAACTATATGTTATAATAGTTTATTAAAATAAATGAGAAAGTGTTTAATTCAGTTTTACCAAACAAGGCCCTATGACCTTTGTTTGGAAATAATGGGTTATTTTAATTTTGTTTTACCAAACAAGGCCTTAAGACCTTTAGTTAGAATAATGGATTATTTTTAATCTTGCTTTGCCAAACAAGCCTTATGGCTTTTTGAATTATTGTAACTGATAGATTAATAACAATTTACGTTATCAGTTTATTTTCCATCAGTTTTATTTTTTTTAAACTATGTCAGTTGTAAAAAGAAAAGAAAAGACAGAAGAAAAAGAAAAGAACAGAGTTGAGAGAGAACTCTATGAATTTGAGAGTTGAGAGAAAAGAGAGAATTGGGAAGAAGAGTTTGGAAATTGAAGGTAGAAATTCTAAAACCCAAGGAGATTAATCAAAGTAATAGAAGGTATAACTTTTCACTGTATTTTAGTTCTCTGTATAAAATCTATTGGTTTAAAATATGAATTTCTTGGTAGTAAATATGTTTTAGATGATTATATGATGATTATGTGATGATTATAAATTAAATTGAAGGTGTTAATTTATGAATGTATGTTTAGAATTAAGTTTTGGTTTTCACAGAGTTTTATTTCATGTATGGTATATATATATATATATATATATATAGAATTGATGTTTAATTTGATTATTAATCGGTTAATTGATGTTTGATTATGATTATATGATGAAAAATAAGAATAATGCAAGAAGAATGGTTTTAATTGGTTGAAAGATGAAGTTACAGAGTTTAATTTTATTGATATGGCTAAAGTATGAATATTTTTCATAAACAGTGAAATTTTGGGTTTGTAATTGGTTGATTATGTGTTTTATAATGGTTAGAGTGGTTAGAAACATGTTGGGTAATTATTTTCTAGCATGTTGGATGTCTGGGTATATTTAGTTTGTGTACTAGATGGTAAAATTCGGAAAATTTGGCCAAAATTGGCCTAAGTTTTCACTGGTTCGCGAGCTGGGGAAGGCGACTGCCGAGTCTCTCGCCCCGGCGAGAAAAATGCAAAGGAATCTTCGCCCCGGCGAAGTCTCGCCCCGGCGAGCTTTTTGTATAGTGAATTCTCGCCCCGGCGAGAGTTTTGTTCAGGGAATTCCCGCCCCGACAAGGAACAGTAACTGAAATATTTTTTTTTTATATTTTTTTATTATGATGTCGTGTGCATGATTAAAGCTTAGATTAAAGTATTTAATAATACTACAATGAGTGGTAAGTGAATATTTAATGAATATCAAACGACATTTGATATATTAAATGGTTGGAGTAAGAATAAATCCTAAAGTGTGTATATTTTTCTGTAACTAATTATGTTGCCATTTTATAATTAAATGTATAGGTTATTTAAGGATCGTGAGATATTTAATTTGTAATCTACGCTTGAGGCAAGTTATTCTTTCCTTTTAACTTGTTAATTTATTCAATGCAAGTTTATTTATATTGCGCAAGCTTATGGCCTTAGCTTATTGATATTCAAGCAAGGTTACTATCATGTTACGTACTTAAGCTTTATTCCAATCATTGTTTGTTATTCAAATTTCGAGTATAGTTTCTATTGAACAAACTCTATTGATGAACTAGACTAGCAAACCCTTATTGATTCAGCTAGTCCTTAGTTGATGAGCGATTTCAAAGACTTAGAATATTTTCTATACTTGTTCCAAGCCAAGTTCCTTTTGGTATGGATTCAGACGATAAACTGAGATGAACAACCCTAATATAGGGGATTACTTACGCAACAGCGTTAAAATGTTTGTGCACAATACATTGTATAAAAGGGCTGATCCCCCTGAGTACGAGATGTTGGTCCATAGTCTATATGACTGTTAAAGGTTACAGTAGAAATACTTGTTAACCTAGGACATAGTTAGAGGTCTTGTGACCCTCAGATATAATTTCTAAATATTGAAATCTATTTTTCCTTGAATCAAGCATTTAGACGAGCTTTTAAACTTTGATCATTTATTGACTGAGATTCAGAAAACTATTATTCCTCAGTTGAAATCCATTTCATTTAAATATTATTGTTATTGTACTTGTGAGCAATTGTTTGCTCACTCTTGCACTAATCATTGCAGCTAAACCAGAAAAGCAGGACGAGCCATCCACGAGTAAAGGCAAGGGCAAGATGCCAAAGTAGCAAGAGATTTATTATCCACTTGATGTTTATTTGTATCAAAGACTTGTTTAAAATTATGTTTTATTCCGCAGTGATGTATTAAGGTTAAGATAACCTGGGATTTGATTGTTTTAGAGTTTGGTGATGTAACCCATTTTGGGAAGATGTTTCTTTAAGTTTATTTAATTGTTCTTAATTATGGGTAGATAGATGTGAATGAATGAGATAGTGAACACCAAATCTGTGGGAATTAAGTACCTGGATTTGGGGGTGTCTCAGTTCCTCCACTAACGTTTTGGACCTCTTTTCTCCTTCTTTCGGCCGGTCAAGTGTATCAAATTGCCTGCTGAATTTTCGAGAGATGGGTAATACATCTAATACCTTGACATAATCCCACTCATCCAAATAATCAAAAATGTCTATTCCAACCAAGGCAGCTTCTAATGGATCTTCTATATAACTGGCTTCAGTCCTTTCGGTCACTATTTCATCAATTAGGTCTATCTGTAAGCACTCTTCGCCTTCCTTAGGGAATTTCATTGGTTTGAGCACATTGAAGGTGACTTCCTGATCTTGCACTCTCATTATCAATTCACCTTTCTGAACATCTATCAGAGTTCTCCCTGTTGCTAAGAACAGACGACCTAATATAATGGGAATTTCCTTATCCTCTTCGTAATCCAAAATGATAAAGTCAGTCGGGAAGATGAATTTATCGACCTTAACCAAAATGTCTTCCACAGTACCCCTTGGGTATGTTACTGACCTGTCTGTCAATTGCAAGCTGATATTTGTCGGTTTTGGTGCCTTTAGCCCTAACTGAGTGTAAACTGATAACGACATTAAATTGATACTGGCTCCTAAGTCACACAATGCCCTTCCAGAAAACTGGTTACCAATTACACGTGGAATGGTGAAGCTTCCTGGATCCTTTAATTTGGGTGGCAGTTTATTCTGTAAGATTGCACTGCATTCTTCGGTTAATGCCACCGTCTCAAATTCTCCCAATCTTCTCTTCTTCGACAAGACCTCCTTCATGAATTTTGCGTAGCTGGGCATCTGTTCCAGGGCTTCTACAAATGGTATATTGATGTGCAGTTTCTTGAAAACATCTAAGAATCTGAAAAATTACTTATCTAACTTGGCTTTCTGCAATCTCTGAGGAAATGGGATGGAAGGCACTACACTGTCTGGCTTGAGTTCTTTTGCTTTGGCCTCCAACCCTGTATCCTTCACCCCACTTATCTCTTTCTCTTCTTCATTTTCCACAACTTTTTCTGGTTTCGATTTTCTTTCAACCGTATCCAGAAGCTCTTTTCCACTTCTTAAGGTTACAACCTTGCAGTGTTCTTTTCCATCCATCCTTGGATTCATCTCTGTGTCGCTTGGAAGTGCTCCTTGTGGCCGACTATTCAGCACGTGAGCTAATTGTCCCAGTTGATTCTCCAAATTCCTGATCGACACTACTTGGTTTTTCACATTCAAATCTACCTGAGTTAACAGCTTATCTTGATCATTCATTCTCTTCTCAGATGCTGTAATGAATCTTGCCAACGATTCTTCTAAACTCGGTTTTCTCTCTACCTATTGTGAAACTTGATTCTGAAAGCCTGGGGGGTTTTGTGGCCTTGGAGCTTGGTTTTGAACCTGAGCATTATTACTCCACAAGAAACCCGGATGATTCCTCCACCTCGAATTATAAGCATTCTGGTATGGCTGCTGCGGTCTATTATAGCTTCCTATGAACTGTACTTACTCTACATTAATGGCACATTGATCCGTAGCATGATTTCCTGCACACAATTCACAAATCATCGCCACTTGTTGAGTTGCTTGTGGTCCCCATGATTCAATCTTTTTCGTTAAGGCTACCATCTGTGCTGATAAGGCTGTTACTGCATCTACTTCAAAATTCCCAGCTGCTTTCGGTGCAGTTACCCTTGCAGTAGGCCACTGGTAATTATTGGTAGGCATGGTTTCTAACAACTTAAATGCTTCATCAAAATTCTTAGCCATGAGTGCCCCTCCTGCAGCTGCGTTAATGCTTGTTCGGGTGTTACTACTTAACCCGTTATAACGTAGTTAATAATTTTTTTGATTTAGCGTAGTTAATAATTTTGTTTCTAGTTAGTAGAATTAGTAGTTCATTTGTTCCTGAATTGCAATATTTCTTTAATCTCGCGTAGTGTACTAATCCATGTTACTTTGTGTTGAGCAGGGACAAGCCTTTGAGGAATGCATGAGTAGAAGGAGTAATGTTTGGAATGGCGTCAGTTGAAGAAAAGAGGAAAAAAAACCAACTTTCAAAAACCAGAGTTCTCGCCCCGGCGAGAAAAATGAACTAAGAAGTCTCGCCCCGGCGAGAACCCCTTTGTAATTCCTCGCTCCAGCGAAAAAATTTCTCGCCCTAGCCCAAACCTCTCTGGACTTTCTCGCCCCGACGAGATTCCAAGGCAAAAGTTCTCGCCCTGACGAGAATCGCGGAATCTAATTTTAAAATTTCGTTCCCAAATAAGTTTTTTCATTCCAAATCTGATTCCACTTACCAAAAGCTATTTTCTTCCCTCTCCTACACCGACCAAACTTCCCCACACCCATTCTCCTTCCAATTTCTTTTCTTCTCCTACCCACAATTGGATTCAATCACTAAACACATCCATCCTCTCTCCAAAACCAAACCTTGATGCAACTCTCACTCCAAATCTCGTTCCAAATAGGATTGCTCTGTTTTCTACTATAAAGATACATGGGTTTTTCTCTTTGCATGCACAAGTGCTAGGGTTTTTCTCTACTGGTTCAACCGTTCAATAAACACAGAGTATTCTGCATTGTTCATTGGAAGTGATTATACCTTGAGTTTAGGGGGAAAAATATCAGTACATCATTAGCAACCCATGGCTCCAAAAAGGCATCGGGGTGAGAGTTCATCTTCAACACCATCAAGGCAATTTGATCGAAGGAAATTCATCAGTGCTAAGGCCAGTAACAGATTTAATTCATATGTATCGAGTAAAGCTCTAACTCCCGAGCGCGGTCTTCAACCTAACGAGGTGGTATATGGTGAGATGATGTTGCAGATTGTAGAGAGAGGAAGGGAGATATTCACAACCCATCCAGAACCGGCATGTATAGCCATCGTCAAGGAATTCTATGCTAATGCAGAGGACGCGGCTCTATGTGAGGTTGTAATCAGGGGTAAGAAGGTTTCGTTCAGTGCCCAGACTATCAATGAATATTATAATTTAAGGGATGAACGCAGCAGATATTCTCAATTTCTTGTTGAAGGGCCTAATTTAGAGAAGGTAATGACTGATTTGTGTAAACCGGGGACGGCTTGGATATATCGAGGACCTCGTGCAATAATTTCTTTGCATAGCAAAGATCTAAGTCGTTATGGAAAGGTATGGTATACCTTTCTGTCCTCCAAATTGACGCCATCACAACATGTGAGTGATGTCCCAAAGGAAAAGGCTCTGTTGTTATATACAATTGTGACGGGTATAAAGATCAATGTGGGTGGGGTGATTGAGGCGTCGATTCGCTGTAGCTTGTGAAACTTACATACTCAGGGTGGGTTGCTACACCCCTCTTTGATTTGCGGGCTACGTCTTCAAGCGGGCGTTCACTGGAGTTCTAAGGAAGCTGTTCAACAACCGTTGCTTATTTTGGACCACCGACTTATTACGAGGTATAAGGAGTGGGAAGGTGGTGAGTCCCATCCACGTGGCTTGGGATATATTGTTCATCCTCCTTTTGAAGGTGAGGAGCAGGAGCCCGACGAAGAGGTAGCGGGTCCTTCGACGTCCACTTCTACAGGCAAAGCTAAGTTCAGTCTTCAATTTCGTGAGTTGCAGTGCCTTATCGATTCTCAGCACAAACATATTGAGGCAGAATCAACGGTTGACGGACCGACAGGAACATATGTTTGCTTATCAGCAGAGTTGTACGCAAGCAATAGCAAATATGTATTCTAAAATGCAACCGTTGATGGATTATGTCCATTTTCCAGAGGCGCAGCCATTGCCAGTTTTTCCACCACCAACCCCAGATGATGATGACGAGTTCGGGCCCACTGATTGACCTGTCAGGGAAGTCCTCTGTTCTTTATTTTCTTTATTTTCAGCATAATGAGGACATTGTTTTGTTTGAGTTTGGGGGGATTTGCTAGTTTATGCTGTTTTGGTGGTGTGTAAATTGCATAGTAGGAAGTGTTTTATTTATTTGCAGTGTAGTTGCATTAGTGCATTAGTTTAATATGAATAGTTTCATTTGCATTTATTAGTTTTGTTGCATTCAGTTTTACTTTAATTTTTAAAAAAAATAAAATAAAATAAAAACCCAAAAATATGGTAGAGTAAGATCATATAGAATTGCATTTCGTAGGGATACTTAAGCAATGAATTAATGTAAATCATGTAGGGAAGGCCGATGATGAAACTTTGATCAGTTCTTAATTAGTTTAACAAGATGGATGGGGAATGCTACGTCAGGAGTTTGACTTTTTCTAGTTGTGTTTACTTGGGACCCTTGGTTTTTAATTACTCACGATTGTGTGTTGAATTGGTCAGAATTTGGTTCAATTTTTGTATTAAGTGCTCGTTAAGGATATATTGACTTTTAGCACTTGTTGGATTGAAAAAAAATGTTGTTGAATAAACACTGCTTCGATGTCTGTCTAAATTGCAAGAAAAGAAAAAAAATATGTAAAAAGGGAAGGATATAGACAGATAAGAGCAGATCTTGGCTAGTTTATCTTTGTGGCCGGTGTCATTTGAATAAGTAAGCCCTTAGGATGTGTCTTTACACTTAACGCCCTAAAATCGTCTAGTTTGAGAGTCGTTGGTCGAAAGTTCGTTACACGGGTGGCGTTGAAAAGCCTAATAAAGATGAACATTGCACAAGTCAAGAGAAAAAAAATTATATTGACGAGATGGAGCGTAAAACGCACTCGTTAATTAAAACAAATGTGAAACGTGAAGACAAGTGGGTAAAAGTAGAACTTGAAAGTAAAAACATGCACACTTATCTTTCTCTGAGCACGGTGATACTAAGGGTTGAATTCAGGTTTAGATTGATTTGATATTTGCACACACACACATGGAAGGGTTGAGAGTAAATTATAACTGAGGATAGTTGGATTGTTGATGGTGCAAGAGGTTGAAGTTCTGTTGAATTGTTAGATACTAATTTCTGAGGCTGTATTTTTATGATGTATGTTGATCAATTGCTTGAGTATGAACAGTCATGCATGTGCATTCATGTAGGTAGTTAGTTTAGTTATGCATTCATTTTTGTTTTTGCTTGAGGACAAGCAAAGTTTTAAGTTTGGGGGTATTTGATGAGTGGGTTTTAACCTATGAGTTAAATACATATTTGGCTTAATTCTTTACAATCTTTAAGTGTTTCTAGTATCTTTTTATTTATTTTGGTGTTGCTTTTGTAGGTTGAGACTGGCTGCAGATTGGATAAAGAACAAAGAATGTGGTGTAGAGCATTCTCGTCGGGGCGAGATTTTAGAGCTTGATTTCTCGTCGGGGCGAGATTTTGTGAAGGAATTCTTCACCGGGGTGAGGATGCAGCTGGAGGAAAAAGAAGTTGATGTTTAACAAGGTCAGTTATTTAGGAGTTTGATGCTAACAAGGATTCTTTTGACTAATCTGATGAGGAGATATAAGAGACATATGAAGGCATGAACAAAGGATATAACGCATTGGCAATACCAACACGGAGATTGAATTTTCAGAGCTGAGCAAGAAAATTGGAGATCAGGACAAGTATTGTGAAGAATTCAGATTGGCGGATTGAAGATTAGAAATTTCATTGAGTTTTCTTTTAATCTTTTATCTCTGATTTGTAATTAATTATGATGACGTATTTTGGAATTCTAGCTTTTATTTTCAGTATGAACTAAACCTTTAATTAAGGCTACAATTGAACCAGTTATGCTTATGAATTAATTATCTGCTTTGAGTCCAGTTATTTATTCAATTCGAGTTGTCTATCTTATTCTATGCTTATTGATTAATTGTTTGGCCAATAATTAGCGGAATATTCTAGGTGAATTCGGGAGATAAAATCTAGGATTAGATCTGAATATGATAGCATGTATTCTTAATTATTTGCATGTGTTAAATAATTAGGGTTGTAAAGTGAATAGGGATATCTCTTTGTTGCATGTAACTGTTGGGAATTGATGCTTAATGAATTTAATCCTTTAGTTTTTCATAGGAATATCGCAGAGTTAATTGGATTAGATAAATTTATTTGATCACTTGGAAAAGGATTTATAAATACAATTGAATTCCTGTTAACAACTCCATTGAAATAAATAATTGGATGATGTAGTTAGATTAGTTTATGTCATATAATTGGGGATATTGTAGTCTTAAGTTTTTAAATCTGAATTGCAACCTTCGTGTTAGTTATTGATCTTAGTTTCAATTTAATTAGTTTCAATCAATATTCAAATCGTGATAGTTTAATAGAATAGCAGTAATCTAGATTGATAGTTGAAGATATAAAACACGATAATTCCCTGTGGGTTCGACGCTCTATCTTATCACTTTATTACTTGTTGATCGTGTATACTTGCACGTAATTGTTGATTATGAAATCGGACAACAAGTTTTTGAATTGAAATCAGGACTAATACACCGTTTGCCTACTTTTCCTGGTCTTACAGGTGAAGATCCATACAAGCATCTAAAGGAGTTCCATGTGGTGTGTTCCACCATAAAACCACAAGGAGTAACAGAGGAACAAATCAAGCTTAGAGCTTTTCCATTCATTAGCAGACTTGGCAAAGGACTGGTTATACTATTTTCCTTCAGGATCAATTTAGTCACGGAACGATATGAAAAGGCTGTTCTTGAAAAAGTTCAAGAGTTGCCAACATAAGGAAATAGATATGTGGCATCAGACAATTCAATGGAGAAACTCTCTATGAGTATTGAAAAAGATTTAAGAAGTTGTGTTATAGTTGTCCACCTCACCAAATTGATGATCAACACTTGATTCAATACTTCTACGAGGGACTGTTGCCAATGGATTATGATTAATGCAACAAGTGGAAGAGCACTAGTTGATAAGACACATGAGGCTGCAAGAAACTTAATTGAAATATGGCAGCTAATTTACAGCAGTATGGAACCAGAATGGATCATATATCCAAAAAGGTGAATGAGGTAAGCACTTGTAATCTTGAACGTCAAATTCTGACTTAACTGTTATGGTTCATCAAATGGCTGCAGGGAATATGATAGTAGCAAAAGTGTGTGGAATCTGTTCACTGTCAGGGCATACTACAGATGTTTATCCAACACTGCAAAAATATGACATTGTTTAACAAGTCAATGTCGTGGGGTATTTTCCAGGACAACACCAACATTAATATGATCCATATTCCAACACTTATAATTCAGGATGGAGAGATCATCCCAACTTGAGCTATGGAAGTACTAGGCCACCAGTGCAGAATATCTTTCCAAATGGGCAGATAGATTTTCAACTAGCTCAGCAGCAGTACCAACCTAGACAAGGAGCACTTGCCAGTCCTAGAACATCACTTGAGGACATGTTCAAGGCTTTCATGACCCAGACACAATAGTTCCAACAAGAAACAATGACTTTCATACATAATCTGAAGAATCAAGTGAGTCAGCTGGCTACCATAGTTGGTAGATTGGACTCTCAAGGCTTAGGGAAGTTACCTTCTCAGACAGTTGTCAATTTAAGAGAGAATATAAGTGCAATTACCTTGAGAAGTGTTGAGGAGGTAGGGAATCAAAAAAAGATAGTACCTACATTGCAAACTAAGGCAGACAATGGTAATGTAGACAATTGGGCTATGCATGACCATGATGTTCCCAAGCATAAATTTTCACCTCTCTTTGAGTATAAACTAGTACTTCATTTTCCTCAAGCTTTAATAGTGAACGAAAATTTTGGAAAAAATTTAGAGCTGTATGAAAAATTTCTGGAAGAGCTAGCGAAAAGGGAACAAGAATTTAATAATGATGAGAAGAAGGCCAAGGAGAAGACAGAGACGACCAAGGTAATGCCTAACTCTTCTGTTCAGGTTGAAATTAACCCTTCATTTTTTCCGCCTAGGAATTCAAAGCCTAAGAAGGAGGAGTAAGAGAAAGAGGTATAGGAAACAGTTCACAAGGTTGAGGAAATTTTTGAGCAAACGGATAAGGAGAATTTACAGGTTGTAATTACCAACAGTATGAAATTGGATAAAGAAGAAGAAATTGAGCAGAGTCCAGATCTGAAGGAGGCTATAACTGCATTACATTCTTTACTAAAAATTTCAGATAAGTATGCAGTATATTCTAGTCAATTACTTATTCCTCACAAGAAATTATTACCTTCTGTTGTGCAAGCTCCTACTCTGGATTTGAGATCATTACTAATTCATTTGAAGTATGAATATCCAATTACGTAGATTGAGAGGCTCGTGTCGGCTAAACGATATTAATTAAATGCGCTGCTTGGGAGGCAACCCAAGATATCAGATTTGATTCTCTTTCCCCTTTTTACTTTTTAGTTGCATGTTATTTAGTTACTTCTTCTTTGCATAATTTTCTTACATTGGGGATAATTTAAGGTTTGAGTGTGGGGGAGGGGTTTAGGTTATGCTAGGATTTAGTCTGTTTGAAGATTTAGTCTGTTTTGGGGGAAAATTGAAAATTTTGAAAAAAATTGACTATACGACTGCATCTGTTACTCTACGATCGTAGTATTTGGCTAAGCTTTTGAAGGTTAAAATTGTAGAGTGAAAATTGATGCTGATTTGCAGAATTTGATTGATGCTTAATTAATTGATGAATGATGATGATTGAGTAAGGATCCACAATTGAATTGATGTGAATTTCATTTGTGTTACATGAGTGCTTGCATATGAGATACATGCTTACTTGACTAAGTTATATGTGGAGTCTGACTATGTGCATTGATTTTATGATTTAGAACTTGTTTAACTGCATATGTTGTTTACAGAACCATAATGTAATGGAAAATTGATGAAAGAAGAAAAAAGAAAAGAAAAAGAATCAAAATGATAAATCTTGTGGTGGATTGAGAAGGAGCGTAAAACGTACTCACCCATAAACACATGCAAATAAGTGAGAGGTGATGAGTGGGTTTTATACCTACGAATCAGGTCTTGTTAGACTTAATTATTGCGGTCTTTAAGTATTTTGAGTATTGTTTTAGTATTGTTTTATTCGTTTTTGTGTTTGTTTATTGTAGGATGGAGCTGGAGGGACAAAAGAGTCAATTTGGAGCTTAAAGGATTAAAATTTGACCTGATGGCATTTTTGTAAATCCTGAGGCATGACCTAGCGCCTAGTGCGCTAGGAATTACACTAAGGTAGCGCCAGAGGCGCTAGTGCACGATTTTTGATGCTAAGTTGCAGTTGATTGAGAAAAGAAGAAGCCAATTAGGAAGAGGATTGAAGTTTTCATCAGTTAGAAAAAGAGAAGGAGACTTGAAGAAGGAACTATTAGATTTTCATTCATTCTTCTTCTACTTCTCAAGAGAGATTTGTCAATTTTACTGTGGATTATTATCGTTTGATTGCTGAATTTTGATGTGGGTTTAAGCTTTACTTTGGATTATATTCAACAACTGGGTTTGATTGTTCTATTCTTTCATTATTCAATTGTTTGTTTATTTCTCCATGTGTTGCTTTGATCCCATAATGGTTTTTGGTTCAGTCATGAACTAATTTTCATTATGGGATTCTAACGGATTTTAATATGTAATCTAGTTATAAGCTTGATTGTTGGATTGTTTTACACATCATAAGAAATCTCTATCACGGTTGTTTTACATGTATGAATGATTGATCACCATTCGATTTCAGTGTTTGTATGGAATTGAAAAATAACATATGAGTATGGATTATAATCATGATAGCTTGCGAATATGAGACTTAATTGGATAGCTTAATATTTTGTGAATCAGATAGAAATATACTGTTTCACCGTAAGAGTCAAAATACGGGCTTGTGCTTTAAATTAGTATAATTGCAATTTCACATAGAAATATAGTGATTTTGGTTATAGTGGTGATTACATGGTGTCTATTGATTATGGATACTATGTAAGTAGGTCATAATACATTGACAAATGGTTATGTCTATATCAGTGTCCTTAGCTACTTTTCTGTGATATGTGAACTTTCTAACATGATGGTGGTAATTAGATGAATTACTAAATGAAGTTAGAATCCCATTAATTCCAATTTTGATTTGTTACATTATTATTTGCATCTTAGTTGTTAATTTGTTTAGAATTAATTTTGTTACCAAAATCAAGTCATAAGTTTAGGCAAATAAATATAGTGATAGAATTGATGCATAGTGATTTAATTTAGCACTTTTTCTGTGGGACGATACTCTACTTCATCTGTATTACTTGTTAACACATGTATGCTTGCATGAGTTAGAGCTCTTTTACTAAAGATTAAAAAAGAGCCAAACAAGTTTTTGGCGCCGTTGCCGGGGAAAAGCGTTTAGATTTTTATTATTATCATCAGTTTTAAGCTATATTGTTTGAGTTAGACAAATCTAATCTTTTCTCATTTCTATTTTTGTTTTTATTTTGGTTTCAGGTACTTGTAGAATTTTTATGCACACACGATCATCCAACTCAGAATTGACACCAGCACAGGATAATATTGACGGCAGAGGTTGGAAAGCAAGAGTGCGTAGAAATTTACAAGCACAGTTGGAAGGAACTATACCAAATATGGCGGAAGAACAAAGAGTAGAGCAAAGAGAGGAGCATAAAGCTTTGAGGGACTATTCTATGCCAAACATTAGTGGATTGCAGTCTAGCATAGTCAGACCAGCAATAGCAGCAAATACCTTTGAGATAAAACCAGGAACCATTCAAATGGTGCAGAATTCAGTCCAGTTTAGGGGTGCTGCTACAGACGATCCTAATGAGCATCTCTTAAGTTTCATTGAAATATGCGATACATTCAGGTACAACGGGGTGACGGAGGATGCCATCCGACTAAGACTGTTTCCATTCTCATTGAGGGATAGAGCGAGAAGTTGGCTTCATTCTTTGCCTTCAGGATCAATTACTACATGGGAGGACCTAGCACAGAAGTTCTTAGCCAAGTTTTTCCCCATGGCGAAAACTGCAAAAATGAGGACATCAATCTCTCAGTTTGAGCAAAACAGGGTGAGTCCTTATACGAGGCCTGGGATAGGTACAAGGAGATGCTAAGGAAGTGTCCGCACCATGGGATGCTAGATTGGATGGTGATCAACACATTTTATAATAGATTGGGATGGCAGTCGAGGCAAATGGTAGATGCAGCTGCAGGTGGAGCTTTAGGGGCGAAGAGCTATGATGAAGCTTATAACCTTATCGAGACTATGGCAGCAAATGATTTTCAAAATCCTACAGCCAGAATGCCACAACCTAGAGTTGTAGGTTTGTTGGAAGTGGATGCTATTACCCAGTTGTCAGCATAGATGGTAGCCATGGCAAAGAAAATTGATTCGTTGTCAGAAAGCAAAGCCAAGTCAGTTGCCTTCATATGTGAGATTTGTGCGAGGTCACATTCGACAGATCAATGTGCTATCAACTCGGAGTTAGTGCAGTATGTGAACAGTTACAGGAAAGACCAAGGACAGTTTCAGAACACATACAACCCTAACAACCGTAATCATCCAAACTTTAGTTGGTCAAATAATCAAGGAAATCAGCAGCAACAGTTTCAGCAGAATAATCAGTTTCAGTCTGAGCCAGCGCAGCAACAGTTTGTTCCAAGACCACCGTTTACACTGGGATTTTCTCAACAACAACAACATCCTACTTCATATGCACCTCAGCAAGAAAAGAAATCAGAAATGGAGGAGAAGATGTTGAAGTACATGGCAAATACAGAGGTTATGATCAAAAGCCAGGCAGTGGCTATTAAAAATCTGGAAACTCAAATGAGGCAAATGGCGACTATACTTAACAACAGACCTTAGGGTTCATTTCTAAGTAATACAGAGATAAATCCACAGAGAGAGGGTAAAGAACAGTGTCAGGCCATTACACTCAGATCGGGAAAGCAATATGCAGGAACTGTACCAGGCACAGCAGTACCTAGTTTACAAGGGGGTGACACTGGGGCAGAGATTGAGACAGAAATTGAGGCTGAACAGAAAGAAAAGAATGATGAGTCAGAGTCGCATCAAGTAGAGAAGGATAAAGTGAGTTCAGATAAGAAGCCCGTGAATACAGTACCACAAGTTCACCCTCAGGTTCCGTATCCGCAAAGATTGAACAAACAGAGGGAAGATAAACAGTTTAGTAAGTTTTTGAAGGTTTTTAAGAAACTGCAGATCAACATACCCTTCGCGGAGGCATTGGAACAAATGCCAAGTTACGCAAAGTTTATGAAGGGTATACTGTCAAGGAAGAGAAGATTAGACGAGTTTGAGATAGTGGCCTTGATGGAGGAATGCAGTGCAGTGCTTCAACGTAAACTACCTCCAAAGCTGAAAGATCCGGGCAGTTTCACAATTCCATGTACAATCGGAAAGATGAACTTCAATAAATGTTTGTGTGATCTTAGGGCAAGTATCAACCTGATGCCTTTGTCTGTATTTAGTCAGTTGGGATTGCCGGAGCCAAGGCCAACAAATATTTCCTTGCAGTTAGCTGACAGATCCATCACGTATCCACGGGGGATAGTAGAGGACGTACTGGTAAAAGTGGACAAATTTATCTTTCCGGCGGACTTCATCATCTTGGACTATGAGGAGGACAAGAGTATACCAATCATACTGGAGAGACCATTCCTAGCCACGGGGAGGACTCTGATAGACGTGCAGAAAGGGGAGCTTACAATGCGGGTACATGATCAGGAGGTGAAGTTTAATGTTTTCAAGGCAATGAAGCTCCCAACCGATGAAGAGGAATGCTTCAGAGTTGACTGGGTGGATAGTATAGTGAATGATGAAGTTGAGAGTTTGTTGGGATATGAACCACTGCAGAGAGTGATTGCTGAAGATTCAGATTTGGAGGATGAAGAATGTGCCGAACTTGTGCAATATCTGGATACTACCTCCAAATTCAGAAAATTCAGAACACTTGTCGAGCCACTTACGAAAGCTGGAGAGACGTCGGTAAAGTTGAAACCATCTTTTGAGACACCTCCCGAACTTGAATTAAAACCACTTCCAGATCATCTCAGGTACACATTTTTAAATAAAGATTCAAAGCTACCTGTGATTATTTCTTCTGCACTAACATCTTTTCAAGAGGAAAAACTGCTACGAGTGCTTAGAGAGTTCAAATCAGCTATTGGATGGACCATAGCAGATATCAAAGGGATAAGCCCTTCTTTTTGCATGCATAAGATCCTGCTAGAAGATGGTAGCAAGTCGACGGTTGAGCAGCAAAGAAGGCTTAATCCGATAATGAAAGAAGTGGTCAAGAAAGAGGTATTGAAATGGCTGGATGCAGGAATAATCTACCCGATTTCAGACAATTCATGGGTGAGCCCCGTGCAGTGCGTACCAAAGAAGGGTGGTATGACCGTTGTCACTAATGAGAATAACGAGCTGATCCCAACGCGAACAGTAATGGGGTGGAGAATCTACATGGACTACCGCAAGCTTAACAAAGCTACAAGGAAGGACCATTTTCCACTTCCGTTTATCGATCAGATGTTGGACAGACTGGCGGGTCATGAGTATTATTGCCTTCTGGACGGGTATTCAGGCTACAATCAGATTATGATAGCTCCAGAAGACCAGGAAAAGACTACTTTTACATGTCCTTATGACACTTTTGCCTTCAAAAGGATGTCTTTCGGGTTATGCAATGCTCCAGCCACCTTTCAGAGATGTATGACAGCAATTTTTTCAGACATGGTCGAACAGAATGTTGAGGTATTCATGGACGATTTCTCGGTATTTGGTGATTCTTTCGATTTATGCCTTGAGAATTTGGTGATGGTTTTAAAAAGATGTGTTGAAACGAATCTAGTACTGAATTGGGAAAAGTGCCACTTTATGGTACAAGAAGGCGTTATATTGGGACACACAGTTTCTAAGAAGGGAATTGAGGTGGATAGGGCTAAGCTGGAAACTATTGAGAACTTACCTCCACCTACTTCAGTAAAAGGTGTCCGCAGTTTTCTTGGACATGCAGGCTTCTACCGCAGATTCATCAAGGACTTCTCCAAGATAGCTAAACCACTGTGCAGTTTATTGGAGAATGATGCATAGTTTAATTTCGATGAGGCTTGCATGAGGGCATTTGCGCACTTAAAGGGAAAAGTAACTTCAGCATCAGTTATCACTGCACCAGATTGGGGTTTGCCGTTTGAGCTAATGTGTGATGCCAGTGATTACGCCGTAGGGGCTGTTTTGGGGCAAAGGAAGGAGAAGATGTTTCATGTGATATACTATGCCAGTAAGACCCTTACAGATGCACAGTTAAATTATACCACCACAGAAAAAGAGTTATTGGCAGTGGTGTATGCCTTTGATAAATTTTGGTCATATCTGATAGGCACAAAAGTGATAGTGTACACGGATCACTCGGCAATCCGACATTTAGTGGCAAAGAAGGATGCAAAGCCCAGGTTGATCAGGTGGATTTTATTATTGTAGGAGTTTGATTTGGAGATCAAGGACAGGAAGGGTACCGAAAACCAAGTGGCAGACCACTTATCTCGACTCGAGAATTCGGAAAGGGAGATAGACGGCAAAGTTGCAATTAATGAATCCTTTCCGGATGAGCAGTTATTTGTGGTGCAAGGGGAAGTGCCATGGTTTGCTGATTACGCGAACTATTTGGTGAGTAAGATGATACCTTCTGACTTGGTGGGGCATCAAAAGAAGAAATTTCTGCATAACGTCAAATGGTATATATGGGATGAGCCGTATTTGTTTAAATAGTGTGCAGATCAAATGATAAGAAGGTGTATCCCGTATAGCGAGACCGAGGGGATTCTACAGGATTGCCATTCTTCTGTATATGGAGGTCACTATGGAGGAGAGAGAACAACGGCTAGAGTACTACAAGCAGGATTTTATTGGCCGACAATTTTTAAGGATGCCTACAGTTTTGTCCAGAGGTGTGATAGATGTCAGAGAGTGGGAAACATTTCAAAGAGGAATGCAATGCCTTTGAATACAATCCTCGAAGTAGAAGTTTTCGATGTATGGGGGATTGATTTCATGGGCCCTTTTGTGTCTTCGTGCGGTAATCTCTACATCTTGCTAGCAGTTGACTATGTGTCGAAATGGGTAGAAGTGGCAGCACTCTCGACAAATGATGCCAAGGTAGTCCTAAAGTTTTTACATCGAACTATTTTCACTAGATTTGGGACTCCGAGGGCCATTATTAGTGATGAAGGTACGCACTTCTGCAACAGATAGTTTACAGCTTTGTTGGCTAAGTATGGGGTGAATCATCGTATTGCTACAACTTATCACCCACAGACGAACGACCAAGCTGAAGTGTCCAATCGGGAAGTCAAAAGAATCCTCGAAAAAATTGTGAATCCGACGAGGAAGGATTGGGCTTTAAAGCTGGATGATGTTGTGTGGGCGTATAGGACTACTTACAAAACTCCGTTGGGCATGTCACCGTTTCAGCTGGTTTATGGAAAAGCTTGTCATCTCCCTATGGAGCTAGAGCACAAGGCGTATTAGGCAATTCGAAAGTTGAACTTTGATTCGACAGCTTCATGGGAGAAGCGCTTACTCCAAATCAATGAGTTGGACGAATTCCGATTACGGGCTTATGAAAACTCGAGGCTGTACAAGGAGAAGGTGAAGAAATGGCATGATCGTAAGATCATAGAAAGAACATTTGAACCGGGACAAAGGGTTTTACTTTTCAACTCCAGACTTAAACTTTTTCCTGGGAAGTTGAAATCAAGATGGTCAGGACCATTCACAGTGAAAACGGTCTTTCCGCATGGTGCAATTGAAGTATATGATAAATTCCCGGACCAGTCGTTCAAGGTGAATGGACAGCGGTTGAAGCATTATTTCGGGGATGAGGTGGACAGACAGAAAGTCACCTTAATCCTTTCTGCGACATGAGATTTAGAGACAGTCAAGCTAATTGACTATAACTTAGCGCTATCTGGGAGGCAACCCAGCGTTTTAATTTTCTGTTTTTCTTTTATTTATTCAATTATTTTCTAAAAAAAAAAAGAGTTTTGCAACTAATTTTGGATTTTGGGTTGATGAGTTTGCAGGTAGAAGCTTGACCTGGACAAAAATTTGGCTAAGTAAAGGCTCAAGCGCCTAAAGCGCTCCAACAGGTGTAACTTCAGCGTCTGAGGCACTACATCAAGCTCCAACTACTGCCACTCAGCGCTGGAAGCGCTCGACCATGCACAATGTCAGTGCCTGAAGCGCTAGACCCAACACCCAGCTTCTGTAAAGCAGCGCTTGAAGCGCCCCAACACTCATATGCACATCGCCTGCAACGTTCGATCCGGCACGCCGTTTCTACATAGCAGCGCTCTAGGAGCTTGCCAAGGCTAAAACATAGCGCCCGATGCGCTAGACCTGGGGCTCAGACACTGTAAGTAAGTGCTGCCAGCGCTCAACTCTTCATAAACCACAGCGCCTAAAGTGCTCGGCAGGCGAAATTGAAAAAAAAAAGGGTTAAAACCCTAAGTCGGGCTAAAGCAGGCACACATCTTTTGCAATCAAGGAACTTTCTTCTCTTAGCCAAAAAGGATTGAAGATTATACATATGGGTACTTCCAATTTCAACGTTGGCGGATATGTTTGGGCGGTTGAATCCTTCGGCAGGGCCATTTCAGTTTCCACCAGTTCCTCCTCTTTCCATTTACCCACCTCCTGACTCGCCTCCTGATGCCGATGATGATGATGATGATGCTGCCGATGGCAGTGATGATGAGTAGCGTTTTCATCAGGGGAGTCCTCTGTTCTTAATTTCTTATTATTTCTCAATGAGGACATTGTTCACTTAAGTTTGGGGGGTAGTTTTATGTTTTCATGCATATAGATTGTTTTGTTTCATTGTGTTTATACTTGTTGCATGGTAGTTGCATTTTAGGGTGTGTCAAGCATTTAGTTGCATGAATCAGATAACAAACGACATAGTTAAACCATTGTGGCCAATGATGAGATTCTAGTATTAAGTAAAAGCGTGTTAATGATTGAAATGTAGTGTGAAGCAATGACTTGAGCGGGGAAGTCGACTTTGCTTGTCTGAATTTCATGTTAACAAGGAAAGCATTTAGTCAACTGTTTAATTAATGTGATTCAAATTCTTATATAATCTGCATCTGGTAAGGAACTTGGGATAAAAAGTGATAATATCAGTGAAATGTCTATGAAGGCTCTAGTAAGCAAGAAAATAAGTTTGGGGGAGTTCTAAAAAAAAAAGAATGAGTATAAAAAAAAAACTTTCTTGGCTAGTTTGGTTTCGTGGCCATTTCTACTCGGGTTATTAGATCCATAGGGGTGTCTTGACACCTAGTGCCCTAAAGCCAACTGGTTTGGGAGACACTGGTTGAAAGCTCGTTACATGGGTAGTTTTGGTAAGCCTAAGGAAGCTAGACATTGCACATGCCAATTAAAAAAAAAGGAAAAGAAAAAAAAAAGAAACGAGATGGAGCGTAAAACGCACTCGTGAAATAAAGATAACAGGTCGAAATTCCCCTTGTGCTAATTAAATGTTTACATGAGTCGAATTAGTTGTTTTACTGATGGAGATGTGTAAAAATTAAGTTACTTTCTTTGATGTTGATTATATGAGTAATTTGGATTGTGATTGATTATAACAGTTGACACACACACACAACATGAATGATGACAAGCATGGTTTGATTAATCAGTTTGAGTGGGAGCTTTACATTAGATCGTGGGTTGAACTGGATTGTTTTATGGATATTTGAGGCCTGATATGGATTACTATGATGTTTTAGTTATTTGATTCGTTTGCATTATAGTTAGTTTGCATTTTTCATGTTGGTATCATTGCATTGCTTGGGGACAAGCAATTGGTTAAGTTTGGGGGTATTTGATGAGTGTGTTTTATACCTACGAATCAGGTCTTGTTAGACTTAATTATTGCGGTCTTTAAGTATTTTGAGTATTGTTTTAGTATTGTTTTATTCATTTTTGTGTTTGTTTATTGTAGGATGGAGCTAGAGGGGCAAAAGAGTCAATTTGGAGCTTAAAGGAATAAAATTTGACCTGATGGCATTTTTGTAAATCTTGGGACATGACCTAGCGCCTAGTGCGCTAGGAATTACACTAAGGTAGCGCCAGAGGCGCTAGTGCACGGTTTTTGATGCTAAGTTGCGGCTGATTGAGAAAAAAAGAAGCCAATTAGGAAGAGGATTGAAGTTTTCATCAGTTAGAAAAAGAGAAGGAGACTTGAAGAAGGAACTATTAGATTTTCATTCATTCTTCTTCTACTTCTCAAGAGAGATTTGTCAATTTTACTGTGGATTATTATCGTTTGATTGTTGGATTTTGATGTGGGTTTAAGCTTTACTTTGGATTATATTCAACAACTGGGTTTGATTGTTCTATTCTTTCATTATTCAATTGTTTGTTTATTTCTCCATGTGTTGCTTTGATCCCATAATGGTTTTTGGTTCAGTTATGAACTAATTTTCATTATGGGATTCTAACGGATTTTAATATGTAATCTAGCTATAAGCTTGATTATTGGATTGTTTTACACATCATAAGAAATCTCTATCATGGTTGTTTTACATGTATGAATGATTGATCACCATTCGATTTCAGTGCTTGTATGGAATTGAAAAATAACATATGAGTATGGATTGTAATCATGATATCTTGCGAATATGAGGCTTAATTGGATAGCTTAATATTTTGTGAATCAGATAAAAATATACTGTTTCACCGTAAGAGTCAAAATAAGGGCTTGTGCTTTGAATCAGTATAATTGCAATTTCACATAGAAATATAGTGATTTTGGTTATAGTGGTGATTACATGGTGTCTATTGATTATGGATACTATGTAAGTAGGTCATAATACATTGACAAATGGTTATGTCTATATCAGTGTCCTTGGCTACTTTTCTGTGATATGTGAACTTTCTAACATGATGGTGGTAATTAGATGAATTATTAAATGAAGTTAGAATCCCATTAATTCCAATTTTGATTTGTTGCATTATTATTTGCATCTTAGTTGTTAATTTGTTTAGAATTAATTTTGTTACCAAAATCAAGTCATAAGTTTAGGCAAATAAATATAGTGATAGAATTGATGCATAGTGATTTAATTTAGCACTTTCTCTGTGGGACGATACTCTACTTCCTCTGTATTACTTGTTGACACATGTATGCTTGCATGAGTTAGAGCTCTTTTACTAAAGATTAAAAAAGAGCCAAACAAGAGGAGCGTAAAACGCACTCACTTGTAAAAGAAAAAATGTGAAGGGTGAGATGGAGCATAAAATATACTCACCTATAAAAAAAATTAGAATTTGAAGGTTCTGTTGGGTGAAAAAGAATAGCAGAAAAAATCATGTTATGAGTCTAGAATCAGTTGTGCACAGTTGTTATCTCATATGAACTGAATTAAGTATTTATGTTGATCATAAGAGAGACACTTATATGGATGCATCTTGATTTAAAGATGTTCAGTGGAGAATGACAGGGTTGTTATTGTGAGTTGATTGATGAAGTGTTAATCAGATTTTTGTTGGTTAGTATTAAGATTCATGGATGGGATTGGAATTTGAAACCTTTGAAAGTTTGGTTGAATAGATTTTGATAAATTTTAAGTATAATATCTGTTTCTGTTTACACGAGGACGTGTAAAGACTAAGTGCGGGGGAATTTGATAGGTGCAAAATATTCTATGATTTTGATTCCTTTATGTTTAGTTTTATTACATGTTTTCCGTGTATAAGAGCTTATTAAGGTTTTTACTTATTTCAAGAAGAATTGGAGATGATTTAGCAGATATGAAGTATAATGGTTAGTTTTCAATTGTTTTGCAGAAGTGTTCTACGATCATTGGGTGAGGCACTCTACAATGTATGCAGATGGCTCTACGTTCGTAGTGTTAGAGGACAATGGGTGGACTTTGTAGTCTGGCATTCTACGTTCATTTGGTCTTGTACTCTACGTTCGTAGTGTGACAATGTGTGCACAAAGGTTATTATACGACTGCAGTGAAGTCACTCTACAATTTGTCACTCGACGATCTTTTGTTCAACGATTTGCTGCTCTGCGACATTGCACTCTACAATTGTGTGTTCACTCTATGATTTCAATCCAACGACCAGCCACTCGACGTTTGTCTAGAGGAAGTTGTACTCTACGATCGGCTGGTGTAGAAGTCACTCTACGTTTATTTTATGAAGAGGGCTCTAGGTTCGTGGGTCGACTTGTGCATCTGGAGATTAGGTCGGATCTGAGGTGCTGGAGCATAAGAGTCTAACTCGTGATAGGATTTGGAGACGAAGTTACAATCATAGATCGAAGCAAAGTCTGCTATGGAAACTAAGTCTGAACTTGAAAAGGAAACTGAATCTATCTGCTGTGATTTCAAAAGTTGAGATGAAATTGAATTCTTCTATGTTTTCAGAGGATTGTGCTTATAAATACCTTCACTTGTATTCGATCATCGATTATCATCACTACAAACATTCATATACAGAGTTTATTAGTATTTTAGTTATGTTAGGCTAGGTTCTTTATTTTCAGTTCTAGGGGATGTTGAACCGTATTTACAGTTGATGGTTTAATTGAGTTAACATTATTTATTCCTTCTTATATGAAGCTTATTCTTGATAATCTGTTTTGACTATTTGAATGATAGTTATTTTGATTGATTTAATAACGACCAGTTAAGTTGATCAAGCTATTATTATCTGCTAGATTAAGGTATAGTATTAAGCAAACGATATTGTATCTGATCACAAGTAGCAGCTAGTAATATATGATTGTGGTCAAGCTTTTGAGTATCACTATGGTTATCAGAAGGCAAGTTAAATAATATGTGATTGTGTGATTATTGCTTGGAATAATCTAATTCCCTAATTCTTAATGCTACTGTTATATTAAATCTAGACATATAGTTCTGGGTTGTATAATGGTTAGGGTCTAATGGGGCGATTGTTGCATTAGATTTAAAACCTAAGGGGGATTTTGGGTAACAAGAATTGTTATTATCTAGGGTTATTAGTTTCATTGAATTCTGTTGCTTTGAAAAGGTTACTAAACTGAAGAACTGAAGCTTTTAATTCATTGATTACTCCTATTAATTTAATTATGTTATGTTATTTTCCAGAGGCACAATAAAGATCTAGAAGGGGGGGAGGGGGTTGAATAGATCTCTAAACATTTTAAATTAATTAAAATTTTTACCAAGAAATTTACTTACTCAATTTTAATTTTGCATAGCGGAATATTAGTTTGAAAACTCCCCTTAAAGATTTAGTTAGATCTCAGTTCTGAATTTAGTTTATGTTGAAGTTAGACATTTATCACATACATTAATCACATCAAATATAAGTAACAGAAAGTAAATGACACAAGAAATTTTAAGTGGTTCAGAGACTGAACAACTTCTACTCCACTCTTCTACTCCATTAAGTAGAAAATCCACTAAGAATTCAATCACTTTAACCAGGACACTCTTGTCTTCTTCAAGCACAACAGACTTGGATATTTTAGTCACTAAGATAAGGACACTAAGACCTCTTCAAGCCAACATAGGGGGAAGGCCGTATCAGGAGCGACCATCCTAAAATGGAGAAAGATAACATGGAAAACGAATATCGAGGCTTTCCTGATAGAAAGATTTGCATGCGATAGAGATCCCAATTCCGTGTATCCGGTTAAGCAACCCTACCGCTAGCTTCCACCTGGCGGTCACAAAAAAGGATATCGCTCACTTAACCAAGCTTGATAGTAACTAGGTAGGAAAAAAAAGGTAGCAGACTTGTAAATTTAGTCACTAAGACAAAGACATACTAGCCCCAATTCGGTCACTAAGTCCAAGACATATTTGCCCCAATTCGGTCACTAAGATTAGGACACACTGGCCCTCTGAATCCCTAGGATTCATTCGAGTTACTAAGTCTCGGAATATTGGTTTGTTGATAGTTGTTGGAGGTGCTGCTGAGATGGCATTTAGGCTCCTTTGTCTTCAGGTACTCAGCAGCTTGAATATGATCATCCTTGAGATGTGGTTGAGTGTTGCAATGATGCTCGACTTCTTTTGGTACTCAACATCTTCTTGTGATCATCTATTGTGCTGCTAAGCTAGCAATTCAGCTCCTTCTTCTCCTTGGTACTTGACAGTTGGTCATGATGAACTACTAAGATGACTGTAAAGCTCCTACCTTTTGGTACTTAGTAGCTTCTCATGATTGATGCCAAGATGACGTTTATGCTCCTTTTCTTCTTGTGCTTAGCAGCTCAGAACACATCCCTTGTAGTAGAGTTCATCTTCTCTACATCTTCATCATTTCGGCTCTTTGTGTTCTTGGTGGATCATAAAGTGTGTTTCTGCATATTCCTTCTTGGTCTTTCACTCTATGTTTTTCAATGTTTGTCCACCATTTCTCCAACGACCTTTGATTTTTAAAACTGATGCTCTTTTATAGTCTTTTACAAATTTTCCCATTGGAAAGTTTCTGTTGAAGCATTCAATGCTTCAGATCTTCTGAGATCCTTGATGTTGATGTTTTAGTCCTTGTGTTAGTCCCTTTTAGACTTTCGTGTCACATTAGTTTGCTTATTCACCTAACACCACAGAGACGTTACTTTCAGCAAACTAGCTGTTGGTCATATCCTTCTGAGTTCTAAATTGTATCAATGATCTAATGTTTGATGCCTCGAGATCTTCTAATTGTAACGTTCCAATTGTTAGTCTTTATGTTAGACCTGTCTTTACTCTACGATCTTGTTGTCTTAGTAGAGTAATAAGAGTCCTAGAATTGAGCTCTCCAATTTGCTCAACTATCTGCTTTACGAATGAACGCATTACGAAACTTGGGCAGACTCAACAGCTTTATGATGTTAGAGATAGCTCATCGATCTTGTTGTGTTATTGTAGCTTTACAATGTCAACTGCTGTTCTACGATCTCTGGATGACTCTGCAACTGACTTAACTTTTATGCAACATCAGAGTACTTTTACAAACTGATCTTTGCTTGCTCGGTTTACGATTGTCTTTAGCTCTTTGTTCAGCTTTACGACTTTGTTACCTCTTCTTTGTTCTGATGGTTCTGTGATACCGTCTTTTCATTATGAGTTGATAGAGTAACTCTTTGAACCATTCTTCAGCTTAGCTATTCTTTGATCACCTTATAATCTGCTCTGCTCTTTGTTAAGTGAGATGATCTTTATGATAGGAACATAAATTCTGAGATGTACCTCTCTATGATTGCAAAGGAAGACTTTGCTAACTTCTATCTGCTCAACCATTTCAATTATATTACGATTCTGCATGTAGTTCTACAACCTTGTCTTGTACCGAACAATCTCAGAGTTTTTTTATAATTTGACTTTTACTCTGCGATTCCCTAAAACACTCTACGTTCAGTCTTTGCCTTATGAGCTTTGCTTGGCTTTTCGATTCTATTCACTTTATGAATTGTAGTGATATATGCAAAAGCTCTGCGATCCATCTACAAATGCTGGGTTGACACTACAATCCATATTGACTTTATGAGCTGGCAGAGTGTCTTTGCTATCACTGAAATCCTAGTGTCTATGCATCAAATTTATTCAACAAGATCAACCTAACATTCTTGATCTTTATAATCTAAGTCCTTGTACATATATTTCATTGAAGGACTTTACAATACTAGCTTATACAAACATACATTGACCATTTTGAATACTTAGATTACTCTGCTTACAACATTTCCATTATGAATCATGCAGAGTAATTCTACGATAAGATCAACCTAACATCCTTGATCTTTATACTCTAAGTCCTTGTACATGTATTTCTTTTATAAGGACTTTACAAAATTCCGGACCAAAAGAACTTTAATCTTATAATTATTATTGTATCAGTTAGTTATCATCATACTATATTTATTAATGATAAGTATGCAATTCACAGTATTCAGCAATGTATCAATTTTCAAGCAGGTCACATTTATCACATAAGCATATAGTCATGTAAGCACACAATCAGATAGTTCACATCAATATGATCACATAGACACATAAGCACGTAATCACATTAGCACATAAACACATAATCATTTAGATAATTAAGCACATAAACACGTAGATATAATTTCATTTACACAACCATAACAGTCATCATCAAATTAAATAGCCTTCAACATGTTATTCTTAGTTAATTATACTCAATTCAAAACCCCCCTTTTAATTACTGTTTCGTAGAGTAAGTTTAAACAATATCACTTTCTGTAGATTTGACCCTTATTTGTTACTATATTGAGTTTATTTTCGTAGAGTGGAGTGAGGTTATTTTTTGAGTGCTAACGAAACGCTACCAAATTTTGGCGCCGTTGCCGGAGAGTGATTATTTATTTTTATTTATTCTTTGTTTCTTTTTAATTTATGACTTGATCCTCTCAATCTGGTAAGTTAAATTTTGATCCAGAGATTGAGAATACTATAAGAAGGCTAAGAAAAGAGATTCGTAGAGCTCAACATATAACTGTAAATTCAGACGAAGTTGTTGTTACATCACCTGGCCTGAATATAACATTTGAATTACTCTCAAATAAGTCATTCAGTGAATCAGAAGAAGAAGAGATGGTTGTTGCTAATAACAACAAGACTTTGAAGGAGTTGGCTACTCTTAATCTCAACCAACAACCATTGTGTATTGAATATCCTACTTTAGATGCTGCTTTTGAATTGAAATCAGGACTAATACACCTTTTGCCTACTTTTCGTGGTCTTACATGTGAAGATCCATACAAGCATCTAAAGGAGTTCCATATGGTGTGTTCCATCATAAAACCACAAGGAGTAACAGAGGAACAAATCAAGCTTAGAGCTTTTCCATTCATTAGCAGACTTGGCAAATGACTGGTTATACTATTTTCCTTCAGGATCAATTTAGTCATGGAACGATATGAAAAGGCTGTTCTTGAAAAAGTATTTACCTGCTTCAAGAGTTGCCAACATAAGGAAAGAGATATGTGGCATTAGACAATTCAATGGAGAAACTCTCTATGAGTATTGGAAAAGATTTAAGAAGTTGTGTTATAGTTGTTCATCTCACCAAATTGATGATCAACACTTGATTCAATACTTCTACGAGGGACTGTTGCCAAAGGATATGAGCATGATTGATGTAGCAAGTGGAGAAGTATTTGTTGATAAGACATATGAGGCTGCAAGGAACTTAATTGCAAATATGGCAGCTAACTCACAGCAGTATGGAATTAGAATGGATCATATACCCAAAAAGGTGAATGAGGTAATCACTTATAATCTTGAACGTCAAATTTCTGACTTAACTTCTATGGTTCGTTAGATGGCTGCAGGGAATATGCAAGTAGCAAAAGTGTGTGGAATTTATTCACTGTCAAGGCATACTATAGATGTTTGTCCAACACTGCAAGAATATGGCACTGTTCAACAAGTTAAAGCCGGGGGGTATTTTCCAAGATAACACCAACTACAATATGATCCTTATTCTAACACTTATAATCCATGATGGAGAGATCATCCCAACTTGAGCTATTGAGGTATTAGGCCACTAGTGCAGAATGTCTTTCCAAATGGGCAGATAGATTTTCAACTAGCTCAACAGCAGTACCAACCTAGACAAGGAGCACCTACCAGTCCTGAAACATCACTTGAGGACATGTTCAAGGCTTTCATGACCCAGACACAACATTTCCAACAAGAAACAATGACTTTCATACACAATCTGAAGAATCAAGTGAGTCAGCTGGCTACCACAGTTGGTAGATTGGACTCTCAAGGCTCAAGAAAGTTACCTTCCCAGATGGTTATTAATTTAAGAGAGAATGTAAGTGCAATTACTTTGAGAAGTGTAGAGGAGTTAGGGAATCAAAAAAAGATAGTCCCTACATTGCAAAGCAAGGCAGATAGTGGTAATGTAGACAGCTGATGTAATACCCGAGAATTTTGTAAATACTATTAGTAATGAAAATAAGAATGTTTAAAAAATATTTATGTGTATGTATATATACAAATACGTTATGAACCCCAATAATTCAATTTAAATTAAATTACGCATGTGACAATTGAGAAATATAGCAATGATGGTGATGAGCTTGATTAAGCTTGTGGAATATGCCTTGTGTGGCATGATGATTAAGAGGGATTAATTAGTTACTTAATTAAATTAATTGAGAGATGATTAAATAATGTAATGGACTAATGAGGGTAATTAAAATTAGCCCAATTGAGTTATGTTGCAAGTATACAATTAGGTCCAATGTGATATGTTTAAAGTGTTAGGAATTATGGTCTAAGTAGTTATGATGACTAGAATTGAAATTGAGCCCAATGTGTAAAGAAAATTGTGCATGGTTCAAATTGAATTAAATTAGTAGTCCAATGGACACTATGTTGGACAAACCCAATGTGTAATGGGATGAGTAAGATGTATATATATATATATATGTATATGATAGTAAGTAAGCTTAGTACAAATAAATAAATAAATATGTGGAACCATTGAAGGATATGATGATCTAGGCCATGTGAAGGATATGATGAGGTGAATGTTCCTTAAGTCTTGCAAGTTAGCCCATGTGAAGGATATGATGATCTAGGCCAATGGCTAGAAGTACTTAAAGTGTGGAGTTGGTAATGCCTATACCAAAATATGTGGAACCATGGAACATTTGGTTAATGACTTGTTGGGTGTACAAATACATGTATTTGTACATGTATCTTGTACATGAGCCTTGCTTATAAATAGAGCCCTGTCTAACATACTTGTTTCATTTTGTTCAATTGCTAAGTATTGGTGAGTTAGAGAGAAATTGAGAGGAAATAGAAAACCTAGAGAAACCCTTGCACTTTGGTGGCTCAAAGGAGTTCAAGGAGGAAGGAAAAAGTGGAGAACTACTTGAAGTTCATTGCTAAGAGGAGAAAAGGATCAAAGAGGTATCACCCTAGTTTAACCCTAATTTTATAAGTAAGTTAGTATACTTTGTTCCTAGTAGAGAAATGCATGCTTGGTTGTGGGAGTTTTACTTGTTATGGGATCATGAAGGATCCGAAGATATAAGGATGGGTATTGAAAGGAGTATATGTGTTTTGCATGCCTTGGTGTGTGTCTTGTGTCTTAATGAACAAAGATATTGCATGAAAGCATGAAACCGAGAGTAGTATACATGAAAGCATGAGATTTAGTATTAAAAGAAAGGAAATGTGTAAGCTATTTGTATGATCTAAAAACCTTATGTTGAAGATCTATGAAATACGAAAACAACCCAAGTGGAATCATCGAAAACGGAGTTAGAATGAACTCATGACAAAACATTTAGTAAAACATGTCGGAATGAAAACCCTAGCATGAAGAATCAATGTTTTGATTGAATAAATATCTTGCGAAATGATTTAAAAAGTTGAATATTGAAAATATGTGAGTTTATGAGATAATGAAACTAATTTGAACTTTTTAGGATGTAAAATGAGCAAGTTATGGAAGATTGAATCAAAAAAGGGAGAAAAGTCAAAAATACAAAAGAAATCAAATTGGGCATTCTGCAGGGACGGCGCCGCAGTGCCAATCCTAGGCCAATGGCACCGCGGCGCTAGGATGGTTCTCCAGTTGACCCGGATCCGGGTCAAATCGGGTCGGGTTATGGCGAATCGGGTCGAGTCGGGTCAAAGGGTTGAAAAAGTTTTTTTTTAGAAAATAAATAAAATAAAATAATTAATAATAAATAATTAAAATAATATTAAAAGATGATTTTAATTATACATTAAAAGTTACTTTAACTATGATTAAACAATTAAAATAATAATAATAAAGATTATTTTAATTGCGGATTAATAAAGTGTAAACAATTATTTTAATTGTGGATTAATAAAGTGTAAACAATTAAAATAATCTATTATTTTAATTGAGGATTAATAAATTGTAAACAATTAAGATAATATTAAAGAATATTTTAATTATGAATAATTAAAATAATATTAAGGGATTAATAATTATTTTAATTAGGGAATGATAATAAACAATTGAATAATTTTAAGATTATTTAATTGTGGACTAATGAAACATGAATAATTAGAGTAAGCATAAAGGTAACTCTAATTATAGATTAAACAAGTAAGGTAATGATTTAAATTATTTTATTTTTAGACTAGTGAAGTATGAATATTGTAGACACCCAAATTTTGCACTTCCTATACTGACCATGGCAGGAGGGCAAATTCGTCCATTGGGCCGGCCTGCGAGAGCAAGGGATAGGCACCGGAACGAACACTCGACGTCACCGCAGCGATTTGCAAATCAAAATCGACGTGACAGCAAGGCCGTCCGAAATGGGCATGCCCGAATGATGTGGTACGTCTCCTAGTGATTCCCGGACTGTAAAATACAAGCCTGTCGGCGAAAACCGACGTCGCGACACGAGAAACGAGGTGCGGTTCGGAAAATGAGAAAATCAGCCCACCCAGCCGCGGATTGATCTGCGGCCAAACGATTAAAATAATGGTGGTGCGCACGGGACTCGAAACCAGGAAACCAGCTGAGTGCGATGGGAGGTGGGCCAGCCAGCCGCAGATTGATCTGCGGCCAGCCGCATATCAATCTGCGGCTGGCTTTGGCCAGGCTATTTCAGCTCATTTCCTGCAGAAGGTTGAGAAGAGAGGGAAGAAGAAGGAAAAACAGCAACCAGCAGCTCGGAAATGGGAAAAAACAGCAGCAAAAACAAAAGCAATTAGGAAAGAAAAAGAGTGAAAAGAGTGAGGAATTGTACCAATGTTGTGAGATTACATCTCATATTTTCTACTCTACTCAATACACAAATTCATATATATTGTGAGGATCATTTGCAAGGTGAAAAAACCCTTTGTTATAGCATGTTGTTTTACCATTTTTTGTTAAGCTTTTTGTCATTCGAATTATATTAAATGTAGTTGTTCTTGTATATTGTTGTGAATCCTTGGATTGAGGGCTATTAGTGAGGGTTCCAAATGGAACGAAATTCCTCCTAATGGCCCGATGATATCTATTTGGTGAATTTTTAGCTCGTTGTAATGATGTATTGTGCATAGATCGTTTAAATTGCTATTCTTAGGATCTTGTGGGTGTGTAGCGATTTTGGATGTGAGCCTAGGAGCGCGACCCCGTGGTCCAAATCCGATGATGGACATCTTTTGATATATGTAGTAGGAGTGATGTGGTCTTCATTGTAAATATGTAAATCGTCGGGCCTTAAAACGACGCCAAGGCGAGAATCGTGTTTAAGGCCCCGAAATAGTGAAACTTGTGATTGTAGGCGTTTGGGGTTATTTTGATGGCTTACATGCCCATGAATAGCCCCGACGCGTGTTTATGCTCGATTTGATTTATGAGACGAAATTGATTTCAAAGTTAAATGATAAGATTTTCATAAAATCAATCAAACTAGGCTATTAGCATCACGAGGTTAATAAATGGGAAGTGCTAATGAATGTCGATTTCTATTTCAAACGAGAAAGCTAAAGAAAATTGTTTTCAAACATCACAAGAAATGGTTTCATAAAATAAGTGACGTTTTATTAAACCGGTGTGCATAGGGTTAAAGAGGTTCTAGAAGTTGCCCATCGTTTGAGTTACGAAAGCAACGTATAGATCTCGATTCCTATTTTGACGAAGGTTTAAAACTCTTTGTTTTGCCAAAACGACATCTAACGAAAAATCTCATAGTTTTTGGACAATTAAAATCAAACCCTTCTTATAAAGAATCAAGCTTTCTCGTATAAATCGAAGGACATTCCGAAGCATTCTCAAATCAAAGCACGACTTTCCCTAAAAATCCAAATGATTCTTTCATACAAACTCACCACAACATTCACATAGGCACACACACACGCACACACGCACACACACGCACATACACACACACATTCGAGAATTAAAGGATAGGAAAAGCATCAAGATTGCGGTAACCGTGTTTCACGGAAGTCGGGGGGTGCCTAACACCTTCCCCTCGCTTAAGCAAGCCCCCGAACTCTATGAATCTCGATTCGCAGACCAATTAATTCGGAATCACATATGAGCCAGCGATTTACTAAAACGAAATTCGGATGAGTTGGTACATCCATTTCAAATATACCAACTGGCGACTCTGGTTAAATTGGCTCATCATAAAAAACGATATTTCAAAACCCCGTCGACATCAAGCCGACCCTTTTCCCCAAAATCACCTAATAAAAAGGCTAAAATCAGAAAAGGGCAACAATCGCATTGAAGCGAGAAACCCGGCTTCGACAGCTGGCGACTCTGCTGGGGACATTAGAGGGCTTAAGCCGCGTTCAAATCTTGATGCTATCCTATCCTTCAAAAATTCATGAATATGTGTGTGCATGCGATATTTTGATCATTTCTACTTTTGTTGTGTGAATGTGTGTTTTGTCCAATAAGTGAATGATTGAATGGGATTGCTTTAATTTAAAGTAAAATCATTTGCATACGGTGAGGACGATGAATGTGAATGTATGTTGAGATAGTACCTCCTCCTGAGGCGAACCTGTCGGTTGCTTATTACTGGACTCGAAGGGGCTGCTCCCCGGAGATGGCTCAGGAAACGCACCACCCAAATCCGCTCCAATCGAAAGGAATCAAACAAGTAGATTGCGAAGATTTGGGGACCTTCATGCCGAAAAGCCCGCGAGAGTAACCCTAGGGTAGGTCAGCCTCTGATAAACCTAACGAAAGGGAAGCTTCTTCATGCCCTTTTATCGTTCAGTCAAATAAATAAATGTCATGCAAATGGCATACAACTGTCATGCCATCATCATCGTAATAAATATGTCCTGTATCATGTGATTGCATCACCTGCACATAAAGAGAGTACTGACATGGTTTTGCAGAAGGGCAATCCGTGCCACATACCGAGGTTTTCTAAAAACTTCTAAATACTATCCTGTCATCAAACACTGACCTTGTTTTGCAGGATAAGATTAAGAGAACCGTGAAAGCGTGGCATAACGATCACAAAGAACCCGGAGTAGGGGCATATTCGACCACACAAAAAAAAAAGGGAAAAAAAAAAAAAAGAAAAAAGAAAAAAAGAAAAAAAGAAAAAGAAAAAAGAAATGATGATAAAACATGCATCAGTGTTGACATGCATCTGCCAACTTGTAACTGGCACAGTACTAAACTACGGCCCTGGTTTGTTTTGCGAGACTGCCCCTAAGACCCAACTAAGAGGCCGTAAAATCCATACTCCATCCATCCAAATGGCAGAGGCCGGTAGCCATGAAATACACTGGCTTCCCTGATTCACACATCATGGTACGAGATGAGCTTTAAGGGGGAAATTGCGGTACAGACTTGTCCGGCCTGCGAGGATCAGATCGGAGGGATCTCCCATAGTGACGCCCCTCCTAGATGGGCTTGGTATCAAAATATTAAAGAGTTCCTTCGATATAGCTCCCCTCCCGAAAATGCAGATCTGACCAAGGAAAGAGAATCCAAGGATGGGCAGTGAAATTCGTCCTAAGCGGAGACGATTTGCATGAATAGGACCTAGCTACGGGACTGCTGAGATATCTGGAAGCCGAAGAAGCCCACAGATTAATGAACGAAGTACATGGCGATGTGTGAGAAACCCATATGAGCAGAGCATTTTTGGCAAAGAAAATCATGTGAACGGATCACTATTGGCTAACCATGAAAACTGACTGCGATGTTCATGTCAGGAAATGCCATCAATGCCAGATCCATGCCAATGCGATCCATGCACCTCCTAATGAGCTCCATTGCTTGACCTCACCGTGGCCAGTTGGACCGTGCAGCAGGTGATATCCAGGAAGGGGTAAATCCAGGAGTGTGGCAGTGAATCCTGGCCAGTGGAAGATCAATGGGTTTTGAAATTCTGAGTTTTATTTCAAATCCCTGCACGCTCATGTCATTTTGTCATGATATCTATAAAAAAAAAAAAAAAAGAAAAAAAGAAAAAAAAAAGGGGGATCATGTGCTGAAACATTTTATATATATGACAAGCATTTTTGTTTTATGTCAGGTACCCCGATTTGAGGCATTCTAGCCTGACAAGCGATAGGCCAAATTTGAAGGAGGATCACGATTTTGGTATAGAGCTAGATTTCGATCTGATGAGGATTGAGCAGGACGAGACAGATATCGACAATACGCCTGGTGAGATCAAAGGATGGGTCGGGGGTAAACCCAAACCCAGTTTAGACCAAACCATCACCATCAAGCGTCAGGGCCCCTAACGATCACAAAGAACCCGGAGTAGGGGCAAATTCGAACACAAAAAAAAAAAAAAAAAAAGAAAAAAAAAAGAAAAAAAAGAAAAAGAAAAAGAAAAAATAGCCGAGTTGTTGACCCTGTATGGAGATATGTTCGCTTGGTCCCGTGGCGACGTGATTGGATTGTCCTCAGACGTTATAGGACATTGACTGCCTATAAGCAAAAGTTGAGAACGTTGAAGCCTGAATGGAGGTTGAAAGTAAAAGGACGAGATTATCAAGCGGTTTAAAACAGGAATCATCACGGTGTCTGTTTACCCTGAATGGTTTTCCGACAGAATCCCAGTACCACAGCCTGGAGGAGAAGTAAGGGGCCACATCGACTATAGAAATCTGAGCGATGCCCTCAAGGAGGAGATATACGACAAATTCAAGATCAAACATTTTGATTCAGTCATTTATCGGCCCAAAATGAATGGGGCAGTGGGGGCTGCGAATAAAACACAAAAACGATCATGGGAAGAATGTCCGCCAATCATCGGGGATGGCCGGATTTATTGTCGCTCACCCTGTTTGCCTATCGAACCTCAGTTCGCACATTTGCAGGGGCAGCCCCTTACGCATCTCCCGAGCATACGACAAGAGGGTGCGATCCCGAAAATTCAAAATAAACGATTTAGTCCTCAAAAGGATCGCGCCCTGCCAAGACGAAGCTATGGGGAATTTTGCTCTAAATTAAAAGGAGTCGTCGCGATAAAAAAATCTTCCCTGGGGAGCCCTCATCTTACAAGGAATGGACGGAAAGGCGTTCCCCAGCCCGTTAATTCTGACTCTGTGAAACAACCCTGTGAGAAAAAAAAAAGAGAAAAAAAAAAGAAGAAAAAAAAATCAAAAAAATCAAAAAAATCAAAAATCCCCCAAACCTTTCAACAAGTCAAAGGACCGGATCTTTTGTCAGCCCAGCGAGATACCGATGCGACCAGTACGAGGGAGATCACAAGAAAAGCAACTTAACACTGGGGCATTTATCAACTACCCAGGAAATGATGACGTGCAAATTGGCACCCATGCAACAATCCCATCAACATGCACCATCATCATCGAATGCTACCTCATGTCAATTCAATCTTCAACGGTACGATCATCTGGCATTTGTCAAGCATAGTTTTCCTAGGATACGATGATCCGCGTGAAAGGGGATTTTATTTGGCTTGATAGGAGTCGGATTAATTCTGACAAGCAACCGTGGAGCACGATCGTGAGTATGATTAGACGAAGAAGGCTTTCAACCTTTTGATCGAGTACAAAGCCTTAATTCAAAAGCAACGTTTGCGACAGAATCGACCTCATGTGACAGCCTTCACTTTGCATTTGCACAAACTTTCAGTTGTGGGGTATAAAACTATGACGACGTTGATGGCGATTAACACGTAGTCAGACAGTCAATAATTATCAAGCTAAAATCAAGAAGTCAGACGATAAATGATCATCAAGCTAATGTCTCGAATCGTGGCCTGGGTTATTCGAGTAATTAAGCCCGAGGGGTGTCTATACACCTGGTGCCCTAAAGCCATATGGTTTGGGAGTCGCTGGCCCAACACTCGTTACATGGGTAACTCAGAGCCTAAGAAAACGAGCATTACAGTAGAGGAGGCCCGAGCAGATTCGAATCGTGGCACGGGCTACTCGAGTAATTAAGCCTAAGGGGTGTCTCTACATCTGGTGCCCTAAAGCCGTCTGGTTTGGGAGTCACCGGCCTAACACTCGCTACATGGGTAACTCAAGCCTAAGAAAACGAATCTTGCGCAAGGTCAAGCAAAGAATGAATGGTGCAAACCACCAGCTTGTCTCGAACCGTGGCCTTTGTTACTCGAGTAAATAAACCCGAAGGGGTGTCTGCACACCTAATGCCCCAAAAAACCGTCTGGTTCGGGAGTCATTGGTCCAAAACTCGCTACATGGGTAACTTTGAATAGCCTAAGAAAACGAGACAAGTGAAGTGGGCTAATAAAAAGAAGAGATAATACGAAAAACCTCTCGGCCTTAAAACAAGAAGTCATAGAAGAGAAACCCTTACTGAGTGTTGCATCGCACAGTGCGTTTGTCATGTGACGTCAATCCTGCTAAGAACGTTGTCGAGAATGAAGACAGGATACCTTTGACGAGGGAAGGTAGTTCTTTTGAATTCGACCTTACTCACGTACAATGACCATGAATGCTTGAAGGTGTTCTCACGATTTCATAATTCGTCAAATAGAAAATCATCAACTCACGAAAAAAAAAAAAAAAAAAAATCCAATCTAGTACATTCACGGTTCACAACTTGCTAGATTGTGCGATCAATAGATATTCAATTTCATGTGCTTTAACTGCATTTTTGTCGAGATTATAATATCTTTGTGTTGAACTAATACTAACGGCCCGAGCCTTCAAGTTTTGGCATTTGTTAGTCATCTGATATGCAGGATCTTGCAGAGCTGTGGATAACTCAGCACGGTCAACATCGCGAGTTCTCGATAGAAATTCTTGGTAGCGACACGCACCAAGGCCAAGGGCAGTTAAGAATCGTGAAATGGAAGGAAGCTGAGGCTGCACAGAACTCTTCGGCATTGGGCCTCTCCCCAATCCTGACTATCACTCACTGCCTCGACATCTAAATGATCCACGTGCATGAGCATATACAAAGATGATATAGTTTGGGGCGACAACATATCGGCCATCAAATATGAGCAAAAGGCCAAGGAGCCCAACATAGCTGTCAATCATCACTGAGAGCGAAACGGACTGCCTCAAATGAAGACGACCAAGAACAGGCAGAATACCAAACCAATGAAACAGACTGCCTCAAATGAAGACGACCAAGAACAGGCAGAGTACCAAACCAATGTTGAAGTCTAGAAGCTACACTTCACGACGAGGCGTGATCCAGTCAAATGTTGGCAAAAAGCAACGGCTGTCGAATCGTATCATTTGACTGAACAGGGGTCATTTCTATCTAAGACATATGTTGTGCACATGCATCTGTCCATAACATATCTGCCAGATCATGCATAACATCTTTTTCATGCATGCAGGTACGATGAAAATGAAAATCTTCAGGAAAGTACAAGCACGTCGCTTTCCACATCACAAATGATCGGACCGCGAGGGCTTTTGCGGCATAGTACGTGGACGATGTTGGTGGGAGATCCAGGACAAAAGCTGATCAACAATCCCATCCAAAAAAAAAAAAGAAAAAAGACAAAAAACAACAAACCCTGGGAAGGGCTGAGATCCACGCGAACCACAACAAAGATGGTGAGCACCCCTGGGAAGGGCTGATATCCACAAAAAGAAAAAAGACAAAAAACAACAAACCCTGGGAAGGGTTGAGATCCACGCGAACCACAACAAAGATGGTGAGCACCCTTGGGAAGGGCTGATATCCACAAAAGAAAAAAGACAAAAAACAACAAACCCTGGGAAGGGCTGAGATCCACGCGAACCACAACAAGATGGTGAGCACCCCTGGGAAGGGCTGATATCCACAAAAAGAAAAAAGACAAAAAACAACAAACCCTGGGAAGGGCTGAGATCCACGCGAACCACAACAAAGATGGTGAGCACCCCTGGGAAGGGCTGATATCCACAAAAGAAAAAAGACAAAAAACAACAAACCCTGGGAAGGGCTGAGATCCAAGATAACCAACCGGCGACGATAACCGGGGGTTACGAGATGGGTGACCGGCGACGATACCCGGCCCCGACGAGACAATCGACCGGCGACGATAACCGGCGATTACGAGATGGATGTCCGGCGACGAAAACCGGCTCCGACAAGATAACCAACCGGCGACGATAACCGGGGGTTACGAAATGGGTGTCCGGCGACGAAAACCGGCCCCGACAAGACAATCGACCGGCGACGATAACCGGCGATTACGAGATGGATGTCCGGCGACGAAAACCGGCTCCGACGAGATAACCAACCGGCGACGATAACCGGGGGTTACGAGATGGGTGTCCGGCGACGAAAACCGGCCCCGACAAGACAATCGACCGGCGACGATAACCGGCGATTACGAGATGGATGTCCGGCGACGAAAACCGGCTCCGACAAGATAACAAACCGGCGACGATAACCGGGGGTTACGAGATGGGTGTCCGGCGACGAAAACCGGCCCCGACAAGACAATCGACCGGCGACGATAACCGGCGATTACGAGATGGATGTCCGGCGACGAAAACCAGCTCCGACGAGATAACCAACCGGCGACGATAACCGGGGGTTACGAGATGGGTGTCCGACGACGAAAACCGGCCCCGACAAGACAATCGACCGGCGACGATAACCGGCGATTACGAGATGGATGTCCGGCGACGAAAACCGGCTCCGACGAGATAACCAACCGGCGACGATAACCGGGGGTTACGAGATGGGTGTCCGGCGACGAAAACCGGCCCCGACAAGACAATCGTCCGGCGACGAAAACCGACGATTACGAGATGGATGTCCGGCGACGAAAACTGGCTCCGACAAGATAACCAACCGGCGACGATAACCGGGGGTTACGAGATGGGTGACCGGCGACGAAAATCGGCCCCGACAAGATAACCAACCGGCGACGATAACCGGGGGTTACGAGATGGGTGACCGGCGACGAAAATCGGCCCCGACAAGACAATCGACCGGCGACGATACCCGGCGGTCACGAAATGGGTGACCGGCGACGATACCCGGCCCCGACGAGACGATCGATCGGCGACGATAACCGGCGATCAACGAACCCTTGGGAAGGGCTGGTATCCAAACAATCAACGACCCCCGACAAACGGTGACACCTGTAGAATCGTATCAAAAGACTGTACAAGGGTCATTTTTTCATTTTAAATGTTGTGTCACATGCATTGAATAGAATGATAATTCTGTACGTGATCCATGCAGGTTAGGTGTCAAGGTCCTAGCCTATCAGAGTCAAAGGCTATGACTGCCAAGAGCGATGTACGAGGACGAACTCCAAGGATGCCCTTCAAAGCTAGTCAGGAGAATAACTTCCTTTGATGACAATGGGATGGAATAAGGTGATTACGAGAGGGGTGACTGGATGTGAGACCCGACATTCACAGGACAATCGACCGGATACGAGACCCGGCGATTACGAGACGAGCGACAGATTAGGGATTGATGCATTGACACCTTTACGAATGTGTTGCATGCCTTACATCTTGCGTTACATCATAAGTTGTATGTGTTGCATCATGTATGCACTGTAATTCTTATGCACTGTCATTCATGCATCGGGTGTCTATTTCTTTATCATGTTCATTTCATTTAACATTTCATAAACATGATAAAGAGGGGCAGCTGTAGACACCCAAATTTTGCACTTCCTATACTGACCATGGCAGGAGGGCAAATTCGTCCATTGGGCCGGCCTGCGAGAGCAAGGGATGGGCACCGGAACGAACACTCGACGTCACCGCAGCGATTTGCAAATCAAAATTGACGTGACAGCAAGGCCGTCCGAAATGGGCATGCCCGAATGATGTGGCACGTCTCCTAGTGATTCCCGGACTGTAAAATACAAGCCTGTCGGCGAATACCGACGTCGCGACACGAGAAACGAGGTGCGGTTCGGAAAATGAGAAAATCAGCCCACCCAGCCGCGGATTGATCTGCGACCAAACGATTAAAATAATGGTGGTGCGCACGGGACTCGAAACCAGGAAACCAGCTGAGTGCGATGGGAGGTGGGCCAGCCAGCCGCAGATTGATCTGCGGCCAGCCGCAGATCAATCTGCGGCTGGCTTTGGCCAGGCTATTTCAGCTCATTTCCTGCAGAAGGTTGAGAAGAGAGGGAAGAAGAAGGAAAAACAGCAACCAGCAGCTCGGAAATGGGAAAAAACAGCAGCAAAAACAAAAGCAATTAGGAAAGAAAAAGAGTGAAAAGAGTGAGGAATTGTACCAATGTTGTGAGATTACATCTCATATTTTCTACTCTACTCAATACACAAATTCATATATATTGTGAGGATCATTTGCAAGGTGAAAAAACCCTTTGTTATAGCATGTTGTTTTACCATTTTTTGTTAAGCTTTTTGTCATTCGAATTATATTAAATGTAGTTGTTCTTGTATATTGTTGTGAATCCTTGGATTGAGGGCTATTAGTGAGGGTTCCAAATGGAACGAAATTCCTCCTAATGGCCCGATGATATCTATTTGGTGAATTTTTAGCTCGTTGTAATGATGTATTGTGCATAGATCGTTTAAATTGCTATTCTTAGGATCTTGTGGGTGTGTAGCGATTTTGGATGTGAGCCTAGGAGCGCGACCCCGTGGTCCAAATCCGATGATGGACATCTTTTGATATATGTAGTAGGAGTGATGTGGTCTTCATTGTAAATATGTAAATCGTCGGGCCTTAAAACGACGCCAAGGCGAGAATCGTGTTTAAGGCCCCGAAATAGTGAAACTTGTGATTGTAGGCGTTTGGGGTTATTTTGATGGCTTACATGCCCATGAATAGCCCCGACGCGTGTTTATGCTCGATTTGATTTATGAGACGAAATTGATTTCAAAGTTAAATGATAAGATTTTCATAAAATCAATCAAACTAGGCTATTAGCATCACGAGGTTAATAAATGGGAAGTGCTAATGAATGTCGATTTCTATTTCAAACGAGAAAGCTAAAGAAAATTGTTTTCAAACATCACAAGAAATGGTTTCATAAAATAAGTGACGTTTTATTAAACCGGTGTGCATAGGGTTAAAGAGGTTCTAGAAGTTGCCCATCGTTTGAGTTACGAAAGCAACGTATAGATCTCGATTCCTATTTTGACGAAGGTTTAAAACTCTTTGTTTTGCCAAAACGACATCTAACGAAAAATCTCATAGTTTTTGGACAATTAAAATCAAACCCTTCTTATAAAGAATCAAGCTTTCTCGTATAAATCGAAGGACATTCCGAAGCATTCTCAAATCAAAGCACGACTTTCCCTAAAAATCCAAATGATTCTTTCATACAAACTCACCACAACATTCACATAGGCACACACACACGCACACACGCACACACACGCACATACACACACACATTCGAGAATTAAAGGATAGGAAAAGCATCAAGATTGCGGTAACCGTGTTTCACGGAAGTCGGGGGGTGCCTAACACCTTCCCCTCGCTTAAGCAAGCCCCCGAACTCTATGAATCTCGATTCGCAGACCAATTAATTCGGAGTCACATATGAGCCAGCGATTTACTAAAACGAAATTCGGATGAGTTGGTACATCCATTTCAAATATACCAACTGGCGACTCTGGTTAAATTGGCTCATCATAAAAAACGATATTTCAAAACCCCGTCGACATCAAGCCGACCCTTTTCCCCAAAATCACCTAATAAAAAGGCTAAAATCAGAAAAGGGCAACAATCGCATTGAAGCGAGAAACCCGGCGTCGACAAATATTGACTAAGATGATTATTTAAAGAATAATTTAATATTAACAAGTGATGTAAGAATACTTTATTCATGTAATGAGACATGGATAAATACCATAAGGTGTGAACCATTAACTAAACAAGTAGAAAAATAAAAGATTATTTCATTTGTAATAAATGGAATAAATGTGTACTATTGTGAAGACTAATGAATACAATAAAGAAAGTAGTGAACAAAGAAATAATCAACCAATGTAATAAAGGTCGATTTATTGGTGAGTTGTAATTGTATGAGACTCGTATGTTAGATCAATTAGGTTTATACTTGAGGGTTAATAGAGATTAACCGTTAGATGATTATGATGAACATAGGTTGTTCAAAGGATAAAGAGTCAAAGTCGGAGAGTCGATTACCCAGGCAAGTTCCCTAACTTACACAACCTTATATATTGTGCAGGTTTCCTCATTTAAGCAAGCTAATTATTGTTATACGAACCTTGTATATTATTTTGAGTAAGTTAATCGTTGTTAATACAAACAGTATATATTGAACAAGTTACTAAACTCGTACTCTTATTGATCGTACAAGCAAATTAATTGATAGAATGATTCTTGTGTTATCTAAATGCATGAAGATTATTGATTATACTTTGAAACTCGATTCAAATCACAATTATATTCTTGAATGATTCCTTTGAATCCTGTTGCGAATGTTGAACGTATTAATTATTCCAAAATATGTTGAGAAAGTGTCTACGCCATTTGATTCGACTAGACCAATATCTATGAGTTAAAAAGCAATCCAAACTAATTGTCTTGGTGCAGACTTTTATAATCTGCTGAGATGAACAACTCTCACAGAGGGAAACTATATAACGTCAAGGGACCAACACGCGCGTGAAGAACATGTTTGAATTTTATGCATAACATAGGGTACTTTAGGCTGATCACATATTGTACTTGTTTTTTTTTGGATTTTTAGTGAAATACTGTTAATTCATGCAATAGTTCATGGTCCATAGCGACTACTCAGTGTTGAATATTCATCAATTTAGAAATATTAGAATATTTGAATTCTTCGAAAAATCCTACAGTCCATAGTGACTCACCTGTTGTACTGAGAATTGAATTGAGAATTATTGAAACTTACCTTGTTCGCAACCTTCACATACAAGTTCCTGAACTATCTACGACTGTTATAATCTTTTTCTTGTAAATTATGAAACTTTACATATGATTATTCACCTTTATTGCTATTATTCTTGCTGAGTAAATTTGTTGTTCACTCTTGCTTTCCTTAAACATTACAGTTAAGGCTGAACGAGGCAGTAGTTCGGGAAAGGATAAAGGCAAAGGCAAAGTTGCGAAATAGCTTTGTATTGCTATAACTAGGGTGATGGTTTTGGTTTATGTATTAAGACTTATTTTTTTTTGATAACTATTAAGACTTATTATGGTATAAGCTTAGTTGTGTGGTGTATTAGTAATGGTTTCGAGACTTGGGACGAGAATATTTATATTATATCAATGTAAATATTTTTATTATTCCGCTGTGAGATGTTTATAGTATGATGTATAAGGTGGATCATAAAGCACCAGATTCGAGGTACATGTGTAACACCCCCAAATCTAGGTACTTAATTCCCACAGATTTGGTGTTCACTATCACATTCAATCACATCTAATTACCCAATAATAAGAACAATAAAATAAACTTAAAGAAACATCTTCCCAAAATGGGTTACATCACCAACTATTAAACAATCAAATCCCAGGTTATCTTAACCTAATACATCAAATGCGGAATAAAACATAATTTTAAACAAGTCTTTGATACAAATAAACATCAAGTGGATGATAAATCTCTTGCTACGTTGGCATCTTGCCCTTGCCTTTACTCGTGGACGGTTCGTCCTGCTTTTCTGGCTTAGCTGCAAAGATTAATGCAAGAGTGAGCAAACAATTGCTCACAAGTACGATAACAATAATATTTAAATGAAATGGATTTCAACTGAGGAATAATAATTTTCTGAATCTCAGTCAATAAATGATCAAAGTCTAAAAGCTCGTTAGAATGCTTGATTCCAAGGAAAATAGAATTCAAGATTTAGAAATTATATCTGAGGGTCACGAGACCTCGAACTATGTCCTAGGTTAACAGGTATTTCTACTGCAACCTTTAACAGTCATATAGACTATGGACCAACATCTCGTACTCAGGGGGATCAGCCCTTTGTCCAATGTATTGTGCACAAACATTTTAACGCTGTCGCGTAAGTAATCCCCTATATTAGGGTTGTTCATCTCAGTTTATCGTCTGAATCCGTACCAAAAGGAACTTGGCTTGGAACAAGTATAGAAAATATTCTAAGTCTTTGAAACGCTCATCAACTAAGGACTAGCTGAATCAATAAGGGTTTGCTAGTCTAGTTCATCAATAGAGTTTGTTCAATAGAAACCATACTCGAAATTTGAATAACAACAATGATTGGAATAAAGCTTAAGTATGTAACATGATAGTAACCTTGCTTGAATATCAATAAGCTAAGGTCATAAGCTTGCTCAATATAAATAAACTTGCATTGAATAAATTAACAAGTTAAAAGGAAAGATTAACTTGCTATAAATAATTTTCAAGTTTAAGGGAGGAAAACTTGCTCAACGTAAAAGTAATAGATTGAGATAAGGAACTTGCCTCAAGCATAGATTACAAATTTAAGTAATTCACGATCCTTAAACAACCTATACATTTAATTATAAAATGGTAACATAATTAGTCACAAGACTAAAAGTATTATAGGTTTGCTCTTTATCTCATTTTATTATAATATCTCATTTAGCATACTATAACAAACAAGTATCAACCATCTTGAAATTTCATTAATCACTTAATACATTAATATAAGTTTAATTCTGTATCATAACTTCCAAGAAAAGAAAACAAAATAATAATAATAATAATAAATTTTTTTTTTAAAGCAGTGATTCTCGCCGGGGCGGGAATTCCCTGAACAAAACTCTCGCCGAGGCGAGAATTCACTATACAAAAAGCTCGCCGGGGCGAGACTTTGCCGGGGCGAAGATTCCTTTGCATTTTTCTCGCCGGGGCGAGAGACTCGGCAGTCGTCTTCCCCAGCTCGCGAACAGTGAAAACTTAGGCCAAATTTGGCCAAAATTTTTCGAATTCTACCATCCAGTAAACAAATTAAATATACCCAGGTATCATATATGATACAAAACATTTACCCAACATGTTTCTAACCAATCTAAGCATTATAAAACACATAATCAACCAATTTAAAACCAAAAATTCACTGTTAAAACCAAATATTCAAGTTTTAACCATTCTCATGAAATTAAACTCTATAAATTCATTTTTTTTAACCAATTAAAATCATTCTTCTTGCATTATTCTTGTTTTCATCATATAATCATAAACAATTATTAATTCACCTACTAATAACCAAATTGAATCATCAATTTTCATACAAATATACCATTCATGAAATAAAACTCTGTAAAAACTAAAAACTTAATTCCAAAACATGATTTCATGGATTAATCATTCAAATTAATCTATAATCATCACATAATCATCTAACACATGCTTTCTAACATTTATATCAAATATTTCATCTTTTGAGCAATTGAGTTCACATACAGAAAACTAGAAACCATATACAGTAAAGTATAACAAAGAGGAAAAGAATTATACTTTCTATTGCTTTGATTAAACTCCTTGGGTTTTAGAAATTCTACCTTCAATCTTCAAGCTTCTCTCTCAATTTCTCTCTTTTCTCTCAACTCTCAAATTCACAGAGTTCTCTCCCAACTTTGTTCTTTTCTTTCTCTTCTTTCTTTTCTTTTTACAACTGACGTAATTTAAAAAAATAAAACTGATGAAATAAAAATAAAAACTGATGATTTAATAAAATAATAACGTATGATATTAATCTATCAGTTACATAATTCAAAAAGCCATAAGGCTTGTTTGGCAAACTAATTTAAAAATAACCCATTATTCTAACTAAAGGTCTTAAGGCCTTGTTTGGTAAAACAAAATTAAAATAACCCATTATTTCCAAACAAAGGTCATAAGGCCTTGTTTGTTAAAACTGAATTAAACACTTTCTCATTTATTTTAATAAATCATTATAACATAAAGTTTTAAATGTCACACTTCTAATTTAATTGAACTTATTAATAAATTCAATTAAACCTTACTAACTAAATTAATAATTTCATTTAACAAATAACAATAGCACTGAATAAATTCTCTTATTCAAATAAATCATTTATTCAAATAAACCTTTTCATCATCTAATTTAATTATTAAATTAAATTAGAATAAACATAACAAATCACATTCAAATAACATTTAACATTATTAAACTTAACATATACCCACTTTACAAAAACTTAATAAATTATTTATTTAGCTCAATAAATTAATAAAAATATTTATATAATTCAATAAATATTTTTATTTAATCACAAAAATTGCATTCGTTACAACATGTATCTAAATTTGGGGGCGTTACAGGTTGGTATCAAAGCGGTAGGTTATAAACCTTAGGAAAGAGAATCTTTAGGCTATAACCTTAGAGAATATAGAGGGAATAGAAGGAGATAAAACTCATGTAGAGTTTTATGAGATGATCTTAAGTAGGCTTTTCATAGAGAATCAATAGTTGTGAAATATATTTTCATTTCATACAATATCTATACTCTACTGTGGGATACTGATTAAGGTAGTTTATCTTGTGTCAGTGATTGTAGGATGCTGAAGGTAGGCGAGCCAAACAGATTTATAGAGGAGGAGTCGTGTGATGTCAACGTGGTGTCCAAAACACCCCTAGTAGTCAAGCCTATTACGGTTGTAGCTCTAGCCGAGGAGGAGATGGAGTCAGAGACGGAGTCCAAGCAGGAATCCGCGATGGGAGGTTTCTTTTAGGATTGAGCGGGTGTGAGTAATTTAGTAACTCAGAACTCTGAAATGAAGAATAAGATACAAGAGTTGGAGGCGAAAGTTCGAGACCTTCAGATTAGTAACCAATCGATGTAGACATTTTGGAAGGAAGAATTTAGGAAGCGATTAAGGGATGAAGATCAAGTGGAGGCCCTAAGGGAGGAATTAAGGAAGAAGGAAGGGTAGTTAGGTAGTTTACTGGAACAGTGCCGCGAATGATGTGATATATATTTAGGTATGTGGGATACCTGCTGTAAATCCCAATTTTGGGGATAATGTGGGATGTATCTTTATAACCCTAACTTTAGTAGTACCAGAGGGGGGATATGTAATGAAAATAGCAGAATGCTATATGATGTAATATGCTCTAATGTGACGTATTTTAATATAATATATTTATTAAACGTGCTTGTGATGACCAGATTTTGTTAATGGTAATAATGGGAGCATAGGATGGTTGTAATACTATCGTAGGGTGAACGATTATCAAAAGATTAAAACAGGATATGTAGATGGCATGACGCTAGGATATGTAAGGTAATATATTCTAAGGGAGATCATAGTAATAAATTTGATATGTTTTAAGAATGATTAAACGATTGATAAATAGATGATAATACCGTTTTTATATAGAGATGTCGATGGGAATACCCCAAAAAGAAGGGACTCATCAAACAATGGAAAATGAAGATAGGGAACTGAATCAGAATCCCCTATAACGGTTGGTGAATCTAATAGTAGGTGCTTTTGAAGAAGGAATCAATGATTTTAGAAGGAGACATACGAAAATTACGGAGGTTGAAAAAGAAATTACTTTAACTAAAGGATGAGAGAGTAATATTTCAAAGAAAACGAAAGAATGTTGGGGTGGAAGAGAGTAGTAGTAGTGATAGCAGTAATAATTTTAAGAGGAAGTGGAATAAGGTTAAATATGTAAGAGAAGAAGGACAACCACGGAAGAAAAAGGTAGAAGCCTGTAAGGAATGTGGGAAGAACCACGTTGGAGCGTGTTTGAAAGGAAAAGGTATGTGTTATAAGTGCGGGGAAAAGGGGCATATTTCTCCTAATTGCCATAAATAAAAGGAGATCAAAGGATGTTTTGCGTACGGATCTACAGGACGTCAAATATGTAATTGTCAAAAAGAAGCAAATGAAGAGGGAAAGGAAAACAAGAGAAAGTGGGACCGCAACAGCAATAACAATCAATCCGGAAGTAAGCAGGGAGGATTAAAAAGAGAGGTAAGGAGTGCGAAAAGTGTGGGAAGAATCACCAGGGAGAGTGCTGGAAGAGTAGGAATATTTGCTACAATTGCGGCCAGGAGGGGCATATATCACTTAACTGCCCAAACCCGAAGAAAATTAGAGAATGTTTCGCTTGCAGATCGACAGAGCATCAGATTAAAGACTGCCCGAAGAAAGGAAGTAGCGGAGGAAGCGACAATAAGGGGGAAACAGCAAGCTGATAATTGGTGGACCTACCTAGCCAAGCTGACCAACTGCTAGAACATTTAACATGACGGTCCAGGATGCAGTAGCTTCGAAGGACGTGGTGTCAGGTATTATCCCAATCAATAATATAAATACTTATATATTATTTGCTTCGGATGCTACCTATTCTTTTGTGTAAACGACTAAATTTACCCTAAGAACGACTAGAAGATCCTTTAAACATAGAATTTGCAAATAAAGAAGTAATCCCTGTAGGATTTATTTACCGTAATTATTGTGCAGAGATTAGGGGGCATAAGCTAAGTATAGATTTGATCCCGATAAGATTGGGAGAGTTTGATGTGATATTAGGAATGGATTAGTTATATAACCATGCGGTGATAATTGACTGCAATAAGAAGAGTGTGAACCTTCGGACCCCGAACCGGTCCAAGGTAGTGTTTTATGGTAGCACATCGCTTAGACGAACGTGTTGTCTTACGATAATGCAAGCCAAGAAGTTATTAAGGAAAGGGTGTATAGTCTATTTAGCCTATATTATAGATACAAAGAAAGAAGGAGTAGAAATTAAGGATATACCGGTAGTAAGACAATTTCAGGATGTATTCCAAACGATTTACCCGGTCTTCTGCTAGACAGGGAAATCGAATTCGTAGTAGATTTTGTGACGCTTCCAAATTCAGGTACCTCTACCTCGAACCTGGTGCCTCACGCTACTACTAATATCATACTAATAAACATCCCATAGCGGAATAATAAAGATTTTCATAAATATTGAATAACATAATCCCAGGTAATCTCAACTTTACTAATACATAATTCTATGTTAAGTGATTAGAATACAAATACATAGCATAGGTCTCCCTGACTTGAATAAATAAACTAGTACAAGTTTTAATATGGCCAACATTTCCCCTTAGCACTTAGTGGGTGGATGTTAATCTGTGGCTTTCCCTTTTCCCTTGTCCTTTCCAGAGCCACTGCCCTTTCTCAGTCTTAACTGTGAAATTTATGGGAAGCAAGGGTGAGCAACGAGTTTGCTCAGCATAATGCCAATAATAATAGATTTACTCAAGGTTCAATGATAACGAAAGCAATTGGATTTGATAACAGACTTTAAATAAGCTGCAGAGTATAAGGGCAATGAATATCATAGTTTAATTCATCGTACGTTTCTTACTGAGTGGTCATGAAAGACCAAGAACACATAGAAGGATGAGCAGTTGTTCTACTGTAGAACCTCCGAAACAAGCACATGAGGTGATCAGCCCCGTAGCACCCACATTATGCATAACGTTCAAACATAGCGTGCATATCGGTTTCCTCACATAAATAAAATACCCCTACTGTGAGGGTTGTTCATCTCAGCACAGTTCAAGAATCCATATCAAGGCAATTAACATGGACAAAATTATATATGATTAGCATTTTGTCTAATTTCTTAGTCTAGCCGAATCAAGTGGCATATACGTACTTTTTAAAATAGCTCAGAGTCATTTAGAGCATTGGTTATCCTTACGAAGGATTATAAACACATATCAACTATCACAAGCTTGAGAAATTTGCACGATATGCAGAGTCTATACAACAACAGTTAAATTGATTCAACCGAGGAACTTACATAATATCATATATTCATATATCATCAATTTGATTTGGTCACAGTGAGGAAATTTACACAATATATAAGATGAGTAAATTAGGAATTTGCACAATATAAATAAGGTTAAGAACTTGCAAGGATATACACAATAGTTTAACAATAATTTAGTTTGCTCAAAATGAGGGAATTTGCTCAATTTTAAAGAGGGTCAGAAACTTGCACAATATTCGAGGTTGTGTTAGTTAGGAGACTTGCCTGATCTGCTGCTATAATTACACTCTACTGCTTTCTCTTTCCAGTCAACCTATATTTTTCATAAGTATTACATAGATTAACCTCTATTGCACATCACTACTGACCTCAGCTGATCATATTAAGATGCATGCTCAGTGTATTACTAACCATTACTCTGTATATTCTACCATACCAGTCTGCTTTATTCCTTTGCACCAGCAGTTAGTCACCCTTACTGTTTTTCATTACCCATTATTAGTCTGTCTTGGGTTTTCAAGAGTGTTCAGGTGCATTCTTAATAGAAAAACATCTGTTTTGGGTGTGTGTGTGAGGTATAGTGCAGTACTTAACCTTCTAAGTAATCTGCATTGAGACTCTATGATTCAATATTGTGACCCTATGGTCAGGCAAGGTCATTCTATGATTTATTGGAGAGACTTTTGAATTACACCAGTTATATCATGAACGTATGGGAATGCTTTATAGCCTGTAGAGTTACTCTACGATTTGGTGTTAGTGCTCTTCGATCAATAGAAGTCACTCTACGATCGTCTCTGGCACCCTACGACTTGACTCCAAGACTCAGTAAAAGTTACTCTACGATCCTCAGAAACCACACTATGATGGTGCCCGACACTCTATGATTGCAGAAGTTACTCTACGATCTGCTTGGTACTAGACAACTTGACCCTACGACTTACGAGTGAGCTCTATAGTTTGACTGAAGCCACTCTACGATGGTCGAGTCTACTCTATGATCACCCTATGACTTGGCCAATATACCTTACGACTGGCGGGTGAGCTCTACGATCGGAGTGAAGCCACTCTACGATCGCAGAGTTCACTCTACGATTCCAAGATTAAGGCATGCATTAAGGTTTCATTTTAAAAGAAGTCTTTGACTGTCTGATCTAAGGTCATACTCATTTTATTTGAGCAGACTTAGAAACTTGGTTTGACCTGGAACAATAGATTGCTAGTTTAATGGATCAAAGCTTATAAGAGATATCACAACAGTGTATGGGAATTTAAAGTCTGATATGGAAACCAACATTGATGACACTCTACGGTTTCTGAACTTGGTCACTCTGACACTTTCCAAAACTCAGAAGACTCGACTCAACGTATTGCTAAAGTTATTGCCAAAAGTTTAAGTCGACAAGATGACAGACAGTCTGGGTTGTCTTGATAGGGCCGTCACTGCACATGACGAGGTCAATATGTTTCATACTATCTATAGGCCCACTATCAAGGTTCTCAGGCTATATGCAACATAAACATAGAGCATTCGTGCTCATACGAATTTTGTTTTGCTTTCAAAGTTAACACAGTAAGGTATTTTTGTTTTGTTCTTTTTTATTCAGCTAAGTAGTTCACACATTTTACCATACACTTAGCACGTGATCTTCTTTAATAGTCACCTTATAACTTCGGAATCCATCATGATTCCCACACATAACCCTCCCACAACCAAACATGCAAGATTAATATATAACAGACTCGTACTTTAATTAAATTAAAGGTTTACAGTTAGAGGTTCGTACCTTCTTAGAGCAAATCTCGGGTGAGCTATTGACTCTCTAAGCTTCTCCGGTTACCGAACTGCAACAACTTCTTCACAACACTCTTTATCTCTCAATCTCTCTATTATTCTCTCTCTAGGTCGGTAATTTAGCAGACTAGCAAGCTTTGCAAGAAGTCTGAGGGTGTCAATTGATAGGGAAGCTATTGCCCACTCATCGGTTATTACTCAGGCATTAGGATTGGTCCATCACAGATTACCCGTTAGTTAATAAGGATTAGGTGAAAAGTTTTACCAACTCACTTCCCAGCCACACCCACCGTAATCATTACTAGACCTATTGTTAAGTAACATGGGAAATAGGCCATTGGCCTTAGTTCGACTGGGAGTACTATCAGTACCCCTAATATTACTATTAAAATACCACTTCATTTTCTGGAGATTGGACCTCTAATCTGGGTCAGCTGACTGGGCTTACCACTGGTCCAATACTTGAATACTGACTGGACTTTTCTACCACTTATCCCAGTCCACAATATTAGACTGATGTACACTATTGGGACTCTTATCAGCCTGCTATTAATACAATTCAATTGGGTCAATCCTAATTACCTTGTTGGACTCTATTAATAAACAAGTACCGAAATTAGTCCATTACTACACAGTCAGATTATTAAACCCTCATACAAATAAGCTTAGTCAACAACACCTCCATCCTACGGTATACACGGTTAGTTCACATTACCAACCTGATATCCATTATCATAATTATTCTTTACAGTTCATTAAAACACTAGAATTGATTCCTCAAGAATCACTATGCCACATAAGGCTCGCTCTTTCAAGCTCAGTTAATTCACAACTTAAGCTTATCACACATTATAGTTTCATTGTAATTCATACATGATGATATTTCGTTAGAAATTTCATAACCACACATCACACATAAGTACACATAAAAGAAATTTCCATTTTATTAATAATAATTCAGAAAATGCTCGGATATTACATCCTCCCCTCCTTATAAGGATTCCGTCCCTGGAATCACCACAAATGTAAGTGAAAAGATGGGGATAATCTCTCTTCATTCTATCCTCTAATTCCCATGTAGCCTCCTCGGCATTGTGGTTTTGCCATACTACCTTTACCGAAGGTATCACCTTATTTCTTAACACTTGTTCCTTTCTATCAATTATCCGTACAGGGGTCTCCTCATAAGTCAGATCCCTATCGATTTGAATAGGCTCATAAGGTATCACGTGCTTGTAATCGGGCTTGTATGGCCGTAATACCGAAACGTGAAACACGTTATGAATATGTTCCAGTTCAGGAGGTATAGCTACCTGATACGCCACTTCACCTATCTTTCTCAGTATTTCAAATGGTCCTATGAACCTTGGACTTAATTTACCCTTCTTCCCAAACCTTATCTTCCCTTTTCAGGGAGATACTTTCAGGAACACAAAACTGCCAATCGCGAATTCTCTATCCTGATGGTGCAAGTCGGCGTACTTCTTCTGCCGATCTTGAGCTGCTACAAGTCTGGCTCTTATTGTTTTTACAACATCTGCTGTTTGTTGGACCAATTGAGGCCCCAAAAGTCATCGTTCTCCAACTTCGTCCCAACACAAAGGTGTTTTGCATTTCCTTCTGTAGAGAGCTTTGTACGACGGCATACCAATACTTGCGTGATAACTATTGTTATACGAGAATTCTACTAAAGGTAGATGGTCATCCCAGTTACCTTTAAAATCCATGACACACGCTCGAAGCATATCCTCTAATGTCTGAATTGTCCGCTCACTTTGGCCGTCAGTCTAAGGATAATATGCAATGCTCATCCTCAGTTGTGTCCCCATTTGTTCTTGTAAACTTTTTCAGAAGTTTGACGTGAAGCGCGAATCTCTGTCTGATACGATCGATACCGACACTCCATGTTGTGACACAATTTCTTTTACATATAATTTAGCTAATTGATCCAAGCTAAACCTCACTTTAATTGGCAAAAAGTGCGCAAATTTCATTAATCTATCTACGATTACTCATATCGCATCATAGCCCTTCTGAGTAACGGGAAGTCCCACTACGAAGTCCATGGTAATATGCTCCCATTTTCATTTTGGTATTTCCAATGGTTGAAGCAACCCACTTAGTCTCTGATGCTCGGCTTTTACTCTTTGACAGGTTAAACATCTGCTGACGTACTCCGCGCTTCAGATTAGGCCACCAAAAATATCGGCAAAGATCCTGGTACATTTTTGTGCTTCCTGGGTGAATAGAATACGTCGTATGGTGCGCTCCTTGAAGAATTTCTTCTCTCAATTTAGGTACTACTGGCACCCATATTCGGTCTTCAAATCTCAACATTCCGTCTTTATCTATTCTGAACTTCTCTTCCCCACTCTCCGTTATTCTTTTCTTTATCCGGCCACACTCTTCATCCTTTTCTTGCGCCTCTTTCACACGATCTAGCAGTGTTGGACGGGCTTCCATGTATACAATTTCCCTTCCGTCCCTCTCGGACTTCTCACTTCAATTTCTAACTTCTTCATCTCCCTTATTAATTCTTCCTGAGTTGTCAACCTCATCAGTTTCTCCCTATCTTTCTGACTCAACGCGTTAACTACCACATTCGCCTTACCTGGATGATAAAGGATTTCACAATCGTAATCCTTGATCAGTTCCAGCCATCTCCTTTGATGGATATTCAACTCTTTGTGTGTGAAAATATATTTCAGACTTTTATGGTCCGTATATATCTCACACTTCTCTCCATAAAGGTAATGTCTCCAAAATTTTAAGGCAAACACCACTACTGCTAATTCTAAATCATGCGTAGGGTATCTACTTTTGTACTCCTTTAGTTGTCGTGAAGCGTACGCAATGACCTTGCCGTTCTGCATCAACACACAGCCAAGTCCTTTATGCGACGCATCATTGTACACCACAAAACCTCCTGTGTCATCCGCTAGAGACAACACAGGTGACTCACTTAACCTTTTCTTCAACTCCCAAAAACTCTCCTCACATTTCTCCGTCCACACAAATTTCACTGTCTTCCCAGTTAGATTGGTTAACGGGGTTTCTATCCTCAAAAAGTCTTGGATGAATCGATGATAGTACCTAGTTAACCCTAAGAAACTTCGTACTTTTATTAGCGTCTTCGGCTGATCCCAGTCGATCACCGCTTCCACCTTCGCAGGGTCCATTGATATCCCATCCTTGTCGATCACATGACCCAGAAATCGTACTTTTTCTAACCAAAACTCACATTTAGAAAATTTGGCATACAACTTCTCCTTCCTTAAGGTTTCTAACACTATCCTAAGGTGTTCGACGTGCTCTTTATCGGTCTTCGAGTAGATCAGGATATCGTCGATGAAAACTACCATGAATTTATCTAAGAATGACTTGAAAACTCGGTTCATCAAGTCCATGAATGCTGCTGGGGCGTTAGTCAAGCCGAATGACATTTCCAAGAATTTGTAATGTCCATATCGGGTTCTGAATGTCGTCTTTGGTACATCTTCCTCCCGTACTTTCAACTAATGATACCCTGTTCTCAAATCTATCTTGGAAAAACACTTGGCTCCCTTCAGTTGATCAAAAAGATCGTCAATTCTAGGTAAAGGATACCTATTCTTAATTGTTACTTTGTTCAACTCCCGATAGTCGATACAAAGTCGTATAGATCCATCCTTCTTCTTAACGAACAAAACTGGTGCTCCCCACGGAGACACACTCGGTCGAATATACCCTTTATCTAGCAATTCTTGCAACTGTACCATCAATTCTTTCATTTCTATGGGTGCCATTCGATATGGAGCCTTCGAAATTGGTGCCGTTCCTGGTGCTAGTTCTATCGTAAATTTGATCTCCCTATCCGGCGGAAGACCGGGCAAGTCATTTGGAAACACGTGTGAAAACTCCTTCACTATCGGCACACTATTCACTACTCCCACTTTACGAGTATTTACAATATGGGCTAAATAGCCTACACATCCTTTTCTCAATAATTTGCTGGCCTGCATCATCGTCAGATAACACGTTTGTCTAGGCGATGTGCTACCATAAAACACTACCTTAGATCAATTTGGGATCTGTAGGTCCACTCTTTTCTTCTAGCAGTCAACCACTGCCCCATGGTTATATAACCAGTCCATCCCTTGGATTACGTCAAACTCTCCTAATCTTATCAGAATCAAATCTACTTTCAATTTATAACCCCTAATTTCTGCACAACAATTTCTATGTATAGAATCTACGGGGATAACCTCGCTATTTGCCACCTCTATGTTCAACTCACACTCTAATCGTTCTTGAGATAAGTTCAATCATTTAGCAAACTCTTCAGACGCAAAAGAACGGGTAGCTCCTGAATCAAATAACACGTAGGCATTTACATCGTTAATCGAGATAATACCTGACACCACGTCCTTGGAAGTCACAACGTCCTGGACAGTCATGTTGAATGTTCTAGCAATCGGTCGGTTGAATTGGGTTGGTCCGCCAATCATTAGCTTGCTGTTACCCGCCTTGTTGCCGCTGCCACCGCTCGCTCCCTTCTTTGGGCAGTCCTTGATTTGATGCTCCACTGATCCACACGTGAAACACTCCCTTATCTTCTTATGCCTTGGGCAATTTGGGAAAATATGCCCTTCCTGTCCATAGTTGTAGCAAACGCTCTTACCTTTCCAGCATTCTCCTTGGTGGTGCTTCCCATATTTTTCGCATTCTTCTCCTCTCTTTTTGAAGCCTCCCTGCTTACTCCCTGATTGACTTTGGCTATTGCTGACACTGTTGTCCCACTTCCTCTTATTCAGGTTACTTCCACCACTACTTCCTCCTTTGTTGTCTCCTCCAAATTTCTTATTCTTCTTTTCTTTGTGGTGTTAGTTTAGAGTCTCACTCCCTCCTTCAGCAATAATGGCGTTCTCCAATAGTGTATTGAAAGTATCGATCTGAAAGACAGATACCTTACTATACAGCCATGGTTTCAACCCTTGCTCAAAACGTCGCGCCTTTCGCTCCTCCGTATCCACTTGGTGTGGTGCGACACGTGCTAATTCGTTAAATTTCGTGGCGTATTGGGCGACTGTCATCTCTCCTTATTTCAGCTCCAAAAATTTCATTTTCATTCTTCCTTACATGCTCTTTGGAAAATAGTTCTTGAAGAACAGCTCCTTGAATCTAGCCCACGGTACGACCCCTTCTCCAGTGCGTTGTTGGTTTACTTCCCACCAATAGTTAGCTTTACCCTTCATCAAGTATATGGCGAAGCCTGTCTTCTGATCTTCTCCTACCCTTGCGATAATAAACGCCTTTTCTATTTCTTTGACCCAAGACTGGGCCTCGACAGGATTGATCGTGCCCCTAAACTCTGGGGGTCCTACACCCCGGAAGTCTTTGAAGTTTACTACAGGAATTACCGGGGGATTGGGGTCTATTGGCCCGGTATTCTTCCCCTAAAATGCTCCTGTCAATAGATCCACTAATCGTTGCATGGGATCTATTGGTCCTCCCTCATTATTAACCGACTCTTCGTGAGTAGGTTGCACTTGTTGTCTACGTCTTGGCGGCATTTTCTGTCACAACAGAATAAAGTTCACTATTATGGTTACTTCGTACTATTAATGAGCAGTTGTAATTACTACTACACATTTTAATAAAATCATTTATATTCATATGCTCATAATCATTACATCATACATGATTCTCTTATAGCATACTGCTATAAACGTTACCATCTATCCCTTATAATAACAAAAGTTGGGGATTCATTAACATCCTACCCCACTACCGGATACAAAAGTTGGAGTTTACTTCTACTATTCCATGTCTTACACGAAAGACTGGAATCAACACATCATCACATACATATTTTACTACTAACTACTAAACACATAGAGAGTCTATTATCCTAACATCCCGCGCTCCACCGCGTTCTCATATTCTAGCTGTCCCATGTGGATCATCAGTTCCCTACTCATAGTGTAGTGGGTTTGTCCTTCTTCTGCGGGATAGTGGTATGAACCGTTAATCCACCTGCCCATTGTCATGCAAAATGCATAGCCCATCTTGTTCATCTTCCTTTTCTTACTCCTCAACTCATCCTCTAAATCGCCCGCACGTTCTATGGCCTCATCCCACTGTTCTGTACCCGGTCTGCTACCTCTTCTTCTAACTGAGCTCCATTGCTTCCTTTTTGCAATTACAGGTTCGCCATCTGTTGTTCTAACCATTCTATCTTACCAACCAGATCCACGTCCTCGTGATGAGTAGGTTTTATACCTACGAATCGGATACCAATATACGCGAATTATTGTTTATTTCCATGGTTTTCAGTTACTTTTCATGTATTTTGTGTGTTTTTGTAGGTTGCACATGTTGGGATTGCATTGGGCGAATTGGACGTTCGAGTGGATGAAGTTGCTAATGTTGCAGGATTTTAGAGCAGTGCGGCCGCGCCCAAAATGAACTGGGTAGCAGCGCGGCCGCGCGTGATGCCATAGTTAGAAAAAAAATTGCTGCCAGAGTAGCGCGGCCGCGCGCCTTTCAAGCTTAATCCAGGCGCGACCGCGCCGGTTCGAGTGAGGGCAAAATCGACTTTTCAGATGTTTTAAATGGTTTTGATTTGAACTTGGATTTGAAACTTTGTAATTAATTAGGGGTTTTATTAGTTATTATAAATAGGTGTTTTCTAGTTGGTAATTGATATCTATTATTAGAAAACCCTAGTTTGGAGCAATTGCAGAAGACTTGAAGCAAGTTGATAGCAAGGAGAAAGCAAGGAGGAGCAGGACAGAGATTGAAGGATTGCTTACAGTGTTTCTTCTCTTTTCTCTCTATTCTAAACTTTTTGATGTTATTAAACTTGTGGATGATGAATTCTAGTTTATTTATGAACTAAATTTCTTTTAAGGCTATAATGGATCTTAATGTGTAGTTTTGAATAGCATGCTTCTTTGAATATTATGATTAGCTATTTTTGGATTGTCTATTATGGTTTGTGCTAAATTGTTTAATTATCTGGCCAATAATTATCGAGATAATCTGCATGAATTCGAGGGATGAAGTATAGATTTAGATCTGACCATAACAGCATGTGATTGTGTCTTCTGCTGTCGATGGAATTCATAATTTGTGTTTAGGATAGAGATATACCTATACGCCGCATGTAATCTAAATAGGGAACTTGGGCTTTAAATCCTTTTTAATTGTAATTCACATAGAAATATAGTGAGTTAGTTATCTAGGGTGATTAACTTAAATCTATCAATTGTGGATTTAAGTTAAGTTGTTTATGAAACATTGAAAGATGATTATAAATAGTGATGAGTTCCTGGTTAACAATCCAGAATAACTAGCATAATCCAAAGGGGAACGTGTTAAGTAAAATAAAGCATTAAGTGTAGTTATAGTCTTAAGTCTTTAAAAATCTGTTTTCAAACTAGTGTTAGTAATTTAATTTAGAATTAATTAGTTAAATTCAAAACCTCAGAATTCATAAATCATTTGTTTACTAAAAATTGATTTGATTTAAATTTGGAATTTGTTATTATAGAATCAATTCTTCTCTGTGGCAATGGCGCCAAAAACTTGTTTGCCAAAATCTATACTAGCAAAAATACGCAAGTATACGCAGTCCACAAGTAATAAAGTGAAAGTAGAGTATCGTCCCACAGAGAAGAATTGATTCTATAATAATAAATTCCAAATTTAAATCAAATCAATTTTTAGTAAACAAATGATTTATGAATTCTGAGGTTTTGAATTTAACTAATTAATTCTAAATTAAATTACTAACACTAGTTTGAAAACAGATTTTTAAAGACTTAAGACTATAACTTCACTTAATGCTTTATTTTACTTAACACGCTCCTCTTTGGATTATGCTAGTTATTCTGGATTGTTAACCAGGAACTCATCACTATTTATAATCATCTTTCAATGTTTCATAAACAACTTAACTTAAATCCACAATTGATAGATTTAAGTTAATTACCCTAGATAACTAACTCAATATATTTCTATGTGAATTACAATTAAAAAGGATTTAAAGCCCAAGTTCCCTATTTAGATTACATGCGGCGTATAGGTATATCTCTATCCTAAACACAAATTATGAATTCCATCGACAGCAGAAGACACAATCACATGCTATTATGGTCAGATCTAAATCTATACTTCATCCCTCGAATTCATGCAGATTATCTCGATAATTATTGGCCAGATAATTAAACAATTCAGCACAAACCATAATAGACAATCCAAAAATAGCTAATCATAATATTCAAAGAAGCATGCTATTCAAAACTACACATTAAGATCCATTATAGCCTTAAAAGAAATTTAGTTCATAAATAAACTAGAATTCATCATCCACAAGTTTAATAACATCAAAAAGTTTAGAATAGAGAGAAAAGAGAAGAAACATTGTAAGCAATCCTTCAATCTCTGTCCTGCTCCTCCTTACTTTCTCCTTGCTATCAACTTGCTTCAAGTCTTCTCCAATTGCTCCAAACTAGGGTTTGCTAATAATAGATATCAATTACCAACTAGAAAACACCTATTTATAATAACTAATAAAACCCCTAATTAATTACAAAGTTTCAAATCCAAGTTCAAATCAAAACCATTTAAAACATCTGAAAAGTCGATTTTGCCCTCACTCGAACCGGCGCGGCCGCGCCTGGATTAAGCTTGAAAGGCGCGCGGCCGCGCTACTCTGGCAGCAATTTTTTTTCTAACTCTGGCATCATGCGTGGCCACGCTGCTACCCAGTTCATTTTGGGCGCGGCCGCGCTGCTCTGAAATCCTGCAACATTAGCAACTTCATCCACTCGAACATCCAATTCGCCCAATGCAATCCCAACATGTGCAACCTATAAAAACACGCAAAATACATGAAACGTAACTGAAAACCATGGAAATAAACAATAATTTGCGTATATTGGTATCCGATTCGTAGGTATAAAACCTACTCATCACCTCGCCAAGAGGTGATAGACCATAGCTCCCAACTGAGTAGAGGCTTCTTTTCGCCCTTGGACTTCCTGCTCCAACTCGTGGATCCTATCACTCTGCTCAAGGATGCGATCAACATACTCTTCTACCAAATCTTCTTCAAATGTGGTGTCAACAGGGGGCCCCTCCTCTGGTTCGTCTTAGGGTTCACTGCCTATGGGGTCCTCCTCCGGATCCTCTTTCGGATCTTCCTCCGGATCAGACTCTAACTCAGGCTCCTCCTCAACTGGAACAGTAACCGATATAGGTTCTATTAACTGGAGTGTCTTGGATACCACATGTATGTCACGTGGTTCCTCCTCCATGATCCTACTAGGTCCTCCCATCTCTGACATCCTACATGCATAACCACAAAACGAATAACTCTATTAGTACTCTTGAAGTAAAATATAATCTCATTGTTATATAATGAAAGTATATCTCTCGTTTCTATTGACTTCCTAGGGCAAGTTTTCCTAAAATCATCCCATAAAACTCTACATGAGTCTTATCTCTTCTAATCCCTCTATTTCTCCAAAGGTTATAGTCTAAGGATTCATTTTCCTAAGGTTTATAACCCATAACTCTGATACCAACCTGTGACGCCTCCAAATTCAGGTACCTCTACCTCGAACCTGGTGCCTCACGCTACTACTAATATCATACTAATAAACATCTCATAGCGGAATAATAAAGATTTTCACAAATATTAAATAACATAATCCCAGGTAATCTCAACTTTACTAATACATAATTCTATATTAAGTCATTAGAATACAAATATATAGCATAGGTCTCCCTGACTTGAATAAATAAACTAGTACAAGTTTTAATATGGTCAACATTTCCCCTTAGCACTTAGTGGGTGGATGTTAATCCGTGGCTTTCCCTTTTCCCTTATCCTTTCCAGAGCCACTGCCCTTCTCAGTCTTAACTGTGAAATTTATGGGAAGCAAGGGTGAGCAATGAGTTTGCTCAGCAAGTATAATGCCAATAATAACATATTTACTCAACGTTCAATGATAACGAAAGCAATTGGATTTGATAACAGACTTTGAATAAGCTGCAGAGTATAAGGGCAATAAATATCATAGTTTAATTCATAGTACTTTTCTTACTGAGTGGTCATGAAGGACCAAGAACACATAGAAGGATGAGCAGTTGTTCTACTGCAGAACCTCCGAAACAAGCACATGAGGTGATCAGCCCCGTAGCACCCACATTATGTATAACTTTCAAACATAGCGTGCATATCAGTTTCCTAACATAAATAAAATACCCCTACTGTGAGGGTTATTCGTCTCAGCACAGTTTAAGAATCCATATCAAGGAAATTGAAATGGACAACATTATATATGATTAGCATTTTGTCTAATTTCTTAGTCTAGCCAAATCAAGTGGTATAGACATACTTTTTAAAATAGCTCAGAGTCATTTAGAGCGTTAGTTATCCTTACGAAGGATTATAAACACATATCAGCTATCACAGGCTTGAGAAATTTGCACAATATGCAGAGTCTATACAACAATAGTTAAATTGATTCAACCGAGGAACTTACATAATATCATCTATTCATATATCATCAATTTGATTTGGTCACAGTGAGGGAATTTACACAATATATAACATGAGTAAATTAGGAATTTGCACAATATAAATAAGGTTAAGAACTTGCAAGGATATACACAATGGTTTAACAATAATTTAGTTTGCTCAAAATGAGGGAATTTGCTTAATTTTAAAGAGGGTCAGGAACTTGCACAATATTCGAGGTTGTGTAAGTTAGGAGACTTGCCTAATCTGCTGCTATAATTACACTCTACTGCCTTCTCTTTCCAGTAAACCTACATTTTCCATAAGTATTACATAGATTAACCTCTATTGTACATCACTACTGACCTCAGCTGATCATATTAAGATGCATGCTCAGTGTATTACTAACTATTACTCTGGATATTCTACCATACCAGTCTGCTTTATTCCTTTGCACTAGCAGTTAGTCACCCTTATTGTTTTTCATTACCCATTATTAGTCTGTCTTGGGTTTTCAAGAGTGTTCAGGTGCATTCTTAATAGAAAAACATCTGTTTTGGGAGTGTGTGTGAGGTATAGTGCAGTACTTAACCTTCTAAGTAATCTGCATTGAGACTCTATGATTCAATATTGTGACCCTATGGTCAGGCAAGGTCATTCTATGATTTATTGGAGAGACTTTTGAATTACACCAGTTATATCATGAACGTATGGGAATGCTTTATAGCCTGTAGAGTTACTCTACGATTTGGTGTTAGTGCTCTTCGATCAATAGAAGTCACTCTACGATCGTCTCTGGCACCCTACGACTTGACTCCAAGACTCAGTAAAAGTTACTCTACGATCCTCAGAAACCACACTATGATGGTGCCCGACACTCTATGATTGCAGAAGTTACTCTACGATCTACTTGGTACTAGACAACTTGACCCTACGACTTACGAGTGAGCTCTATAGTTTGACTGAAGCCACTCTACGATGGTCGAGTCTACTCTATGATCACCCTATGACTTGGCCAATATACCTTACGACTGGCGGGTGAGCTCTACGTTCGGAGTGAAGCCACTCTACGATCGCAGAGTTCACTCTACGATTTCCTTCGATGGCCGACCAGTCCACTCTACGAGGGGTTGTTTACTCTACGATCAGTGAGCGAGCTCTACGATCGGTAGTGAAGCCATTCTATGATCGTAGAGTTCACTCTACGATTCCAAGATTAAGGCATGCATTAAGGTTTCATTTTAAAAGAAGTCTTTAACTGTCTGATCTAAGGTTATATTCATTTTATTTGAGCAGACTTAGAAACTTGGTTTGACCTGGAACAATAGATTGCTGGTTTAATGGGTCAAAGCTTATAAGAGATATCACAATAGTGTATGGGAATTTAAAGTCTGATATGGAAACCAACATTGATGACACTCTACGGTTTCTGAACTTGGTCACTCTGACACTTTCCAAAACTCAGAAGACTCGACTCAACGTATTGCTAAAGTCATTGCCAAAAGTTTAAGCCGACAAGTTGACAGACAGTCTGGGCTGTCTTGATAGGGCCGTCACTGCACATGACGAGGTCAATATGTTTCATACGATCTATAGGCCCACTATCAAGTTTCTCAGGCTATATGTAACATAAACATAGAGCACTCGTGCTCATACTAATTTTGTTTTGCTTTCAAAGTTAACATAGTAAGGTATTTTTGTTTTGTTCCTTTTTATTCAGCTAAGTGGTTCACACATTTTACCATACACTTCGCACGTGACGTGATCTTCTTCAACAATCACCTTATAACTTTGGAATCCACTATGATTCCCACACATAACCCTCCCACAACCAAACATGCAAGATTACTATATAACAGACTCATACTTTAATTAAATTAAAGTGTTGAAAATCTGCACGAGACGTTTAAGTCCATTTTCATAGGGGAAGATTGTTAAAAGATCTGCATGAGATTACCATTATTCATTATATGTGATTTGATTGATGACAAAATTATAAGAAGAACATTCATACTAATAAAGCCTTGTAAAGTCCTTAATGAAATATGAATGCACAAGGACTTATAATAAAAAAAGATCAAACTTGTTAGGTTGATCTTATGAGCTGAAATGATATATGTAATAAGCAAAGGCCAGACTGATCGTTGAGTACTACATAAAGCATCCAGTGAAGGATCGTAGCAGATGGCCAGCTTGGAGTTCAGTCAGCTTAAAGGTACGTAGAGTCTGTCAGACAAACGTAGAGTGAGGTTCGGTCACTCACAGAGCTCTCTTGGCATCGTAGAGCTAGGTCAGGCATACGCAGAGTTTCATCTCGACATCTAGAGTCAAGCATGTCATCACAGAGCTTGTAAGGCAAACGTAGAGTCAAACTTGTAATCGCAGAGTCTGCCAGGCTAATGTAGAGTAAGGCTCGGCGGATAAAAGAGCTCATTCGGAATCGTAGAGTATATCAGGCACCACAGAGTAAAAGCAAAGAGAAGATCGTTGAGCTGTCTTGGGATCATAGAGTCAATACAATCAGTCACTCTACGACTCCCATGAACAATCTACAATCAAGCAACAACGTAAAGCAGTCTGTGCCTGAGCACTCAAAGTTAAAGTAGTAATCTTCATAAAGACTACTAAGTAAGCTGTTCATGAGCTATCCAACAGACGAAGATCTCAGAAGTGCATCCAAAGCATTAAGTCCTAACAGAGATCACATGGCAATTCAAATATACACTATACGATCCCATCAAGACTCTACGACATGCACCTTTGACAAGACCGTAGAGTGAGAAAGCACCAGCCAGATGAAGCGATCGTAGAGTTGAGCCAAAGATAACAAAGATACTCTGGCAGCCTAAATGAAGCATCAGAAGATCATATAGCAGTCCTCTATGACATAACGGCAGAGACAATGTCTGAAGATTAAGTAGAGCAGTCCTCTACAACGAAAGTGCTAAAGCATCAGAAGATCATAGAGCAATCCTCTATGACACAACAGCAGAGCTAACACCTGAAGAACACAGAGCGGTCCTCTATGTTAAACAAAGTTATAACAATGGCTCAACAAGATCATGAACCTATTCTCTAGGAACGTAAAGCTTAATGGAGATCACAGAGCACAAGAGGCACAACTGCAGAATAGTAAGAAAAACATTAAAGCATAAAGCAAATGCAGTCAGCCACTCAACGAGCTCCAAGGCAGTGCACATCATGCATGATCATAAGGCCACATTATGAAGCGAGCAGACAACTCTACGATCTGAAGCAGCAGGCTACAACCCAATTGATCGCAGAGTAAGTAAGTAAGTGCCAGCAAGGACTGAAGGCATCAGAGCACTAAGGTTAATTATCCCGAGATGAGCAGCTGAGTACTTAAATGAGCAAAATGGGGACCAATCTGAGTCGGGTTCAAACAACCATGTTTACTGCAACAAAAGTCAGCACACATGACTCCACTACCTTAGTACCAGTTAATGGAAGCTGACTTAGCTATAACTAGCAGACTTCAAGGAGTAAAATATTCATTGGTACAATAAATAAGTCTGCAGAAAGGGAATACTCCAACGAGAAGTTTTGCAACGGGAAGCTAGCAACGGCAGGATTCCAAACAGAAAAGATTAACGGAATCTATATATGGCAAAATGCATCAAGATTGGAAAGGAGGTGTGGTGAACGAGAGCAAGAACACTGATTGAACAAATCTGCTGAAAGCTTCACTGCAACATTAGAAGTATGCTAAAGGGCTGGCATATGAGCTAGGAGTCGAATGACCAAGAAGCCAAGATCAAGAGTAACTAAAGCTGAAAGCAAATCAAGAAAAGCAACTTTATGATCAACCATGAACACTGTGAGCTGACAAGATGAACAACATAATGGGTTTTGCATACAAGGCAACAAGTGTTCATGACTGCTAAGCTCAAGAATATAGTAAGCCTGTTTGAAGAGCTTAAGCAGTAAGTGGAAGGTGATCAACTGCGTCTGCTGATTACATGAAGAAGTAGAATATCAACGACAAAAGTCAGCAGCATCCAGAAGATGATCACCAATAGCTGCTAAGTACTTGAAGATGAAGGAGATCAAAGTTCATCTTGGCAGCACAACCCAATAAACAACCAACACACCAAAGAGGGCGGAGCGTCCGTGTCTTAACTGACTAAACCAAGTCAAGTCTGCTGGACTTGCTGAGTACCATTGGGTACAAGAGATTCTAAGGTTGTGGGTCTTAGTCTACAAAGTTCCAAGGCTGCTGGCTTTGAAGAGTTCTTAGTGAACTGGAGTTCCAAATCTGCTGGGCTTGAAGAGGGTCAGAGGATCCTTATCCGAGGGACTAAAAACAACTCATGTCTGCTGGACTTGAGGAGGGCGGAACGTCCTTGTCTTAGTGACTAAAACCATTAGTGGATTCCTACTTGTTGAAGTAGAAGAGTGGAGTAGGAGTTATTCAATCTTTGGACCACTTAAAACCTCTTGTGTTATTTACTTTATGTCATTTAGATTATGCATATAATTGCTATATCTGCTACCAACCATATCGTAGATTTGATCATTGAACTAAGACTATGCTTATATCTTTGAAGGGGTTATTAAAGTATATTCCGTTGTACATGAATTGATTATATTAATCATAACTGATATACTTTCTCAATAAATGGAAAAGGTTTTAAAGGATCTATCCAACCCCCCCTTCTAGATCTCTATTGTGTCCCCGGGAACTAACAATTAGTATCAGAGCAGGTTCTCATAAATATGTTAAAGCTCACGCTTTGAGTTGATCAAAAACACAAATTTAGATCAGTTTTAAATCTCGGTATTAGTTGTTAAGTCAAAATAAATAAAAGCTTACAAGTTAAAAATTGTATGTACATGTATTCGATATGAGTAACTTCCTGGAGATGTCCAAAATGGACCTAGTGCTGAAAAGAAAATATCATCATCAACATCAGGCATGCTGAAGTTCAAATCAGCAGATCAAATCAATTGGGAGAAAAAGTAAAGGTGCAGCAAGAAAAGAGAATTGTTCATTCACAATTCTAGAAAAATGAAATGTCTGAATATGTTAGAATCTGCATCTCTACTAAAAGGAGTTTGAGAAGATCTATAAATGATGATCTAGGATATATCTTCATCATCACTGCTCTCTAATGATATGTTCATAAGCTTCTCAAACACAAGAGGCATGTCTCTACTCAACATCATGAATGTTGAGGTTCAGTCAAGTACATCAAGGAACATGGGATGCCAAACCTTCTCTCTGTCCGTGATTCAAAGGATCTGCTCGACATGACAGTTAATGTCGTGTACTGAAGGAACAAATGATGATGTTGACAAGAACTTGAAAGATTGCAAATTACTGACCATCAACAGTTTGCATCATCACAAGCAGAACCACTAATTGTCAAATGATTGACATCAGTGAGGTATTTAATTTCCATAACCTCTAATGCTAATGCTGTTAATCATAGAATAATAGTGCGTGATAGCATATTTGCATTACATCATTATTATTTCTCAGAAGGTTGATCAAGGAATCATTCGCTTTCTCAAAAGGAGAATGAGAGAAAAATGCAAAGCTGGTATTTCATTTTACTCTCCATCCATATTTAAGATTGAAAATGAAACACTTGAGAAAGATATCTGAGGTGTATCCATTGTTAGAGTTTAAATCGTATCCTGTTGATAGAAGTAGTTTAATATGCAAATTCTCGTGTGTGCTGACTAATCACTGGTCAAAGACTTGTCCTTAATTAAATTGGTTCTGAAGTTGAAGATCTATCTTTCACTTTGGTTGTGGAAAACTCAAATAGAATTTATCATATATTCACCTCTGTTCATCAGATCTGTTATTTAAAGATTTCAAAGAGGTAACTATGTTTAAATGCTCTAAATTTACCCTACCTTAGCTTACTTGTTTGATGAGCTCTTGGCTCATTCCTTGATCATCTAAGCTTTTGATAAACTGTAGAATGTAATCATGACTGTTGTTGTACTTTAAAGGATCATAAAGACTAATCAACTTTATGAACCAGCTAAGTACAACTCCTAGAAGTGACCACTACTCTACTAAAGTTCAAAAACTTAGAACATGATGAAAGTAAGAATTCATCTAAGGAAAAGGTTTGAGGATCCACATCAGTTTCACATATGTTTGCTCTCACACACACACTCTTATGCAGCATGTTTAAACTGTCATCACATATGAGCTGCATAATGCATGTTGTGGAACCATAGTCTGAAAGACTCGGGTATTCAAAAGAACTAACCCTGCAGGACCCAAATGTCAAGTGGGTACCTCGTTAGAAAATTATTTAACTTGCAGGTATCTTGGTTAATTAACCCTTACTAAAGTTCAATCAAGAGGAAGCTTGAAACTCATAACCTCCAGCAACAAACTTCCTATGAGATGTAGAATCATAATTGTTGGTCAATTTTGCAACCGAAAAATACGCACAAGTATACGCGGTCAACAAGTAATACAATGATAAGAGAGAGTTGTCGAACCCACAGGAAAATTGAAAGTAGTATGCACACAAGCCAATCATATTTGATATGATGTAGCATATACTTTGTAATCTTATTCGTTTGTTAAAGGCATTTTACTTTATCTACATGGTGCTGTTATATTAAATGTGATAAACCCATAGTTTTGAGCAATGCTTTTAGAATCATGATGGTGATCATGCTAATGAGATCTAAATTCTAGATAGCTCACAAACTTAAATTGTTCCTAATCGATGGATTACTAAAAAGGGGATTAGTGAATCCGGATAGATTAGTACATATGTTGCTTGCTCTTATGAAGAGAATGATTGATCTCATAATCATTTGTGTGGAGACACAAAAGCAAGTATGTAGGTGCTTATTAGAGAATAAGTTCACTGAACGTGGCTCGCTAAGGAATACCTAATGGAGTTTTACTCGCCTGTCAATAGGAATTCCTCTAGTGATAGTAGTACAAGTGATCCTTGGACTTGAGATCATCATAGTATCTTGTGTATGATGAATTATACTTTGACATGTCCCTTAAGACCTTTAGGGTATATCAAAGGGTATGATTGGGTATAATAAGTTGTACATGGAAATAGGTGAATGATCAACAAAGAATCTACCACTTCTAGTAAAAGGAGAGAATGTCCTATGTGATTCGATAAATGACGACTCAGAAGTCTTTGGCCAAAGCAGAATGAAATAGAAAAGAGTTTCTAATTTGCATTAATCAGAGTTGTGCATTTCAGAATCGAAATACATATAATTAAATAAAATAAGACTTGACAGTAATTCCATGTCTTATATTTAATTGGGACATTGTATGGTAGAAGGATTGAATTGTACGGTAACTATGCACTGAAAGGTTCTTTTATGATTAATGTTGAAATCTATATTATCTGGAAAAGTCGTTGATCGCTAAGGGGGCTTACCCTTATTGTAGAATAAATATTATTTATTTAAATGAATTAAATAGTTTAATTTATTTATTTAAATAAGATTAGAATTGTTCTAATTGATTTATTCACAACCGGTTTAATATGGAGAACCTAAAGGGTCACACCGCAAAAGAAAAATATTTATTTAAGAAGTAAATGGCATAATTGTAATAATAAGTTAAGTGTATTTAATTTAGTCTATGGAGATATAATAAATTAAATAGCTTAATATTTATTATTTAATATTTTAAAAATATTAAATATAAATTAATAAGAGGAGTCTTATTATTATTATTACTATTACTATTATTTAATTCTTAATAGGGATTGAGAATTAATTAATAGAAGTACTCTCACATGAATTCCTAATTGGATTAGGAGTTTAATTTAATTAAAGGAGTTTAATTAGAATAGAAACCCTAATCCTAAATAGTTTAAGGAAGGGTTTTCCTACATCTATAAATAAGAGAAGTCTTATCATAGATTAGGGTTACACACTCTTGCATAAGAATTGTAGAGAGTACTTACAATTTCTATAGAGATAGAAACTAGGGTTTTGCCAACACCCATCTTCTTGAACAAGTATTATTCCTTGGTGGATCACCTCTAGAGGCCAAACACTTGGGTGGCTAACGTTGATCAAAGAAAGGAATTTAATCGGTGGAATTCAAGGAGAACGCGATGGAATTGGAGGTGAACTTGTACCTGAGGAAGCTAGAATTCTACAAGGGTATAATTCTTATTCTCCATCTCTTTCGTTTAATTAATAATTGTGCATAAAGAAAGATCATGGTGATGGTTTGTATAAAATTTTAAAATCTGATTTTATCGCGCTTCCGCACTATTAATGTAATTTGATTGCATGTTCGCGTTATACAAACCTAACAGAATTAACTCTAATGTATCCCCAAGTACTAATTCAATATTGACTCGATCTAAATCAAACTCTTTGGTTCAAGAGAAGAATGAAGGGTATATCTAAATTGCATGACATATAAATACCAAGAATTGATAGATAAAGGTCTAAGATTACAATTTCCCCCATTCAAGCATTTTGTCAAACACTTGGCGTGCAATGCTTTGTTCAAATATCTTAACTCTCCTTTTAGATCAATTAACCACATAGAATTGACATCCGAGAAATCACAATTACGTAAGAGCCTCTGTCGATGGTCAATTACGAATCTTCCTAATGCGGTATGTATGTATATGTCTATCCTACATACTATCAAGAGACCAATTTCAAGAATAATTAACAAGACACATGTCACTAAATCTCATTAACCACCCTTTCAATTACCAACTTTCACAAAGGAAGTCATTAAGATTAGATTCTCAATTGGTTGCACACGGTATCTAGGTATATGTCTATCCTAAATACTAACAAGTTACCTATCATTGAGGATAATCAATAAGACACACATCACTAAATCTTTATTAATCACCCACAACAATCTTTAACTTTCGCATGATATCATAACAAGGTCTTAACACTATAATCCGTTTGTCAAGTTCCTATAGGTTCTCACGGTAATTACGAGCCAAGTAATTAATCTATAAGCATAAGTTATGATAACCAATTCATATGAGTAACAATAATCAAAGGAAGAGAAATTAATTCAAATAAATAATGGGTTCAATTACAATCTAAGATTAAAAACTAATTACATAGAGGAAAAAGAAAAGGAAAGATAAAGGATGGCTTCCCCATTGTTGTTGGATGAAACTCCATTGAAGCACCTCCATTGAAGCTCCTCCAAGCTTTAGAAGAACCATGGCCAATGGCCATGGCCTCCCTCTTTTTGCTCCAAGCCTCCTCTCTCTCTCTAAATCTGATTTTAGAACTCTAGGATATGTTAAAATGGAGGCTACATGTTATATTTATAGTGCCCAATGCAAAACCCTAGCTTAGCCCACTAAAAATGACCAAAAGGGGCTGAAAATCGTGAAACCTGGCGCTGCCCAGCAGCCATTGGGCGCGTCCGCGCGCTGCTTGGTGCACCCGCACCAGCGTGCTGTCACCCGACTCAGCTTTGACATCTGTTAGTAAAATGGCCATAACTTTCTCATACGAACTCGAAATAAGGCGATTCAAGAGGCTATAGAAAGCTAAGAATAGCTCTACAATGTCTATAAATGGAGTTCGACCAGATAATGGCTGGAGAAAGGGTGAAATTGAGCTCAAACTGGATGCTGTATAAAATTCATGCTAAATCAGCTGGTAAAACGACCATAACTCTCTCATACGAACTCGCATTGGGATGATTCAAGATGTTCCGGAAAGTTAAGGAGAATATCTACAACTTTCGTTCTTTGAGTTTTGAGAGATAAGGATTGGATCATGATTGAAATTGAGCCGCAAGCAGCTGTTATGTCAATGTTGAGCTGAAAATGGCACTCAAGGCACTCCAAACGTTGACGCTCAAATAGCCTTTGCTCTATTTCCTACAAAACTAAGTAAAAACACATAAAAACAATACAAAACATATAAAAGCAATATAAAACCACAATATCTCAAATTTTTTTTAACCAGTCCGTTTAATACGGTCCGATTAATTAGCATCTAATATACTCCGCAGTGATAGTAAATTAGACATTGTAAAATTCTGTAAATGAATTTGTAATTTAACAACATTTTAGCATACATTCATTTTTTAATTACCAAAATAAATTAGGTCTTTATTTTAAATTGGTATCTCTCACTTTTTCATCAAATTATATTACCCTCAATATATATAGTTCGGCAAATCTAATTAAAGGTTTGCTAATGAGAATAAGGATCCCATTTTAAATGTATATAGCCTTGTGTGACACAACAAACGATATATAAATAAATAGGTAGACAACTATTGTCAATTACATCACTATGTAACTCCTTGTATTTTGCCTCTTAGATTATTTTGATCAAGTGTGACACATCCGAATTAAAATTATCCAAGTTAAGTCCAACCTAGCACTTCCATATATTCGAAAGAAAAATACTGTCCTTGTATGACATAACAAAACAACATCGTTCAGTCTATTTATAAGCATCAAATGTGATAAAGCAACATCTTAAATATTTAATACTTGTCTTGTGTGACACAACAAACTCATATTAAATATTTAATACTCTTTCGCTTTACCATGCTAGAAGGCGACGTTCGATATTCCAAATATCTTTGAACGCTTAGGACTTAATATAATTTCTTTGAGGGGTTTGTTATTATTAGTCTCATCTAGTTTAGCGCGCATGCACACACACACACACACAAACATATATATATATATATATATATATATATATAAAATACGCATCATATTATTTAACATGCGAAGCATGCTGTATAATATATAATATATACATAGTAAGCATGCATATATAGAATACTATATTCTACCCGGATTGATTATGGACTTTTATTCTAGTTTGGTTCACTAGAGCTACCAAGTGAACCAAAAGGTCAAACCTAGGGTGCAAGAACAAAATTTAAATATAACTATTACATTTAAACCCGAGCTCCATTACAAACGGGTCTTCAAGTGCTCCTTGCTCCTTTGTCTCCAATTCTTCAAGTAATTCTAACTAAACCTATTACATAAACTATTTACAATAAATAGAAACCTTGATCAGCAGTCAAGGGGAGGTACATAGGAGGAAGATAGAATTTACATCAAGAAAAAACTAGAGAAGACGAGGTACGCAGACCCCATTTATAAAAACTCATTCATTCAAGCATCCACTAAAATAAATCCAATCACACATTGGTCAGTAGTCCATAATCAATCCCTATTTATTATCATACATATCTCCATATGTATCAATAAATAACATCCATCTCATGAATAATAAAACCATTTCATATATGCATTGATATCATTTAATGGGCAATTAAAAGTTTAGTATAAATCCAATTTTGAAACAAAAATAAACTCCTTTATTTTAATCAAAATTTAAATCATAATAAACTTATTTATTTTATTTTATCCAATTTTGAATAAAAATAAACTCCTTTATTTTTAATCAAATTTCAAATCAAAATAAACTACTTTATTTTAATTAACATGGAAACCAATTTCAAGTTCAAAATAAACTCCTTTATTTTAACTTAAAATTGTTTGGAAAAATAAAATATGTTAAATCCTATTCCTTATCAAAATAAACATCTTTATTTTTAAGGAAACATGGAATCCTATTCCATATGTGAATAAACTCCTTTATTCTAGGAAACATAGAATCCTATTCCATATGTGAATAAACTCCTTTATTCTAGGAAACATGGAATCATATTCCATATGTGAATAAACTCCTTTATTCTAGTTAACATAGAATCCAATTCCAAGTTCAAATAAAACTTTTAATTTTAATTATATTCCAATTCAAAATAAACCTTTTATCTTAATGGAAAATAAATAAAATCAAAATAAAAAATTTTCAAATTCTGCAGACCTGCGCAGCCACGCTCCAAATTGAACTAGGAGCGGTGCAACGGTGCTGCAAACCTAGAAACGATTTCTGGGTTCGGGCGTGGCCGCGCTCCAGAATGAACTGGAAGCGGCGCAGCCGCGCCGCGTAGCAGACTTCGAAATTTTTTTTTTCGTTGCCCAGAAAATCGATCCAATCGCATACCCATACATTCATGGAGTCATAATAATCGATAATTAGCACAAAGTTAGGCTCTAATACCACTGTTAGGTTTGTATATAGCACGAACATGCAATCAAATTACATAAATAGTGCAGAAGCGCGATAAAAACGGATTTTAAATTTTTTCTTACAAACCATCACCATGATCATCCATGTGCTCAATTATTAATTAAACGAAAGAGATAAAGTATGAGAATCATACCCTTGTAGAACCATGCTTCCACGGGTACGAGTTCACCTCCAAATCCTTCGCCTTCTCCTTGAATTTCACCGATTAAATTCCTTCCTTTGATCAACGTTAGTCACCCAAGTGTTTGGCCTCTAGAGGTGATCCACCAAGGAATAATAGTTGTTCAAGAAGATGGGTGTTGGTAAAACCCTAATTTCTATCTCTATAGAAATTGCAAGTACTCTCTCTCTCCAATTCTTATGGAAGATGTCGACGCCGGGTTTTCGGTTTCTAGTCTTTTCCAATTTTAGCCTTTTGATTTAATGATTCTTTGGAAAAGATCGGCATTAATGTCGACGGGGTTTTGAAAGATCGTTTTTTATGATGAGCCAATTAACCAGAGTCGCCAGTTGGTATATTTGAAATGGATGTACCAACTCATCCGAGTTTTCGTTCTTTTGTAAATCGCTGGCTCATATGTGACTCCGAATTAATTGGTCTGCGAATCGAGATTCATAGAGTTCGGGGGCTTGTTTAAGTGAGGGGAAGGTGTTAGGCATCCCTCGACTTCCGTGAAACACGGTTACCGCAATCTTAATGCTTTCCTATCCTTTAATTCACGAATGTGTGTGTGTGCGCGCTTGTGTGTGGGTGTGTGTGTCTATGTGAATGATGTGGTGAGTTTGTATGAAAGAGTCATTTGGATTTTAGGGAAAATCGTGCTTTTAATTTGAGAACGTTTCGGAATGTCTTTTCGGTATACACGAGAAAGCTTTATTCTTTATGAGAAAGGTTTGATTTTATTTGTCCAAAACTACGAGATTTTCATTAAGTGTCGTTTTGGCAAAACAAGAGTTTTAAACCTTCGTCTAAATAGGAATCGAGATCTATACGTTGCTTTCATAAAATGATGGGCAATTTCTAGAATCTCTTTAACCCTATATACAATGGTTTAATAAAACGTCATTTTATTTATAAAATCATTTTGTGTGATGTTTTGGAAAACGATCTTTCTTTAGCTTTCTCGTTAGATAGGAATCGACATTCATTAACATTTCTTAAGTTTTAACCTCGTGATTCTAATATCCTAGTTTGATTGATTTTTTATGAAAATCTTATCATTTAGCTTTGAAATCAATTTCGTGTCATAAATCAAATCGAGCATAAACACGCGTCGGGGCTATTCATGGGCATGTAAACCATCAAAATATCCCCGAACGCCAACAATCACATATTCCACTAGTACGGGGCCTTAAACCCGATCCTCGCCTTAGCGTCGTTTTAAGGCCCAATGGTTACATGTTACAAAACGAGCATCTTGAATCTATCACATACATCAAAACGTCCATCATCGGATTTGGACCACGGGGTCGCATTCCTAGGCTCACACGAGATTAATACATGCCTACAAAATGAATCCTACATAACTAACCAACCCGGATTTATCTAATATACCATGATATCCGGAAATGACAATCTAAATAAATTACACCCAATAAATCACCCTAAACAAGCTAGAAATTTCATCACTTGGATATCCTCGGGTTATTAGGAAGAATTTTATTCCGATGGAACCTTCACTAATAATCCCTAATCCATGATTGTTCAACAATATACATGAAAACTACATCCCATCTAAGCAAATAAGATGATATGAATTGTTATAACCAAAGGGAATTTTTACCTTGCAAAATGATCTCAAAAGGATGAAGTCTTGGTATTTGAATAGTATGAGAAATATATTTGATACAATCAAAATTAAAAGAGTAAAATTTCTCTCTTTTTCCTCTCTTTTCTTCCTATTTTTGTTGCAAAATCTACTATTTTTCTCTCAAATTCCGTGCTGCTGTTGTGCTGAATCCTTCTTCTTCCAAATTTCTTCCAACCTCCTGTATGCTGCCCGAAGCTGGCTTAAATAGGCTGGCCAGAGCCAGCCGCAGATCTATCTGCGGCTGGCCGCAGATGGATCTGCGGCTGGCCAGCTGGCACGCCTCCCATCGCACTCAGCTGGTAGTGCTGATTTCCTGGTTTCCGTGCTGGCGCACCCACTTGGCCGCAGATCTATCCGCGGCTGGCGGGCTTGACTTTCTCGATTTTTGTGCCACGCCTCGATTTTCGTACCGCAACGTCGGTTTTCGCTGACAGGCTCGTATTCCGCAGTCCGGGAACTTCCGGGAGACGTGCCACCTCATTCGGAAATGCCTGCCTCAGACGGCTTTATTGTCACGTAAACTTGGGTTGCCCAAAACATTGCGGCGGGGCCGGGCGCTCGCCCTTGTGCCCGCTCCTTTGCTCCCGCAAGCTGGTTCAATTGACGATTTCGCCCTCCTGTCACGGTTAGTAGAAGGAAACGCAAAATTTGGGTGTCTACAGCTGCCCCTCTTTATCATGTTTATGAAATGATAAATGAAATGAACAGGATAAAGAATAGACACTCGATGCATGAATGACAGTGTGTAAGAATGACAGTGCATACATGATGTCTCACACATATAGCTTATGATGCAACATAAGATGCAATGCATGCAAGACATTCGTAAGAGTGTCAATGTATCAACCCCTTGACCGTGTTCGTTAGTCTTTGGGTTCACTCCTTCAATCCATCGTCTCGTTCGAGGCCGGGTATCGTCGCCGGTCACCCATCGCGTAACCCCCGGTTATCGTCGCCGGTCGGTCCTCTGTCGGAGCCGGTTATCGTCGCCGGAAATCCATCTCGTGATCGCCGGTTATCGTCGCCGGTCGATCGTCATGTCGGGGCCGGGTATCGTCGCCGGTCACCCATCTCGTAACCCCCGGTTATCGTCGCCGGTTGGTTATCTGTCGGAGCCGGTTATCGTCGCCGGACATCCATCTCGTGATCGCCGGTTATCGTCGCCGGTCGATCGTCATGTCGGGGCCGGGTATCGTCGCCGGTCACCCATCTCGTAACCTCCGGTTATCGTCGCCGGTCGGTTATCTTGTCGGAGCCGGTTATCGTCGCCGGTCATCCATCTCGTGATCGCCGGTTATCGTCGCCGGTCGATCGTCATGTCGGGGCCGGGTATCGTCGCCGGTCACCCATCTCGTAACCTCCGGTTATCGTCGCCGGTCGGTTATCTTGTCGGAGCCGGTAATCGTCGCCGGTCATCCATCTCGTGATCGCCGGTTATCGTCGCCGGTCGATCGTCATGTCGGGGCCGGGTATCGTCGCCGGTCACCCATCTCGTAACCCCCGGTTATCGTCGCCGGTTGGTTATCTGTCGGAGCCGGTTATCGTCGCCGGACATCCATCTCGTGATCGCCGGTTATCGTCGCCGGTTGATCGTCTCGTCGGGGCCGGGTATCGTCGCCGGTCACCCATCTCGTAACCCCCGGTTATCGTCGCCGGTTGGTTATCTGTCGGAGCCGGTTATCGTCGCCGGACATCCATCTCGTGATCGCCGGTTATCGTCGCCGGTCGATCGTCATGTCGGGGCCGGGTATCGTCGCCGGTCACCCATCTCGTAACCCCCGGTTATCGTCGCCGGTTGGTTATCTGTCGGAGCCGGTTATCGTCGCCGGACATCCATCTCGTGATCGCCGGTTATCGTCGCCGGTCGATCGTCATGTCGGGGCCGGGTATCGTCGCCGGTCACCCATCTCGTAACCCCCGGTTATCGTCGCCGGTTGGTTATCTGTCGGAGCCGGTTATCGTCGCCGGACATCCATCTCGTGATCGCCGGTTATCGTCGCCGGTCGATCGTCATGTTGGGGCCGGGTATCGTCGCCGGTCACCCATCTCGTAACCCCCGGTTATCGTCGCCGGTTGGTTGTCTGTCGGAGCCGGTTATCGTCGCCGGACATCCATCTCGTGATCGCCGGTTATCGTCGCCGGTCGATCGTCATGTCGGGGCTGGGTATCGTCGCCGGTCACCCATCTCGTAACCCCCAGTTATCGTCGCCGGTTGGTTATCTGTCGGAGCCGGTTATCGTCGCCGGACATCCATCTCGTGATCGCCGGTTATCGTCGCCGGTCGATCGTCATGTCGGGGCCGGGTATCGTCGCCGGTCACCCATCTCGTAACCCCCGGTTATCGTCGCCGGTTGGTTGTCTGTCGGAGCCGGTTATCGTCGCCGGACATCCATCTCGTGATCGCCGGTTATCGTCGCCGGTCGATCGTCATGTTGGGGCCGGGTATCGTCGCCGGTCACCCATCTCGTAACCCCCGGTTATCGTCGCCGGTTGGTTGTCTGTCGGAGCCGGTTATCGTCGCCGGACATCCATCTCGTGATCGCCGGTTATCGTCGCCGGTCGATCGTCATGTCGGGGCCGGGTATCGTCGCCGGTCACCCATCTCGTAACCCCCGGTTATCGTCGCCGGTTGGTTATCTGTCGGAGCCGGTTATCGTCGCCGGACATCCATCTCGTGATCGCCGGTTATCGTCGCCGGTCGATCGTCATGTCGGGGCCGGGTATCGTCGCCGGTCACCCATCTCGTAACCCCCGGTTATCGTCGCCGGTTGGTTGTCTGTCGGAGCCGGTTATCGTCGCCGGACATCCATCTCGTGATCGCCGGTTATCGTCGCCGGTCGATCGTCATGTTGGGGCCGGGTATCGTCGCCGGTCACCCATCTCGTAACCCCCGGTTATCGTCGCCGGTTGGTTGTCTGTCGGAGCCGGTTATCGTCGCCGGACATCCATCTCGTGATCGCCGGTTATCGTCGTCGGTCGATCGTCATGTCGGGGCCGGGTATCGTCGCCGGTCACCCATCTCGTAAACTTTTCACTTCAACACATCAAATGGCTGCAAGGGAGCAAGGTGGGACCCACCAGGGCCAGCCGCAGATGGATCTGCGGCCAGCCGCAGATACATCTGCGGCCATGATCGGGCCTTAAAACCAACGCGGCTCCTCCAGATCTGTCACTTTCAACTTGTAATCCAAAGAGATTCTCTCGATTTTTCTTGTTCGCGAGGGCTTTTTTGTCGATTTTTCAACTTTCCTGCAAAAACTGATCCGGTAGGATCGATCTACGCGCTACAGGTAACACTTTGACCGGTCACTTTTCAATTTCGTCAATGTTTTGCTATACATTTGACTATTTACATGTTTAAAGATAAAATGTATGCTTTACGATGCTATGTAATGTTTCATCATATATACATGCTATGTATCAACTATGTGAGTCCTATTTTATGTTCATGAGGCGGTCCCACATATTGTTATTCCTTTTCTGCAATAAAATCATGCATTACATGCTGTAATTACATATATGAATGCAATTTAAATCTGTTTGAGGCTTTGATTGATGGAAAACACGTTTGGCTTATGCCTGGGATGTTCAATTTACAAACGGAACTCTGCCGATTTTTTTTTTTTTTTTTTTTTTTTTTTTTTTTTAACATGCATCATGTTGCATTAATCATATGATGAGGCTAGAAATTTAGAATGTTCATTACATAATTTTAAAAGGAACTTACCTTCTTTCTCGCCCGTTCTATTCCAGCTATGGATCGTGATGCGCCCAGTAGCTCCTCCGCCTCTCGGACTTCGGGTGTTCGCCGTCGTAGGGCTGCACCTGCCCCTATTCCTCCTCGGACCCGTCAGGCTCGTCGTTTGACGGAGGCTGTCATTCGTCCTGGTCATCCGGACGTTGAGGAGGCTGTTCCTCCGGAGGTCGCGGCAGAGGGGCCATCCTCCAGCACACCGGCTCCATCTACTCATCAGGCTCCTTCTGGCGCCTCTGTGCAGATACCCGATCTTTTGGGTCGGGATCTCAGTCGTCACCCCTCAGCATTTCTCGTGGCTAACGAGGTATATTTCAGCTCTATTCTGATTTCACTCTCAATTTCTCCATTCTCCTTTTATCCGGATTGACCCCTTGGTGATTGCCCCAGGTACCCGAGTTTACCCAGCCGAGGGGCAACTGGTTCAACATCTACTCCCTTTACGCGGCCCTGCACAGTGACTATCGGGCGATGGTGGACTCTTGGGGCTTTCGACATTTCTTCACTATCATCCCCCGCCAGTGCCCCTGGGGTTACATGAGGGCTTTATCCGAGCGATGGTTCCACCAGACGCAGTCTCTTCATCTCCTCGACTGCGAGGTCGTGTTGACCCCATGGGACTGGAGGTACATTACTGGCATTGAGTTTACCGGGTCCCGCGTCCCCTTGGATCTTGATATCACTCCTGTGGAGGTTCGAGCTTTGCTGGGCTTCGCTGCTGAGGACCGGGTCTTTAAGGCCCGCAGTATCCGATCTGGTGCCTTGGCTGTCGATGCAGTCGGGGGTCTCTATGCGATGCCCATTCCAGCGGATCAGGGTACCCGCGATATTCTACTCCGCCGCTTGTTCCTGACGATCATGAGGGGTTGTTTCCCAGGGAACAACTCCTCCACCATTCATTTCAGCGTCGTGGGAGCGGTTAGAGACGTGGATCGCATCAGTGACTATGACTGGGGGTCATTCACCTTTGCCTATTTCCTCCACGGCATGCGCCTACGCTCGGAGGGACAGACTGATGCCTGGCTCGGTTTCTATCACTTTCTGCTGGTGAGTCCCTTCCTCCTCTCTATTACTGTATTTCTTTTCTTTTCATCCTTTTCTGTATTTGATAGTGACTCATGCCTTGCCTTGTTTCTATTCACAGTTCTGGGCTTACGAGCGGCTGCCATGTCTGAGGCCTCTCACTACTCTGGGCCCGGATACCTATCCTCGGGGTCGGCGATGGCATCACAGTACTCTGGAGGAGGTCCCTGTGTCGGGCAGCTTTGCACATTGTCGTATTCAGCTGGAGTTGATCACGGCTGCCGACGTCGTCTGGATTCCCTACCTCTCCGAGCATTTGACTGTGGGGTTTGCTGACGGGCATCCTTCCGGCCCGGAGTTCGAGCTTTCTACCCGTCGCCTCACTTTGCAGAGTGTTGGAGGCTGGGTGATGTATCTGGGAGAGCGCGCATTCAGATGCGTCACCGGGGAGATCCGCATCCCGCACTCCCTTTCTTTCACTACTTTCTGGCCGCTGGATTCTCAGCCTTCAGAGATCATGCTTGCCGGGGAGGATGGTCGGATGCTTTCCACAGGTCCCACTACGAGTGATGCATTCCGTACATGGTGGGTGCCCCGTACCATCGGTCCTCAGACTCGGGCCACTTTCTTCCTTGGAGACATGGTTCCAGGCTCGGTGACGATGACCGATTGGGCTGCCTGTGTTCGGACCCCTACCCACGCTGAGCAGATCGCCTCATTGACCCGTCAGGTAGATCAGTTGTCGCTGTTTATTCGGGGGTTGGGCCGGACCCCGGAGGAGGCTTACACCTACGATCCTGACGGTGCAGGTTATGATGCAGGCCCGAGTTCATCTGATGCCACAGCGCATCCCTACATTCCTGATATGAACTTTGGTCCTCCGAGCTCGGCGACTCCAGGGGATCAGTTCGAGGATCCTGCTTTCATAGATGATACTGATTTTATTTAGACCAGGATAGGATAGGGTCTTTTGTATCAGCACCTGCTTAGATTTCTTTTTCATTTATGCACTATGTACTGAACTCATTTATTTATTTATGCACAGTTTTCTTTTCATTTTTATGGGATTCACCTGCTTTATTATTAACTGTATGATGCATGCTTTTATTTATGGGTAGAGAGTGACCCCTTCACAGTCTTTTTTTGATACTGTTTTTTCACAGATGTCGTCCTCAGATGCCGTGGTTCGTTTGGATTCCACTCCTCCCACAGGGTTGGTTGGCAGCCTCTTCCGCTGGTTGGACAGTCTACTGCCAGCAGATAGGGTCATCGTAGATGGTCTTTTGGGACATTCTTGGTCCTTATTAACCTTCCGGGTGCCAGCGGGCTTTGTGGATGGTCTTCTGAGCTATTGGGCCCCTGCCCGTCAGGTGTTTAGGTTTGGGACAGTAGAGCTGACCCCCACCCTTGAGGAGTATGCTCGCTTTACCGGCTTGCCGTTGGACGGCCCTTGTGCTAGGGTCACAGTTGGTTCCATGCGCCGTCAATTCTTGACTTTCACCGGTTTGCGGAGGGCTGTCCTATTACCGGTAATCATATCAGACCATATGGTTCCTCTTCAATTCTTGATTGACCGATTTGGCTCACCTGACAGTTTCCGTCTTTTCCTCGGTGATCTTTCCGTGTCCGAGGGGCGCTGGGACGCCTTGAGAGTGGACGTTCTGATGGCCTGTGTCATCTCAGTTTTGTACTTGCCTGCAGGGTCCGATCATTTGGACATGCGGATTGTTGCGGCCGTTAGGGCCCTTCAGGAGGATCACACCATTCTCCCCATGATATTGGCGGATACCTATATGTCGGCCACATATTGCCAGTCCTTCCGAGGGAGATTCTTCAGAGGGAGTTCGACCTTATTGTATATGTGGTTCATGAGTCATCTTAGTCCCATCGGCCATTTCCGTCGCCAAGGGTTTTGCTTCAGCCATGACATAACCACGCAGTTTTCGCTTCGTCCCGTGAGTTGTACTGATGTGGCTTCCTGGACATCATTTTTGTCTATCATTGAGGACCCCTTTCATCTATTGGTTTACTCGGGCTATTGCTCCTTCATGAGCATCTTGACTCATGTGCCTGGTATGGATTTCATTCCCATTGCTGGGTTAAGGGGCGTGACGACCTATCATCCCCTGGCGGTTATGGGGCAGTTTGATCAGACACAGGATCTACACCCCTTCGCGGGTGCAACCGCATACCGATTCCTTATATCATCCTGTACAGAGAGGGATCTACTGCAGGTATACGAGCTTTGGGATTGCAGGATCTTTGCCGAATATAGTGAAAGCTGTCACATCCAGACATTTGCCTACGTACAGTGGTTGCGTGGAGACCTGGATTCGGCTAGTTTGAGTCGGACTGGGGCCTTTGATGACTCTGGAGTGATTTTCACAGAAGATACCACAGACCATTCTATTTCAGCCGATTCTGCCCCGAGTCGGGTCGCTGAGGATTCTCGACTCCGCCTGGCCCTGATTACTACTGAAGCCGAGAGGGATGCCGCCCTTGCCGAGAGAGATGAGGCCATTCGGGCTAGAGATGCTGCCATTGCTGATAGAGAGGCCATTGTATTTCAGACCAGGGCAGTGGTAGATGCTCATTTTGGGACTGTCAGCCGAGCTACTGCTTTACTGGATCGTATTGATATGCTGGGGCAGCAGATTGCAGGAGATGCTGATGCTTCAGATCTATCCACCACCCTGTCCATCCTGCTTCGGCTAGTTTCAGATTTGTAGATTATTTTATTTCCTGCATAGACTATGTTGGTTTCATCAGTTATTGAAAGAGAAATCTTGTAATAAAACGACTTATATATATAGACATGCATTTAAATTTAGTCATTTTCCCCTTTTGTCGTATCATTGCCATCCATCGGATCATCATTTTATCCAACTGACCATGATTTGACATTTCGCCTTCTTTCTTTCCTCAAGACTTGATGGAGATTTGACAGATATTGCCGCACACCTTTTGATTTCGTCGGATTGAATCTCAGATTTTGGATAACTGTTTGGGTTGGATCAGGGTATGTATTCTGGGATGAAACTGGTTAGGCAATTGGTTTCGGGAAGGTTTTGAGGGTGTAGGAAGGTTTTATCTGGCTATCGAAAATTGGTTTTGGTTAGGGAAAGGATTATTTTTTTTTTATTTTTTTTTTTTAAAGGATCGGACCGCGCCATGATGGGTGCCTACGTACCCCCACAAGTTGGGAGATCAGGTCCTACGTAGTTCGCTCTCAAGGAAAAAGGACCTGATGATTCAAGCGTAGAACCGCTTCACCGAGTCAGAATTGAGGGGTTGTGGAAATACCTCACCATCCATTTCTTGCAATATGAGGGCTCCTCCGGATAGCACTTTCTTGATCACAAATGGCCCTTCCCAGTTCGGGGCAAACTTCCCCTTGGCCTCGTCTTGACAAGGCATGACTCTTTTCAACACCAAATCATTTTCCTTGAACTTCCGAAGTCTTATCTTTTTATCGTACGATCGAGAGATCCTCTGTTGATATAGCTGACCATGCCAAACGGCAGCCACTCTCCTTTCATCAATCAGGGCCAATTGGTCGTATCGACTTTGCATCCAATCCTCCTCGCTTATCTGAGCATCGATCACTATTCTGAGGGACGCCATCTCAACTTCAACTGGCAGGACAGCCTCCATTCCATATACCAAGGCGTATGGGGTTGCCCCTGTGGAAGTACGCGTTGACGTTCGGTAGGCTAACAAGGTGAGGGGTAACAAATCCGGCCATCCCCGATGATTAGCAGACATTTTTGCCATGATCTTCTTGATGTTTTTATTTGCAGCCTCCACTGCCCCATTCATCTTAGGACGGTAAATGACGGAATTGAGATGCTTGATCTTGAACTGGTCACACAGTTTCTTCATGAGGGCGTTGTTCAAATTCTTGGCATTGTCGGAGACCACAACCTCAGGTTGCCCATATCGGCAAATGACATTATTCCTGACAAAGTTGACGATGACCTCCTGAGTTACTTTAGGGAAAGAGGCTGCTTCTACCCATTTGGTGAAATAATCGATCATGACGAAGATGAATCGGTGCCCGTTGCTTGCTTTGGGCTCTATCGGTCCGATCACGTCCATTCCCCACATTGAGAATGGCCACGGGGAGGTCATACAGCGCAGTTCATTGGGGGGCGTATGGATCACATTACCGTGCGCCTGACATTGGTAACATCGTTTGACATGATCATCACAGTCAGCTTTTAAAGTCAACCAATAATGCCCTGTTCTCAAAATCTTCCTGGCCAGCATCGGTCCACTCATGTGTGGCCCACACACTCCGCCATGGATTTCATTCATAATCTTTTGGGCCTGCGTTTCATCCACGCACTGCAACAGTCCCAACCCAGCATCCCTCTTGTAGAGTGAATCGCCACTCAGGTAAAACTTCATCGCCATCTTTTGAATTCTCATCCTTTCAGTCCGATTTGCCTGATCGGGAAGGGATCTGTCTCTCAGATATTCCCTTATGTCGTGATACCAGGGCTGCCTTGCCAACACCACCTCGTTTGACAACACTGCCACATTTTCCTCATATGCCGGGGCATTCTGTACGGTGATCTCAATCTGTGGACTGTCCCTACTCTTGATCACGTGGATTAAGGAAGCCAAAGTCGCCAACGCATCGGCAAAATCATTTCGTCCCCGAGGAACATGGCGGAAAGCGATATCCTCGAACTCTTGCATAAGCTGGGTGACACGACGATGGTATGGAAGTAACCGAAGCTCCTTAGTGTTGTATACCCCGATTGCTTGTCTGATTACCAATTCTGAATCCCCGAACACCGCTAGTCTTTTTACTCCCATGTCACGGGCCAATCGGAGTCCCAAGATACACCCCTCGTATTCAGCGGTGTTGTTCGAATTGCTGAAACGAAGTTTAGTGGCCACGGGGTATTGTTCTCCGGTGATAGAGACTAGGACCGCTCCGGCTCCTGCCCCCTCGGCATTCATGGCACCATCAAAATACAGCTTCCAGAATTGTCCCTCGTCATCACATTTTTCGCGCGATACCCAAAATATATCCTCGCCCGGGAGAGGAGTTTCCAACGGCTCCATCCCTCCTGTCGGGGCCTCTGCCAACTGATCTGCAATTCCCTGCCCTTTCATGGCCTTCTGGGTCACGTACACCATGTCAAACTGTTGTAAAATTAACTGCCATCTTGATAGTCGACAATTCAGCATGGGCCTTTCGAAAATATATTTCAGGGGGTCCATTCTTGATATCAGGTACGTTGTATGCCCATGGAGGTAGTGCTGTAATCTCCCTGCAGCCCAGGCCAGAGCACAACAGGTCTTCTCAATGGGAGTGTAATTCTGCTCACATTGGCTAAATCTTTTGCTGAGGTAATAGATGGCCTGCTCTTTTCCCGCCTCATTTTTCTGTCCCAACATACATCCCATCGCGATGGCATTTACCGATATATACATAAACAGAGGGATCCCATCCTTCGGGGGTACCAGCACTGGTGCCTCAGTCAATTGCTTCTTAATGGTCTAAAACGCCCTCTGACATTGCTCATTCCATTCCTGAGACACCCCTTTTCTCAACAGTTTAAAAATCGGCTCACATGTAGTTGTCAAGTGGGATATAAAACGGCTGATGAAGTTTATCCTCCCGAGGAATCCTCTTATCTCCTTTTCTGTGTGAGGTGCCGGCATATCCACAATGGCCTTAATCTTTGCTGGATCCAACTCAATGCCCCGATCACTAACCAGAAATCCCAAGAGCTTGCCCGATTGTACTCCGAAAGCACACTTGGCTGGATTGAGTTTCAGATTATACTTTCTGAGCCGATCGAATAGCTTTTTGAGATGAGTTATATGATCGGACTCTACCTTCGATTTCACAATAATGTCGTCCACGTAGACCTCTATCTCCTTGTGCATCATATCGTGGAACAAGGCCATCATGGCTCTCTGATAAGTAGCTCCTGCATTTGTGAGACCGAAAGCCAGTCGTCTATAGCAGAAAGTGCCCCAGGGGGTGATGAATGCGGTCTTTTCCCGGTCTTCTTCCGCCACCATTATCTGATGATATCCTGCGAAGCAATCCACAAAAGAGTACATTTCGTACTGGGCTGTGTTATCCACCAGGATGTGTATGAAAGGCACCGGGAAGTTGTCCTTGAGACTGGCCTTGTTTAGATCTCTGTAGTCCACACATACCCTCACCTTTCCTCCAGGTTTAACCACTGGGACCACATTGGATAGCCATTCCGGGTAAGTGGACACCATAATGATTCCCGCCCTGAACTGTTTGATGATCTCTTCCTTCACTTTTAAGCTCCACTCAGGTTTCAACTTTCTTAGTTTCTGCTTGACAGGCCTGAAACCCTCCTTGATGGGTAACCGGTGCACCACAATGTCGGTGGACAATCCGATCATATCCTCGTGCGACCAGGCAAAGACATCCTCATATTGACTTAGTAACTCAATTATTTCTGCTTTTTGGCTGGGGGTAAGGTATGTCCCTATCTTGAGTTCTTTTGGATTGACAGGGGTTCCGATATCTATAGTGATGGTTTGGTCCAAATTGGGTTTGGGTTTATCTTCGGCCCATCCTTTGATCTCATCAGGTGCGTCGTCGTAATCTGTCTCGTCTTGCTCAATGCCCATCAAATCGAAATCCAGCTCAATGTCAAAATCATAATCACCATTCAAATTTGAAAGATCGTTTGTTAGGCAAGGAATACTCAAATTGGTACACCTGACATAAAACAAAGTACTTGTCATATATAAATCATTTTTCACGATGATCGCAATTTCAAATAACACGAAGAAACGACACAATTATGCAGAAATAAAATAACAACAAAATAAAACTTCTTCATTCCCCCATCCTCTAGGGTTAACCACCCTGACGTCGAGCTTTACCCTTGTTTGGATATCACTGGTTTCTGGGTCCAATTATCGATGGTCAGGTCAGATGAAATGCGCTGGATAAAGGAGGGCCTCACATCGGACACCTCCCCGATGATTACGGATACGTCGCCTGAGTCCCTCTCCCTATCTTCTCCAGGAATAATCAGCCCTGCCCAATCGATGACAGGCACAACTTGTTGGGCTCCCGGTGGTGTGATAACATTCGTCCTCTCCTTACTGCTTGTTGATTGTCCGGGGATATAGCATTTGGTTTCAAACTCTTTTGCGACCTCCTGCAGGAAACTTTCCCTCCGGGCCGACTCATTACGTGTGGGGGTTAACTCTTCATTCCCTGCCCCAATCACAGGTCCGCTGATCCCCTGCTCATTGTCGACTTTGGTCACTGGGCTGCCAACTAGTCGAATCGGAGTCGCACCCTGACGGTGTCCCCGTACTGCGCCCATATGGTATCCCAATCCTGCCTTGCCTATCTGCTGTGGTAGGTGGATAGGCTTGGTGATTCCCTGACTGCTTTTCCCTAGTCCCTGTCCAGGTTGGAAGTTCATTTTAATCATTTCCCTTGCCACAAAGGTGAGTTCCGGAGAGACCCTTGGTTTCACAGCTGGAGCTCCCAGACATCTATAATGGGGAGTGCTAATCTCTAGTGCTTGAAAGCTGGCAGGCGCCGCTGACTCATCCACATTGATTACTGGTAGGCCACTCCTAGGAGGAGGAGGGTCATCACATTCGGCCGATATTGTTACCAGATTCCCATCGATGATCAACTTGATTTGTTGGTGGAGCGTGGAAGGAACTGCCCCGGCCATGTGTATCCACGGCCTCCCTAACAGTAGGTTGTAGCTCGCCGTAATATCTAGGACTTGGAAGGATATATCAAAAGTACAGGGCCCTATCTCCACTGGCAATTCTATTTCCCCAATGGTATCCCTCCGGGAGCCGTCAAAAGCCCGAACCACCACATGACTGGCTCGGAGGCGTTTGGAACTGATTTTCATTTTCTTTAGCGTACTGAGGGGACATATGTTCAATGCCGATCCCCCATCGATCAACACCCCATTCATGACATATCCTGAGGAGATTACCGCAATGTGTAGCGGTTTTCGGTGCCCCCTTCCTTCCTTGGGAATGTCCTCATCTGTAAATGATATTGCATCGCCTTCCAATAAGTGGCCTACCAGCTGGCCGAAACCCTCCTCACTAATTTCTTTGGGCACAAATGCCTCCTCCAGAACCTTCATCAGGGTTTTGCAATGCTCACTGGATGACAACACCAAGTCCATGACTGATGTTAGGGTTGATTCCTCATTTAAAATCTGGATCCCCCTCATTTCCGGGTGATCCATCCTTTTCAAAAACTCTATGGCCCTTTCCTCGGAAACCTCTTCATTTTTTCTCTTTTGGCTCTCAAGGACTCGCCCGGGAAGATATAAGGGGTTCCCTTTGGTCGTCACGGAAGCACAACTGGCCGCTTCCTCGGGTATTCCCCCGTAATTCCAGGGTACAGTCTTCAGACTACTGATAGGGAGTTGCGGCCTTGCTGCAAGGATGATGGGCCTCGGGGCTGTCAGCTTGACAGGCCCCTCTATGTTATTCGTACTTACCCCTATCAACCTGATGGGCGCTACCCGTGCATCCCCATGATCATGTATCACGTTGATCATCTCCTCAATTTTCTGCACATAGTTCAACCTTGGCGGCCCCCCAGCCTCACTTGCCTCCGTCACATTGACTCCCCCCCCATCATGTCTTGGCAGGGGGTTTGCCTTAACATTCGGGGAGTCCGGTTGCTCCACCACAATTTCCCCGTTGTCGATCATGTTCTGAATTATATGTTTCAATGTCCAACAATCTTGTGTATCATGACCCGGGGAACTCGAGTGATAGGCGCACCGTTTGCTTGGATCAAATCTCCTTCCCTTCGGGTCACTCGGGGGAGCCAAATTGATTATCCTCTTTTGGGCTACTAATAACCGCTAATACTCGTTCAAGCGGCTCCCCGAGCGGGGTGAACACTCGGTTTTGCGAGGCCTCATATCTTCTTCGCCCCTCTGTCCTTTGATCTGTGAAGTTTGGCTGACGGGATGGCCCTCCCCTCTGTACCTGAACCGGAAGATGACTTTCTGTTTTTCTGGATGACCCCTGTAAGATGAGGGAAACATCCTCTTCCTTCTTCTTTTGGACCCTCCGGGAAGTGCTGCCATAGTTTCCATTCTGTATTTGCTCGGCAGCAGTTTCTAAAGCAGTAAGATCCCGGATTTTACCCGATTTCAACCCCATGTCAACCATCTCTCCATGTTTAATCATTTCAGCAAAGGGTCTTCCAATCCCCGAGATGACCCGCTCATAATACGGCGCCTCTTGGATGTCTACAAAAGTCATTACCATCTCTGATTCGCTCATCGGGGGGGTTACCTGTGCGGCCATGCCCCTCCATCGTTGCGCATATTCCCTGAAGGACTCCCTAGGCTGTTTTTTAACCTTTGTCATTTGGTACCTGTCAAGAGCCATCTGGGCCTGAAAGCTGTATTGGGTTAAGAAGGTATGGGCCAATTCCTCCCAGTTGTGGATTCGGGCGTTGTCGAGGCGGGCATACCAGATTCTTGCCTCCCCCGTTAAGCTTTTCTGGAATAGTTGCATTCTTAACCCCTCGTCTTCGGCATAAGCCCCGAGTTCTCCAATGTATATTTTCAAGTGTGTATAGGGGTCTCCCTTTCCATTGTACTTTTCGAACTCGGGAACTTTGAACTTTTCTGGATATCTGGCTCCGGGGAAAACACATAGATCCGAGTAATTAACCCTGCCCAGGGAGCCTATGCCCCTTAGAGATTGGATGGTTTCCTCCATGTGTTTCATTTTTCTCCGAAGGTCATCATTGTCCCCTTCTTCTGGGATAGTAATCACTGTCCTGCTAGGTATGGGAACGGGCTTTGGGATGACTGGCTCGTCCTTTAGTCGGGGTTGGTCCTCTTTAAGCAAGTTTGTACCATTTTTAGGAGGATTCTGATCATCCCCTGGTGGTGGAACATTATGCGATCCCTGGTTTGCCGGATCCTGTCTGATTAAGAATTGTTCCTTTAGCATTGTGGCCATTTCCATCATCTGTCTTTTAAAATCATCAAACTCCTCCCGAGATATGGAACTATGATTGGGAAGATCAGCCATTTCAGAGGTAGAGACCTGGGCTTTCTTAGACTGCGAACGGGTTTGAGGAGCAATCCTACAGAAATCAGGGTTCGGAGTTTAGTCCTGGAAAAAAAAAACATGTGGATGCATGCTAAAGCTGTAAATTCTTGTGTTTTGGGGTTTTTTAATCTTTCCCTGCAAAAGAGAAGTAGTCCTTTAGTGCCATAACCAATGCTGAACATGCTTTATTATGCTCCCCCAACTATTCCCTGCAATTCACAGCGGTTAGTAATCTCTTTCGACACAGAAAAGGGATGTATGAATATTGAATGAGATCATGACATTTAGACATATAAACGTAGAAAGGCATGAAGAGACTTTTCCTGCGTTGGGTTAATCTGAGGCTGACCTACCCTAGGGTTACTCTCGCGGGCTTTTCGGCATGAAGGTTCCCAAATCTTCGCAATCTACTCGTTTGAGCCCTTTCGATTGGAGCGGATTTGAGTGGTGCGTTTCCTGAGCCATCTCCGGGGAGCAGCCCCATCGAGTCCAGTAATAAGCAACCGACGGGTTCGCCTCAGGAGGAGGTACTCTCTCAACATACATTCACATTCATCGTCCTCACCGTATGCAAATGATTACTTTAAAGTAAAACAAATCCATTCAATCATTCATTCATTGGACAACAACACACATTCACACAATAATAAAAAGAAGTCAAAATGTCGCACGCACATACACATTTATAAATTTTAAAGGATAGGATAGCATCAAGACCTGACGCGGCTTAAGCCCTCTAATGTCCCCAGCAGAGTCGCCAGCTGTCGACGCCGGGGTTTTCGGTTTCTAGTCTTTTCCAATTTTAGCCTTTTTGATTTAATGATTCTTTGGAAAAGATCGGCATTAATGTCGACGGGGTTTTGAAAGATCGTTTTTTATGATGAGCCAATTAACCAGAGTCGCCAGTTGGTATATTTGAAATGGATGTACCAACTCATCCGAGTTTTCGTTCTTTTGTAAATCGCTGGCTCATATGTGACTCCGAATTAATTGGTCTGCGAATCGAGATTCATAGAGTTCGGGGGCTTGTTTAAGTGAGGGGAAGGTGTTAGGCATCCCTCGACTTCCGTGAAACACGGTTACCGCAATCTTAATGCTTTCCTATCCTTTAATTCACGAATGTGTGTTGTGCGCGCGCGCTTGTGTGTGGGTGTGTGTGTCTATGTTAATGATGTGGTGAGTTTGTATGAAAGAGTCATTTGGATTTTAGGGAAAATCGTGCTTTTAATTTGAGAACGTTTCGGAATGTCTTTTCGGTATACACGAGAAAGCTTTATTCTTTATGAGAAAGGTTTTGATTTTATTTGTCCAAAACTACGAGATTTTCATTAAGTGTCGTTTTGGCAAAACAAGAGTTTTAAACCTTCGTCTAAATAGGAATCGAGATCTATACGTTGCTTTCATAAAATGATGGGCAATTTCTAGAATCTCTTTAACCCTATATACAATGGTTTAATAAAACGTCATTTTATTTATAAAATCATTTTGTGTGATGTTTTGGAAAACGATCTTTCTTTAGCTTTCTCGTTAGATAGGAATCGACATTCATTAACATTTCTTAAGTTTTAAAACCTCGTGATTCTAATATCCTAGTTTGATTGATTTTTTTATGAAAATCTTATCATTTAGCTTTGAAATCAATTTCGTGTCATAATTCAAATCGAGCATAAACACGCGTCGGGCTATTCATGGGCATGTAAGCCATCAAAATATCCCCGAACGCCAACAATCACATATTCCACTAGTACGGGGCCTTAAACCCGATCCTCGCCTTAGCGTCGTTTTAAGGCCCAATGGTTACATGTTACAAAACGAGCATCTTGAATCTATCACATACATCAAAAACGTCCATCATCGGATTTGGACCACGGGGTCGCATTCCTAGGCTCACACGAGATTAATACATGCCTACAAAATGAATCCTACATAACTAACCAACCCGGATTTATCTAATATACCATGATATCCGGAAATGACAATCTAAATAAATTACACCCAATAAATCACCCTAAACAAGCTAGAAATTTCATCACTTGGATATCCTCGGGTTATTAGGAAGAATTTTAATTCCGATGCAACCTTCACTAATAATCCCTAATCCATGATTGTTCAACAATATACATGAAAACTACATCCCATCTAAGCAAATAAGATGATATGAATTGTTATAACCAAAGGGAATTTTTACCTTGCAAAATGATCTCAAAAGGATGAAATCTTGGTATTTGAATAGTATGAGAAATATATTTGATACAATCAAAATTAAAGGAGTAAAATTTCTCTCTTTTTCCTCTCTTTTCTTCCTATTTTTGTTGCAAAATCTACTATTTTTCTCTCAAATTCCGTGCTGCTGTTGTGCTGAATCCTTCTTCTTCCAAATTTCTTCCAACCTCCTGTATGCTGCCCGAAGCTGGCTTAAATAGGCTGGCCAGAGCCAGCCGCAGATCTATCTGCGGCTGGCCGCAGATGGATCTGCGGCTGGCCAGCTGGCACGCCTCCCATCGCACTCAGCTGGTAGTGCTGATTTCCTGGTTTCCGTGCTGGCGCACCCACTTGGCCGCAGATCTATCCGCGGCTGGCGGGCTTGACTTTCTCGATTTTCGTGCCACGCCTCGATTTTCGTACCGCAACGTCGATTTTCGCTGACAGGCTCGTATTCCGCAGTCCGGGAACTTCCGGGAGACGTGCCACCTCATTCGGAAATGCCTGCCTCAGACGGCTTTATTGTCACGTAAACTTGGGTTGCCCAAAACATTGCGGCGGGGCCGGGCGCTCGCCCTTGTGCCCGCTCCTTTGCTCCCGCAAGCTGGTTCAATTGACGATTTCGCCCTCCTGTCACGGTTAGTAGAAGGAAACGCAAAATTTGGGTGTCTACAGAAGAGTGTGTAACTGTCTAATCCTAAATCATGATAAGACTCCTCTTATTTATAGATATAGGGAACCCTTCTAAACTATTTAGGATTAGGATTTTTATTTTAATTAAACTCCTTTAATTAATTAAACTCCTAATCTAATTAGGAATTTATGAGAGAGTACTTCTATTAATTAATTCCCAATCCCTATTAGGAATTAAATAATAGTAATTGTAATAATAATAATAATAAGACTCCTCTTATTAATTTATATTTAATATTTCCAAAATATTAAATAATAAATATTAAGCTATTTAATTTATTCTATCTCCATAGATTAAATTAAATACACTTAATTTATTATTACGATTATGCCATTACTTCTTAAACAAATATTTTTCTTTTGCGGTGTGACCCTTTAGGTTCTCCATATTAAACCGGTTGTGAATAAATCAATTAGAACAATTCTAATCTTATTTAAATAAATAAATTAAACTATTTAATTCATTTAAATAAATAATATTTATTCTACAATAAGGGTAAGCCCCCTTAGCGATCAACGACTTTCCAGATAATATAGATTTCAACATTAATCACAAAAGAACCTTTTAGTGAATAGTTACCGTACAATTCAATCCTTCTACCATACAATGTCCCAATTAAATATAAGACATGAAATTACTGTCAAGTCTTATTTTATTTAATTATATGTATTTCGATTCTCAAATGCACAGCTCTGATTAATGCAAATTAGAAACTCTTTTCTAATTTCATTCTGCTTTGGCCAAAGACTTCTGAGTTGTCATTTATCGAATCACATAGGACATTCACTCCTTTTACTAGAAGTGGTAGATTCTTTGTTGACCATTCACCTATCTCTATGTGCAACTTATTATACCCAATCATACCCTTTGATATACCCTAAGGGTCTTAAGGGACATGTCAAAGTATAACTCATCACACACAAGATACTATGATGATCTCAAGTCCAAAGATCACTTGTACTACTATCACTGGAGGAATTTGTGACGCCCCCAAATCCGGGTCCCTTGAACCTCAGATTCGGTGCTCACAGTACAACATACACATCTCATCTAACTACCCAATTCATTGCATGAATTATATCATTCATTACATTTTCCTTATAATAAAAACATACATTAAAACATAATTATATCATCGTCATCCCAGGTTAATTAACCTTAACATTACATGTCTATTAATACAACAGACTTAAGCAAAATTATAATATAATAATCATTAAACAACTTGATACTACTCGGTCGCCTTCGCTTTGCCTTTATCCTTATTAGATCCTTCAGCTACCTCGGCTTTAGCTGAAATGTTTTATTTAAGCAAGGGTGAGCAACGAGTTTGCTCAGCAAGTTAAGAGTACAATAAAAGATATATATCAAGAACAGAGGAGTTTAACTTTTATAGAACTTCACCAATAATCAAAAGATTTCAAAATAGCTGAATAATACATCAAGAATGAAAGAGTTAAAATTCTTTCAAAGATTCAATAATATTCAATTGATTATGAAGGATTAGCAATTTTGCGATAATATTCAATACATAGGGTTATGCCCAGATTTCATGTTGATGTGATCACAAATGGATCAAGAACTGCTAGAGGAATTCATCAGTTATTATTATTAACTGACTACCTCAAGAGTAAAAGTTAGCTATAAAAACTAAATCTTTACTCTTCTTGCAAGTACGTAAGGTGATCAGACCTTAATTATACCCGAGATATTATGCATAAATCTCAAACATAGCGCGCGGTCGGGTTACCGACAATAAAATTTTCCCTGATTTATTTTTCAGGGTTGTCCATCTCAGTCTTATATCATGAGTCTGTACCACATCAATATGGTTTGGATAGTTTTCAAAGAAATACTTTGAGTTCAACATATTATATCAATTTTGATCTAGCCGAATCAAATGGCATATATCTTTAATAACGAATTAGTTCAAATAATAGAACGTTTCATGCAATATCAATTTAATATTAGTTTAGCCGAAACAACAAGCTACGACATGACTAATAAACAGTTATTAAGTCCAGCTGACACAACTAGCTGAGACATGGCTCATAAATAATTTATGAATAAAGAACTCTAATTATTTCTCAGTTCAAACAATAGAACAAGAAAATCAACTGCACAAAGTGCGAATATCAATAATCATAGATGTAGAAATAATTGTCAATAATTAACCCACTAGCATGCTTGAAAATATAATAACTCGAGTTTTTGAGTTAGGGAAACTTGCAATAATGTAAGAAGTTTAGGGTTAGGAACTTGCCTCGATCGTTGACTACTGTTAGCAACTTAATTTAACTTCTTTCGTAAGACCTATCAGTCATAAAGATTTGGTTTTTCAATCAGCCAATCATATTATACCTTATAATATCACTTCTAATATTTAAGCACATAATCAAATATTAGATAGCACTTTAATACCATATTACATTCATAATTCTAAAACTAGACATCGAGTCTTTAACAATGTTCAATATAGTAATGCTGAGTGGTTTTTCCACAAACAACCAACAAACTAGTTTTCCGTCTCGTCTACACTGTTTTCACAATGAGTTAGATTCGGTTGCTAGTTCGTATATATCTTCGCTCCCTGAAGGAATCGTTTAGCCCAGATAATATACATCGACTATTAAAGAGTACGATTGTACCACTATTTTATTATATACTTTATGAATTAACACTAAGTCTTTACATTTTATAAATCTTTCTTTATGATCCCGTAGGTTAAATACCCAATACAGTAAACTGGATTCCCAATCCAACAAACTGTGATTCCAACCTGGATTACAATCCAGCACCCTGAATTCAAGCTACTCTCTAATCCAGCATCCTGGATTCACACTATTCAATTCATCAAACTATTTTCTCCAATACAGCAAACTATATTGCCCAATCCAGCAAACTAGATTGTCAAATTTAACAAACTAGATTGCCAAATCCAATCAACTGGATTGCTAAATGCAACAACCCGAATTGCCAAATCCAGCAGCCCGGATTCCTCATTTTAGCATACCATAAACCTAATATAGTGCATTGAATATTTATTTTAACAAACTACATTCGAAATAACTTATTTATGTTAATTAACTATCATATTAGTAAGTAATTTATCATTATAAAATTACCTAATCTTACTCAAATATTAAATACTTCATTTATTAACTTTAACATTCTTAAATCATTATTTAACATTAACAAAATAATAATTAATTAATTCTTTATCCCTATTTGTTATTTAGTTTTTACTAAATAACAAATAGTTAGCTTAGTAACATTAACTCTAATTTAATTATTACCCAATGTTAATAAAATAATAACTAAATAGCTAATTACACTTAAACAATATTTAATTAGTGTAATTATTAATTAGTAGCATTAAAAATTTATTAGTTAGTAAATTCAAGTGAGCTAAAAAGGATTAGACCATTAACTACTCAAATAATTACATAATTACTCAAACAAATTCTAAATTAAATAATTATAATATTCTTTTTTTTTCACATTTTAGAAAAACCTTTGGGTCGGGACTCCGTCGCCGGAACCGGCCAGAAAAGGCCTGAACCGTTTGCCCAGAATCCCCTCGTGAACCGGACCGGTTCACTTTAATTAATTCATGCAGGCTGCCTCTTCTATTCTAGCCACGGGGTCCTTCACGGAAACGCGAATAAAATAAACTCTGCAACTCGGATCAAGGTGTAGTCAGACTCGTTAGATTCGTATCTTTCTAAACTATATTTTTCATTTATCAAACACCAAATTTGGATCTGTATTGATCCCGGAAAACTGATCCAAAGTGGACTGTTCTGACAGTACACCAACAGTTAGTGTGTTTTGGGAAAATTACATAACTTTCTCATTTTAACTTCTTTTTCAATGATTCCAATGAGGTTCTCTTCCTAACTTATCCCCTTAAAACTCAGAAAAAGAAAATCAACAATAGCATGTATAAACTTCCAAAATACAACAATTTATTCTGAACAAGCTACGGTTTGTTCGTCGGTAAAAATATTTTTCAGCTTTTAGTTTAATTTTTCTACACAAGTCCATACCATTTCATACCACAACCATATATCAATAAACATAAACATATTTAACAAGATTCTAAAACATTTAAAATATAAACTTCAAATTTTTAAAATAAGCTTACACACATAACCCAAGATTTGGGTTTTTAGGGTTTTTAGAGAAGTTTTTATACCTTCTAGGCTTGATTTCCTTCCTCCTTCTTCCTTCCAAGATGGCTATGGAACTTTGGAAGCTTGGATAAATCTCTCCCTTGGCTGTGGGCTTCTCTCTCTCTATCTTCCCTTGATATTATTTTTACTCTCTATTTTCTCTCTCTTTAGTTTTCTCTCTAGCTTTGGAATAAAAGAAGATGAATAAAAAATAAATTTGCTTTTACCAAGTAACTACTTACAAATTCAATAGATACATGTATTGTATCTATCTATTTCCTTCATGATTAATAAGTACTCTCATGTGACAACTTGGTGATGGATGACATAATCAATTGTACCACTTTCTCCACTTTATTAAGCAAGCTAAGCAACGATGGGACAACTCACCTTATGAAGTACACCTATGTCGGCAGCCCTCTTTGATATTATCCTTCAAGTTTTGGTTTTATTTTAATTACTAATTTACTTGCTCAAATGACTAAAAAGTCCCTCCTTTATTGGGTCAAAAATTGAACCATTATTTAATTCTTTTTTGGGCTTGCATACACTAGGTTTAAGCTACTTGAAAAATCAAGTTTACTTTCTACCAATTTTGGGCTACTAATTTAATAAATTATTGGGCTCCCTATATGTGATTTAGTTAAATTATAATGGGTTACTTACCCACTTTATATAATAATCCTTCAAGTCTACAATAAACTAATTAAATGGGCTTGATTAAATACTAAATGAATTAGTCCATTAGTAATTTATATTACTAGGATTAATACACATTTTATTATAATAATAATCATACTTTATTTTCATAACCCAATATAAGACTTGCTATAATTACAACAGTAAATTGAATATTTAATTAACTTACTTTATTGTCAATTAGTTTTAATTAACTAACACTCTTAGGATTTAGTCCCACTAAATTTAAATAACTATTAGATGAGACTTACCTAAACAATTAGTAATCAAACATTCCACATAATGTCCATGAACATATTATATACATCATATGAAATAAATAATTATATATATCTATATTATTAACACAATAATTCATTCAATGAGTAAGATCTACAAAAACGTATAATTAACACTTCAACATAATAATTTAATAAAACTACTATTTTCCTTTAATAAGTTATATAATACATAACGCATAATAATCACTTTATATTTAGTAATACTAATTAATCATTTACAAGATTAACTAAATTCTTTTTATTTACCAATCATGGTTAACAATTTAAGATATTGTTAACAATTCTCAACATAACAAAACTTAACATTTCCTTAATCAAAATTGATTAAGATATTCAATCTATAGTTAACTTAAAATAAGAAATAAAATTAGACTATCTTGCTTAATCTAAATAATACAATTATAATACTCCAAGTAATTTCTAATAGAAAAAAAAATTAATTCGTAAAAATATACATATATAATTTATATAAAATTCTCGTTCCTTACATACATCTCACCTCCTTATAAGGAATTATTCCTTCCCCCGACCTAATCACTATTATCGTACACACAGATATATGTCCTAATTCTTAAGGCACTATATTTATTTTTCAAAAAATTATAAATAACCATTAATAATAGGTATTACTGGTGCTTCATCTTGCATTTACTCATTCTTATCCCATTCAGGGCGGAAAATATCTTTTACTACAACTCAAGTCTCAATTATAGTATTTGTCATAACTCAAACCAATATTCGTTTTCTAATATCTTTTTAAAGAATTTTGTATCATCAGTTTTTATTATACATCATTTTAGACCATGCGTCAAACTACACTGGAGACTATTCTATGGTGCTATAACCAACCTGCCTGTGACTCATACTCGATAAATGGACAATCACCTCATAGTGTTACCAAACAAATAATACGTACGCAATTATATTACATGCGATAAGAATATTATAACCTGTCAACCAGCTACTCCTTTGCAGCCACTGCATCGTGGACCGTCATATTAAACGTGCGTGCCCATTGGTCAATCCTGTACTGAGACTGGTCCTTTTAATAAATCAATAACGGCCCACTGCTGATATCCTCTGTTGTTTGCCTATCCTTTCGTACGCATTCTTCTTTGGACAGTAACGGTTTATGGTGGGCTCTGTGTTAATCCACACGAGAATACAACCATGCAATTTTACTTCGTACAGTGAAACAGTTGGGAGATATGTGTCCCTCTAAGACCACAGTTATAAACATATACGCTCTTGCCCTTCAGAATAGACATAGAACTCCGGGCTGATGATTCATTCCCCGCAATATGTACACGGTTTCACCTTTCTTCCTACTCTCTCACTAACTTATTTTCATGATTTTGACTGTTATCCGTATCCACCTTCACGCTTGGTTGGAGTTACTACTAGCCTCCACTAACCTAACCCCTCTCCTATTACCTCCTTCCATCTTTTTCTTCATTTGTTACTTGGGTTGTATTTGGAAAACGGCTATCACATCCCCCCTCAGCGATGAATTAAGCATTTTCTAACAGCTGTCGAAAATGGAATCAATCGTACAACACAACAACCTAAATTTGTTAAAAATCCATACGTTTACTGTCCGAATACTCAAAATGTCGAGCTTATTCGTTCCTACGGTGTACCACCCTGATTTAGTGCAAACCTAGTCAAACTCTTATAAACTTAGCGGGGTACCTCTGATACTGACATGTTTTTCTTGCATCAAACACCAAAAACGTAACTATTCACCCATTCTTCACTTGCATACTCTCGCCGGAAAAATACTTATTCGAAAAAAATAATTCTTTAAATCTCATCCCATGCACTACTCCTTCCTCCGGCTCTGTTCTGATATCTGACTCCCACCAGAAATTCGCCTCTCCTTTCATCAAAAAGGTATCGAAAAGTATGTCCTTTTGCTCCTACTGCAACTCTAAGCAATAACAAATATTGCTTTCTCCCATCTCCTTCACCCAAGTTTGAGCTTTAGATTGGATCCTGTTGTTCCCGTTAAAACTCGGGTGGTCCTACTGCCTTAGACGTCCATTGAAGTTCGCCAACCCTATAATCTGTCCTGTATTTATCCTATGGCAGCTGGAGCTCTATTGGGTGGGCATTGCCTCTGCTAACATATTTACAAAGTCATCGCATCGGTTTGTTGATTAACCCATCTTCATTATTAACGGACCTTTCTATCCCTTCGGTTATTCATGGTGTTCTCCTTCTTGGGCGACATTAAACTGTAATAAAACTTTAAATATTATTCTTCCTTGGTATTATAAATTATAGATAACTTCAACATTATAAAGCGTTTAACATTCCAAATTTAACATGTAATTTAAAATCCATACATACCACAATTCAATATACTGGATTTTACAATTCCAGCTTACTGGACTTAACCGAATCCAGTTTACATGAATTAACAAATTCGATTTACTGAATAAGCCAATTTCGGTTTGCTGAATTAACCAATTCAGTTTGCTGAATTAAACATATATATTAGAATAAGACAAATTTTACTTATCTTAATTTTCAAAACTTATTTACTTAAATACCAAACAAATATTCATATTCCATACAACATAGATCATAACCACTATATTAACATACAAAAAAGCGCATAATATGCTATAACCATCTACTATCCCTTTTTGGACAATAAGAGTCGGGAATCACTCATACAACTTATACAAAAAGTGAAACTTACAGAAGGTTTCCCCCCCCCCCCCCCATCTCACAATTCATACACAAGATAGGATTACATTCATATAGATATCTAAATATATATATATATACGGGACACACATATACCTAACCATCGCCTACTATATAAAAATACTAACATATAATCATTACTTCCAAAGAACCTACCTCTCATACTTAATCTTTCTTTCGATCCTCTTTCTTCAACTTGTCTTCTTTCCTTGGAACAATTCATTTGCCCGATTACTTACCTCTCTCGCCACGATGAACCACCCCCACCTAATCCTTAAGGTTTGGAACCATCGGGAGCGATAAGCCCCCTGCTAGTCCACAATTATAGCACACCTTTTTACCCTTCAAACATTCCCCCAAATATTTCTTTCCACAGTTAATACATTCATTCCTTCTTCTTGCTGTTAATTTTTCCTTGCTGGTATCCCTGATTTAATTGTCACTGTCGTTGTTCCTTTACCAATTATTATTCTTCTCTTTCTTCTTCCTTATTTTGGGTTTTCTGCATTCCACCCCCATTTTATTAATCTGTGCTTTTAGCTCAATACGTTCTTCTGTCATATTCCCGCAATGCCCTTTCCATCTTCCACATATTACCACCAGTAATAGCACCCTTTAATATCTACAAATCTTGAACTTCCGTGGATGTTATACCGTCTGCGACTACTAACTCTGCCTTTTACTTCATGCTCCAACCTCTATTTTCTGGCCCTACCTTAGCAGTTATGGAATCTACTATCTTCCTCATCCACACAGTACCATTTTAGTGTACACGTAATGATCGCTTCCTATATTTAACCATAGGATCATCTATATAAAACTTCTTCAACTATCACCCACTGAACAGCCGACCTCAGCTAATGACAATGGTGCAGCTGCAAATACTCAGTTACCAACATGAGTTTATCCTTTAATCTCAACATCACCTGCACATCCTTCAATCAATTTAAACAACTTTTATTAGTACATTACTAATAAACACCATTCAGTAACTACTAAACATCAACATCATAACTAATGATGAATTCCCTCAAATTCCAACAATTAGAACTCTAAATGAGTTTTTCTATCTATCTTACGTTTATATTCCTAAGTCATTTTCCCCCACCTAAGGTTTATACCCAACAGCTCTTATACCAACCTGTGACGCCCCCAAAATCTTGGTTCCCTAGAACCTCAAATTCGGTGCCTACACGGTATAACATACAACAACTCATCTAACTACCCATTCATTGCATGAAATATATCTTTCATTCCAATACCTTAATAAAAACATACATAATATAAAATATAATTATATCATCGTCATCCCAGTTTAACTACAATAAATCACAATCCATGGTCTATAAAATACCACAAACTTGAGCACAAATTATAATATAATACTCAATAAACAACTTGAACACAACCTCGCTCGCCTTTCGAATATGCCTTATATCCATATATAGATCCTTATACGGCTACCTCGGACATTAGGCCAGAAATATTATATTTAAGCAAGGGTGAGCAACGAGTTTGCTCAGCAAAGTTAAGAGTAAAAATAAAAGAATATGAATCAAGAACAGAGGAGTATTACTTTTATAGAACTTCACCAAAACACACAAGATTACAAAATAATCAGAATAATACATCAAGAATGCCAGAGTTACAAATACTAACGAAGATATCAATAATAATCAAATGATTATGAAGGATTTAAGCAATTTTGCGATAAATATTCAATACATATGTTATATTCCCATAATACATGATTTCGAGTGAACACAAATGGTAACAAGAACATCAAGTTAGGAATTCATCATAATATTATTCTTACATACTACCTCAAGATGTAAAACGTTAGCTATAAAAACTAAACTATACTCTTCTGCAAGTACGAAAGGTGAGCAGCCATTAATATAAACCCGAGATTATGCCCCATTCTACCAAATATATCGTCGCGGTCGGGTTACCGTGACAAAAAAATTTCCCCTGATTCTATTTTGCAGGGTTGTTCCATCTCATTCTTATATACACAAGAGTCAGTCACCACATCACTAAAGGTTTTGGTAAAGTTATATCAACAGAAAACCTTTGAGTATCAACATATAATATCAATATAATCTAGCCGAATCAAATGGCATATTATCTTTAATAACGACTTAGTTCAAAAAATAGAACGTTTCATGCAATAACAATTTCATATTAGTCTAGCCGAAACCAGAAACAAAGACATGACTTATAAACATTAATAATATAACGACCATCTGACACAACTAGTCTGAGACATTGCTCCTCAATAATATTAATAGTAAAGACCTCAACATTATTTACTCAGTTATCAACAATAGAACAAGAAATCACCTGCATCAAGTAAACGAATATCAACAAATCATAGATTTTTGAAAACATAGACAAAAAATACGCCCACTAGCATACTTGAAATATAATAACTCCGAAAGAGATCAGAAAACTAGCAAAAAATTAAGAAGTTTAGGGTTAGGAACATTGCCTCGAACGATAGACTACTGTTAAGCAACAAAAAAAACTTCTTTCGTAAGACCTATCAGTCATAAGAAAATGATTTTTCAAATCAGCCACTCATATTAAAACCTTATCCAAACACAGCCAATCGATTTAAGCACATAATCACCAATTAGATCGCCCATTAACACTATAAATCCATTCATAATTCTAAAACTAGCACACAACGCTCATTACCAGTGTATCAAATAATAGTATTGCAGATTGGTTATTCCACAAACACCCAACAAACAAGAATATTCCGCCTCGTCTACACTGAAATACACAGTGAGATAGATCGGTTGCTAGTTCTTATATCCCATCGCTCCTTACTGAAAGAATCGTTTTAGACCCAGATACTATACAGCGACAAAAAAGAGTCCGATTGTCCCACTATTAAATCATAAAATTATATAATTTAACACTAATGACACATATCATATAATAGACCCATTTATTTATGAATCCCGTAAGGATTAAATACCCAATACAGTAAACAGGATTCCCAATCCCAGCAAACTTGGATACCAACCTGGATTTACAATCCAGCACCCTGGATTACAATCCAGCACCCTGGATTCAAGCTACACAACTAATCCATCCTTCTGGATTCACACTATTCAATTCATCAACCACAATTAATTCTCCAAAACCCAACCAATATTGCCCATTCCAGCAAACAATATTGTCCAAATTAGCAAACCTTGGATTACCAAATCCAGTCAGCTTGAAAGCTAAATGCAGCAACCCGAATTGCCAAATCCAGCAGCCCGGAATCCTCATTTTAGGCATACCATAAACCTAATATAGTCCCTTCAATCTTCATTTCAACAAACAACAATCGAAAAAACTTTTTATGTTTAATTAACTAACAAATGAGTAAGAAAATATCATTATAAATTACCTATAATCTAAACACAAATAATTAAATACTTCATCCAATTAACTTAAACAATTCTTTAAATCATTATTTACCATTAAACCAAATAATAATTAATTAAATCTTTATCCCTATTATGTTATTTAGTTATACTAAATAACAAATCGATAAGCATTAGTAACATTAATTCCTTTTCTATAATTATTACCCAATGACAAAAAAATAAAAACAAAATAAGCTAAATTACACTTAAAAAAATATTTAATTAGTGTAATTATGTAAATTAGTAGCATTAAAATTTATTAGTTAG